>HG992170.1:11204803-11804803 GCA_905220505.1 Laothoe populi
ATACAGCCTCCGTGGAGCAGTGGGTGAGTAACCGAGTAAAACGATTGGTCGTGGGTTCGAACATAGTAATTAGAGAAGTAAGATTTAAGTTTTCACTTCGATCGATAGTCCCCATGTCTATGTTTTTTTTTAATCTCGACTTTAAAACCTTCATGGTCACGGGGCGGAATATAAATGAATATTCACGTAATTCAGAAAAGCTCTACACATTTCCCTAAGCTAAATCATTTCACATATTCCAACTCGCTTCACATAATACTTCCGATCAGTCTTAAGATAAATAGGCTACGTGTGAAAAGTTTGAGATTACACATCTAGGAATTTTGTATTTTGTATTTTATATATAAGTGTAATCAGTCTTTATTAATAATTGTTAAGTCAAATCAAATCAAATCAAATCAAATCAAATCAAATCAAATCAAATCAAATCAAATCAAATCAAATCAAATCAAATCAAATCAAATCAAATCAAATCAAATCAAATCAAATCAAATCAAATCAAATCAAATCAAATCAAATCAAATCAAATCAAATCAAATCAAATCAAATCAAATCAAATCAAATCAAATCAAATCAAATCAAATCAAATCAAATCAAATCAAATCAAATCAAATCAAATCAAATCAAATCAAATCAAATCAAATCAAATCAAATCAAATCAAATCAAATCAAATCAAATCAAATCAAATCAAATCAAATCAAATCAAATCAAATCAAATCAAATCAAATCAAATCAAATCAAATCAAATCAAATCAAATCAAATCAAATCAAATCAAATCAAATCAAATCAAATCAAATCAAATCAAATCAAATCAAATCAAATCAAATCAAATCAAATCAAATCAAATCAAATCAAATCAAATCAAATCAAATCAAATCAAATCAAATCAAATCAAATCAAATCAAATCAAATCAAATCAAATCAAATCAAATCAAATCAAATCAAATCAAATCAAATCAAATCAAATCAAATCAAATCAAATCAAATCAAATCAAATCAAATCAAATCAAATCAAATCAAATCAAATCAAATCAAATCAAATCAAATCAAATCAAATCAAATCAAATCAAATCAAATCAAATCAAATCAAATCAAATCAAATCAAATCAAATCAAATCAAATCAAATCAAATCAAATCAAATCAAATCAAATCAAATCAAATCAAATCAAATCAAATCAAATCAAATCAAATCAAATCAAATCAAATCAAATCAAATCAAATCAAATCAAATCAAATCAAATCAAATCAAATCAAATCAAATCAAATCAAATCAAATCAAATCAAATCAAATCAAATCAAATCAAATCAAATCAAATCAAATCAAATCAAATCAAATCAAATCAAATCAAATCAAATCAAATCAAATCAAATCAAATCAAATCAAATCAAATCAAATCAAATCAAATCAAATCAAATCAAATCAAATCAAATCAAATCAAATCAAATCAAATCAAATCAAATCAAATCAAATCAAATCAAATCAAATCAAATCAAATCAAATCAAATCAAATCAAATCAAATCAAATCAAATCAAATCAAATCAAATCAAATCAAATCAAATCAAATCAAATCAAATCAAATCAAATCAAATCAAATCAAATCAAATCAAATCAAATCAAATCAAATCAAATCAAATCAAATCAAATCAAATCAAATCAAATCAAATCAAATCAAATCAAATCAAATCAAATCAAATCAAATCAAATCAAATCAAATCAAATCAAATCAAATCAAATCAAATCAAATCAAATCAAATCAAATCAAATCAAATCAAATCAAATCAAATCAAATCAAATCAAATCAAATCAAATCAAATCAAATCAAATCAAATCAAATCAAATCAAATCAAATCATTTATTTTGTAAATCCTAATTTACTTGCACTTTACTTGCACTTTTTACATGTCAGGTTGAAGTTTATCTACCGGTGCTTCGGAAAAACCCACTGGTCTGAGAAGAAGCACCAAGAAACTCAGCCGTAGGTCTTTTCTATTTTCATCATAACATATAATATTCATTTCATTCATTCACACATTTAAAATTAATAACAATACTAGAAGTATTACACTTAAGTTCCATACACAATTAAAGAACAAAAACTGTTTAAGATTGATATACGTGTAAATACAAGACTAGTAAGTGACGCTATACAACAAGTTAATTAATTAGCTTAAACTAACAATCAATGAGCAATTCGGGCAGACCAGTCCACGCGAGCAGCACCAGTGTTCAATAAAGAGTAAATAAATAAGTATTTTAATCAAAAATGTTAGGTTATTTGTCGGATAAAGTGATATTGGGTTGTTCTTTTTAGATATACTCAGTATCAATCCGGAGTTTGGAATTGTGCCCGGTATGGTGATAGGCTTGCCCTATCACATTATGGGACCGTAATGCTGTTGTGGAGATCTGAATTTCTTTCTTTTTCAACGAAAATTTGGTCTACAGAAGGCGGTTTATAGCAGTACAACGTATGCCCGGACCTCTGGTAATATATAAAAAAAAAAAATAAGGGATTCGATTCTGTTCTGTCAGCTGAAAATTCAACTCACAAAATTCCCCGAATTCATTTCGTCGGAGTCGTGTCACGGTATTGATAAATAAAAAACTGATACGTATAAATGCTTCGCGCTTCGATGCTCAGAAATATACCGAACATTCCGATAGGAAGTTTAATTTATTTTTGATATGATCAGTGTATTGGCACGTGCATCAGCTTCGAAACTGACCATTGTATATTATAAAATACTAGATGTTGCCCGCGGCTCCGCCCACGTGGGTGTTATTTTTGGAAGAAAAGGTATACGATCCATGGAGGCATCAAGCTATTACACCTTTCCATATTTTGCTATCCCATAGGAAGCGTGAATTTTTCCGGTTAAAAAGTCACCTATGTCATTTTATGATCCCTAACTGCCACTATGCATAAAATCATGTCGATCCCTTGCTCTGTGAAACACCATACTATCCCACGGAAACTGTTTATTTTCGGGATAAAAAATAGCCTATGTGCTATTCCAGACTATAATCTATATCTGTGCCAATTCAACCACATTCCTCCAGCCGTTGTAGCGTGATTGAGTAACAAACATCCATCCATCCAAACATTCGTATTTATAATATTATTAGGAATAGTAGGATTATAACATTGTCCCACTGCTGGGCACGGACCTCCTCTTATAATAAGAGGGGTAAGGCCTTAGTCCACCACGCTGGCCTAGACTTCACACACCTTTGAAATTCATATGAGAAGTCTCAGGTATGCAGATTTCCTCAAGATTCTTATTTCTTCAACTCGGTCCACCGAGATATAGCAGAAAAACATCTGCCCGGCACCACTAGTAAAAAATAATAAGTGAATATGGTAAAACATGTGTGGAAGCTACAATCTGTAAGTTCTATTACTCAATCAATACTATACTTACACCTCTACATATAACAAGCACTCAAAAAGATGTGTTATTAAGAACTGCTCACTCAGAGAAGGCTCCATTAAAATTAGAAGTTGGCTAAAAAAATTAGACAGCGAACAAACTGAGTCTCTACTGAGCTGATGCTACGATGATAAGAAAAGGAAAATTTTGGGTGTTGTGTTATTTTCACTGTTTTAATTTTTTTTTATTTGTTTATTAAAGTTCTCCAACAAATATAACACATTTTACATGTAAAAAAAATGTACAGTAATAAATTAACCTTGTGCATCTTAAATCTAAGGAGACACAGCATGCGAAAATAACAATTTCAAATTTTTATCTGTATATATAAAAGAAGAAACTGACTGACTGATTGACTGACTGACTGACTGACTGACTGATCGATCAACGCACAGCCAAAACGGCTGGGGTTAGAGACTTGAAATTTTGACAGTAGGTACCTTTTATGACGTAGGCATCCACTAAGGAAGGGTTTTTGGAAATACCACCCCTAAGGGGGTAAAATAGGGGATAATAGTTTGTATGAAAATCCGTCATTTTTGAAGTTAAGTTTATGAAAATTAGTATTTGGCCTTTTAGTCAAAAATAAAAAATATATATTTCAGGATTGTTGGAAATTCCACCCCGAAGGGGGTAAAATAGGGGAAGAAAGTTTGTATGAAAATCTGTCATTTTTGCAGTTAAACGCATGAAATTTGGTATTTGGCCTTACAGTTAAAAATTAAAAAAAACACATATTATAAAGCATCGGCCGTGGTCAGTCAGCCCGTGACCACGGCCGATGCAACTCGGTCGAAACGTCGGGAAATAATTGTGGTATTTATACCATTATAATATTGCGCGATTAAGACCCGTTCCTAATTTTATAATATGTATTCAAATCGCGAGAGTCTAAAAACATTTAAAAACACATATTTCAGGGTTTTTGGAAATTCCACCCCTAAGGGGGTTAAATAGGGGTTAATCCTTAATTTTTGAAGTTAAATGCATGAAAATTGGTATTTTGTAGTGCATACTTTTTGTCTCAAACGTGACCTTCACGCGGGCGGAGCCGCGAGCAACAGCTATCTCATATAAAACTATACTAAAATTTTAAATAAATATCCCTAATTGTATTTTCTTTATATAAATTTCAAAAATTAAAATTTACAACAATTGAAAATAATAAAAATAAAGTTAATAACATTCAAAAATAAAATAAAAACTAAGAATAAATTAAATTATAAATTGAGAAATAAATTAAAAATTAAATTATAAATTGAAAAATAAATTTAAAATTAAATTATAAATTGAAAAATAAATTAAATTATAAATTTAAAAAAAAGACAAATAATAAATTAAAATAAATTGAAAACACGTGCACAACGTTTACATATTCAATTTGGCTTCTTTAATAAGATGTTTGAAAGTGGTTAAAGAATTGTTGAAAACATCTATTTCTGGCAGGACGACTGCAACTTCATTATATTCTTGCGTTAGTCTAGCGATCGGTGAATGTTTACCAAGGTTGGTCCGAGTTCGAGGTGGTTTGAACAATGGATAAGGGTAACGTGGAATCCTACTAGGTACATTGATGCAGATCTTACTAAGCAGGTCCGGACAATCAATACCATTATTCAAAAGCTTATGCAGAAAGACAAGATCAGACATTTTACGACGAGACTGGAGAGACGTTATATTGAAGAATCCTAGTCTTTCTGTGTACGACGGTATTGTGGTTTTGACTTTGGCCCGTGACGCTAGGTTACGTACCAGTCTTTTCTGCACATTCTCGATCCTCGTTATATGAACCTGATAAGTCGGATTCCAGGTCGTGCTGCAGTACTCAAGTCTGCTCCTTACGAAACTGTTATACAATAGTATCGTTGTCGACAGCTTTTTGAATTCCTTAGTGGAACGTAGGACGAATCCTAAAGACTTAAATGATGTACTTATTATTTTATCAAAATGTTCTGTAAAACGAAGCTGGCTGTCTACATAAACACCCAAATCACGAATGACCCCTACTTCCGTTAGTTGTGTGCCCTCTAGTTTGTATGAAGACGGAATTTTATTTCGCCTACGAGTAAATTTTATGTGGTAACATTTATTGCAATTGAGAGACATTTTGTTTTGTGCACACCAATGCTTTAAGGCGTCCAAATCTTTCTGCAGCAGATACGTGTCAGGTTCAGAATGTATTGTCCGAATTAATTTTAAGTCGTCTGCAAAAAGATAAGGTGTAGAATATTGAAAAATATCTGGCAAGTCATTAATAAATATATTAAAGAATAAAGGACCTTTTTTTTTTTTTTTTCGCGGGAGAAAACGCTTTATCGCTACCGCTCCATCCTGGAGGGGAGGTGGAGTGGTTATGTTGGACTCACCGGTCTTACGACCCAACGATAAGCCATCCAGTAGAGGTGGAAATTTCTGAACGGTCGTTGGGCCGAGTCCCTAACACTATTTACACCCTACACCGGACTACCAACCAAAACCCCGCGGTGGCCTTCTTCAGCGCATTATAGTTGGCCTCGGGTTCTTGAGGCTAAAGCGCCCCAACTTCTACCGGAACCTACTATGCGCAATGCCGCGTAACGGCTCATCTCTAAAGTGGGGCGGGGCTGTTCAGAAATCCTCGCACACCTAAGGACGCCCTTGGCGTCTACAACAGCAATGAGGCTAGCCACGTATGCTGCTGTCCATCTCGGGGTCGCACGATGTACAAACGTTAGTACAAATGGCGCTATAACAGCCCCCCGCTGCGCGCCCACGACCCCTGATGGCCTCTTTAGTCGCCTCTTACGACAGGCAGAGGATACCGTGGCAGAATTCTTTAATGCCCCCTAGTCCACAGGGCGGAAGACGCTGGTTATTCGTGGCCGCGGCGCCTTCTACGCCTCCTCTGACGGCGAGAAGGATCAGAATGTTCCCGATCCCTCTCGGCGCTCTCCTTCTGCGAGATTACCCTCTCGCAAAAGTGGGCAACCGCACGCCAGGACCTCGGGCTGATGACCATAGCTGGCATTATGGCCGGCAGCGAGAGGTCTCCTCCAACTATTGACACGAGAGCGCTGCGCTCGTCGTCCCAGGCTGGGCACACTTCTAGAGTGTGTTGTGCCGTGTCCTGCAGACAGTTGTCACAATGGTGACACACGGCCGACTGTTCTACGCCGACTATTCGACACAGGTACTCGCCAAAACATCCATGGCCCGTGAGAACCTGTGTCAGTCGGAACGTTGCCGCGCCGTGGCGCCTGTCTAGCCATTGGCCAAAGACAGCGCGCACTGCCGCTACGGTCCTCAGACCCGCTGTTGGGTTATCCAGTCTGAGACGCCACTCCTCCACGGCGGCTCTGCGGAAGAAGCCACGAATGACTTCCATCTCCTTTGGTGCCATCCTTTCTCCGCGCCTGGACGCCGCCTCCCGCCACTGAAACGTAGCGGAAAGTGCCTTAGCGTCCAGGTCCCATGGCAGAAATCCGGCTAATACGCAGGCCGCCTCGTGCGAAATCGTGCGGTAGCCTCTTATCGCACGTTGCGCCACTACTCGCTGCGGCTTGCGCAGGAGAGCGACGCACCGACAGCCCAAGGACTCTGCCCAAACTGGGCAACCATACAAGGCCATGGACCGCACGACTCCAGCATAAAGTGTTCGACAAGGGGTATCTGGACCTTCCAGATTGGGCAACAGCCTTCCCAGAGCACCTGCAGCTCGGGTCAATTTCGGACCCAAAGTCTCAAAATGGGCACGGAAATTCCATCGACTGTCTAGCACTAAGCCAAGATATTTCATAGTGGAGCCGATGGAAATTCGCACCCCATCCACTATTATGTGGGCACCGGCAGGTGGCCCCTTCCGAGGCCCATGGAAATAGAGGGCCTAGGTTTTATTGAGGGCCACTGTCAAACCCAATCGCCGAATACGGCTGACAACGTAGCCGGTGCCGACCGTTGCGAGAATTGCCGCCTCCTGGAAGGTCCTGCCAGACGCTGTTATTAATGTATCGTCGGCGTAGCAAGTGACGCCGACACCCCGGAGATTAGCACCACGGAGCACCCAGCCATAGCCGATGTTCCACAAAAGAGGGCCCAAAACGGAGCCTTGTGGAACACCGCAGGTCATTGCTCTGCGATGCCACCCATTAGCGCCCGGATACACTACGTATCTATTGGATAGATACGAGTGTACTAGACGCCGAAGATAGGGCGGCACCTGCTGGTACTGCAGTGCTTCTTCAATGCAGGCCCAGGGTAGGCTGTTAAAAGCATTAGCGATGTCTAGAGACACCGCCAAGATGACATTTCCCTGGGCCATAGCTTCTTCCGCCTGTGCCTTGACCCGCAGAATGGCATGAATGGTTGAGCGGCCTCTCCTGAACCCAAACTGTGAGTCTGCTAAATCCGGACCGACCCTTTCTAGGTGCCCAACGAGGCGCGCGTGAACAATACGCTCAAACAGCTTGCACACCTCGTCGAGCAACACGATGGGCCGGTAGGCCGACGGAGACTCTGCGGGTCGCCCCTCCTTCTTAAGCAGGACGAGCTTCCCGGTTTTCCAGCGCGACGGGAAGACGCCCTGCTCCAGGCACGCGGTAAAAAGACTGCGAAGCCTCTGCTCCAGATACTCGACGGTTGACACCCAGATCTTGCCCGGGACGCCATCAAGCCCTGGCGCTGAGTTTTTGCTTCGCAGTCGAAGCACCACCGCCCGCAATTCTGCGGGCGAAACCTCCGGGAAAGAATAAAGGACCTAGGTTAGACCCCTGAGGAACGCCAGAACTAGCAAGAATAGGTTTAGACTCTTCTCCATCAATTACTACAGCAGATTGCCTATCCTTTAAATACGTACTGCACCACCGTAAAGTGTCATTAGTAATACCCATGAATTGCAATTTTTGCAGAAGTATATTATGGTTTACCTTATCGAAGGCTTTCGAAAAATCTGTATAGATAGCATCTACCTGTAGACCCTGATCCACAGCGGTTGATACATCGGTAACATACGTAACTAGGTTAGTATCAGTTGATTTCTTGGACACAAAGCCATGCTGATGATCAGATAGATAATTTCTTACATGATTATAAAGCATCGGATATACCAAAAGCTCAAAGGTCTTGGACATAGCAGATAAAATTGAAATAGGCCTATAGTTAGAAATTAATTTACGATCTCCATTTTTATAAATTGGTACGATTCTTGCACGTTTCCACTCGCTAGGAAATAAACCAGATTTTAACGAGGTGTTATATATAAATGCAAGAGGGGTGGATAATTGAGTCGCGCATCGCACTAAGAACGATGACGGTATATTATCCGGACCAGGACCTTTGGCAATATCAAGTTTTAAAAGTTTATTTTTAACCATGTCGGAAGAAATTGTTATGTTATTTATTTCAGGTAAAGGACATTTTAGATTATTTGTATGTAAGCTGATACCATGGCCCTGTGGTTCATAAACTAATGAGAAATGTTTTGCAAATAAATCACATATGCTTTTCGTGTTATCTACTTGTTCCTCATTAAAAGACATATGTGAAGGATACGATGACTCACACTTACGTAAGTTTTTAATATGAGTCCAAAAATATTTGGGATGCTTAGTTATTGTGTTCTCAATGTTTGAAATATATTTTTTATAGCATAAATTTGTAAGTGCTCTAGAATCTTTTCTTAGATAATTAAATTCAATTTTGTCTAGTGGGTCATCGTATTTCTTGATCCTTTTGTGTAACTTAGACTTCAAGTTAAGTATCTTTTTAAGCTCTTTGGTGTACCACGGAGGATATTTACCCCGATGGATTTCTGTTTCTGGTACATGTCTTTTAATTATTTTTTTTATTAAATTGTAAAATTTGTCTACCATATTATTAACATCACTACAAGATTTAAATTCTTCAATCCAATTAATATCATTTAATACATTGGTAATGGCTTCGTAATCGGCTTTAAAGTAGTTATATTTTTTAAAGACTTATGATTTATTTTTTCTTTCAAAACCGATCACAGGTATAAATTGGTGGATGATAATTATCAATTTTTTTAATCGGATCAATGCAATTACTGATTTGTATTATGTCAATGTCTGATAATATTAGGTCAAGAATTTTATGTTGAAAATTAACAATATTATTGAACCATATATGTTTTAAGCCATATACGTTTATAAAATCAATCAGAGTATCTCTAAAGTAGCCGGTGCCAGGACTAGGAGCTAATGTATAGGGATCATTAGGATATTTTTGTACCCATTCAATGTTACTGGAGTTAAAATCGCCGACGATAATTGTATGGTTATAGCAATGAGAGTCCAATACCGAAGAGCAGTTTTCTAAAAAATGATCGAATGATTCCCTATGTAAAGGTGGAGGTAGATATACAGCACATAATTTTAAAGGTTTATGAGTACTATTGTTCTGCAAATTAATCACAACCCATAAGTCTTCACAGTTACTTTCCCACTCGTAAACGCGTCGTGAATACAGCCTTTTTGAAACAGCGACTAAAACCCCCCCTCCTGCCTTTTTATGATTGTTTAAAGATGACGTTTCCCGATCTCTTCTATTCAATGAAAATGTGTCATCAAACAACTCGGCGTCATGGACACCACTATTAAGCCAGGTCTCAGTTAAAACACAAACATCATACTCAAAGTTGTGCAAATGTTGCCGTACTTCAACCAAGTTACTATTTAATCCTCTAGTATTTTGGTAGTAAAATTTAAGGTTATCGATTAAATTATATACAAATCTATCGTGTTCAAATATAGAATCAATTAGCCTAAATTATGCTAGGTTACTTAATTTTTCTAAATTACTTATAAGTATAGTTTGCGACGATTCTTCTTTCTTCATGAAGATTTTACCGTTACGCACCCACAGAAATTTATATCCTTGTTCTTTGGATCGGCGACGTGCTGCTGCATGGATTTTCTTTTTATTTATTTCTCCTCACAAAAAGACTTTTACAAACAGTATAGAGTAAACATTCTACTTGTTATTATTTCACAATCTATTATATGTGAGGAGCTGGTGTCTGAAGTGGGCAAAAAACCTGTAATACAGATCACCAGGTCAAACTGTTTTAATTAATTTTACTATAAAAATGCACTAAGTTTTTTACTTGTTTTGTTGCTTGTTTTCTTGTTTTTTCTACTATATGGATGGATGTATACATATTATGGCATAGATAAGAAAGAAATGTAACTCAAAATTTGGTATCGTAAGATACAGGCTTTGCCTAGTTTGGGAACCCCTGTTTATATCTTGATCAGTAATATGTTTTATTGCGTATGATTTAACAACTATTGTAAATACTTTAATAATTAATTTGTGGGCAAAGATTACACAATGGGTTCCATTGATAAAGCGGCGACGAGGACCGTCCAGAAGGCGATGGCGGGATGAGCTTGACCCCCACTTAAGAAATTGGCATGCTGCAGCTCAAAGTCCTGACGAGTGGAAAGAGGGAGGCCTTTGCCCTGCTGTGGGACGATCATGGCTGATAATAATAATTAATTTACAATCTTATCAGTATGACGCTTTCCATATAATCTTCATTAAATAATGTCGATGTGAACAGATAGTTTCATCGCCCGGCCGGCGTCACATCGTTTACGCCATTTTCTGCGCCACTGGACCATAAAGATTCCTCCTCCTTGTTCAACATATATATTAGTATTATGGCGATGGCCTAGTTGGTTGCTGTGCAGACTGTCAAGATGAAAGTTGTATGATCGAAACCAGCACACATGGCATACACCTCTGGCTTTTCTAAAGTTACGTGTATATCCATTGTCAGTTATCGCTTGCTATATATATTATTACTAGATGTTGCTTGCGGCTCCGCCCGCGTGGAGGTCATGTTTGGGAGAAAAAGTATATAATACAAAATACGAATTTTCATTACTTAAAAAATTACGGATTTTCACTTTACTTTACACAACTTTAGGGATGATTTTGCAAAAAATATGAAACACGTATTTATTTATTTCCTACCAAAAACCTAAATATGAATTTTCAGATCCCTAACTGGAGGAATTATGGATTTCCCATACAAATTTTGAACTCCTATTTGACCCTTTTCATGATTGTTTTTTGAGAAAAAAGATAGCCTATGTCCTTCTCCAGGATATAATCTATCTCCTTGCTAAATTCCATCACAATCCGATCAGCCGTTTAGTCGTGAAAAGGTAACAAACAAACAGAGTTACTTTCGCATTAATACTATATTAGTGTGGATATATTGACAGCCTCCGTGGAGCAGCAGGCGAGTAGCCGGCTGTGAAACAAGAGGTTCGATTCCCATACCGAGAAAAATGTTTGTGGAACAGACAGATATTTATATCCGGGGTCTGTGTGTTGTGAGACCGAAAGTGTCTCGTAGTCCCTGATACTCACGACACAAGACTCGTATATTAGTGTGGGGTTGGGGCTATGCGTGTCACTGTTGGGTGTTATTTATTTACTAGCTGTTGCTCGCGGGTCCGCCCGCGTGGAGGTGATTTTCGGGAGCAGAAGAATACAATTCAAGGAGTTGTCTTCTGCACTGACGCAAATGTAGCGATTGTCCTGACTGTCAGGTGTTTTACCTGAATCCTGAAATTGCATCTAAAGAATAATTCATAAGTTAACCCTCACTTTGCCCCTTTTGGGGATGATTTTTCAAAAACATTGAAACACGTATTTATTTATTTCTTACCAAAAGCCTAAATATGAATTTCCAGATCCCTAAGTCGAGGAATTATGGTTTTCCATACAAATTTTGAACTCCTATTTGACCCCTTTCAAGGTTGTTGTTTGAGAAAAAAGATAGCCTATATCCTTCTCCAGGATATAATCTATTTACTTGTCAAATTTCAATAATCTGGTCAGCCGTTTAGTCGTGAAAAGGTAACAAACACATAAACAAACATACAAACAAAGAAACAGAGTTACTTTCGCATTTATAGTATTAGTATGGATTTATTTATAACGGTGAAGGAACATCGTGAGGTAACCTGCATATCTGAGAATTCTCATACGAATTTCAAAGTTGTGTGAAGTCTACCAACCCGCATTAGGCCAGCATGGTGGCTAAGGACTAACCCCTCTCATTAATAGAGGACGCCCGTGATTAGCAATGGGACAATGTTTAATATAGTGTTATTATTATTTTCTCTTTCTAAGAGTAACAATATAAGAATTAAGTTTCTAAATACTTTTCTCTACTACATAAAAATACCAGTTTTATCTGATATTTGTACGTTTCTTATGTTTACGCGAATACATATTGGCATATAACTAATTTTACGAATTTTATCGCGGCTTATTATACTTTTTTAACCGACGTTGGAAAGCTTTACAGCCTTCATGGTCACGGGGTGGACTGAGTTGTATGCCGTCATGATGTATAGCGTAATGTTTCTACCCTCAACATGTATGTTGAATATTATTTGTTGTAGTCCAATCTACGCAGAAGGAGCTCAGTGTCTCGAGGTCCGACATTTGGTTTTTGGATTCCGATTTAATTCAATGTATAATTGGATCCGGGCCGGTACTAGCTTCCAACCATCTTCTCCATTGAAATTTTGATGCTAATTTTAATAGCGCGAATCATTCTAGACAGGAATCGGTGTTATTGGCATTGATTTTGAGGTCTGTCAAATCAAAGATAATGGGAGCATATACTGAATGTTCAGCAACTGCAGACTTCGTTGGCTGAAGGGTCGGCAAAGCGCCGGTAACCGCTTACCACCAGGCGGGCCGTAAGCTTGTTGGCCACTATCGTGGTATAAAAAAATCGCCGGTGTTTACGTCAGCTATATTTCCTTTTACATAGCTCCATATATTTCTTTTTTTTCGACCGATATGGCGACTGATCAATTTGTCAACAGGAAGAGGTTAAAATTTTAATTCGTAAATTTGACCCTAACAAAAAAACAACCAGGCATACTAAATAATACCGTTTAATTCATAAATTACATACGGTAAAGTAGAAGGAATAAGATCCGCAGACGATCATTATTACCCGGCGATATTACCAGCTAGCTTTATTCTCTGACAACCGCTTTGAAAGAAGCTGAGAAACGAAGGAAATGGCAACAAATCTGACAACTAGCGAAAACCTTTCAATAAGATCTAGTGACCGACCGAAGGTTCGGTTTCGGCAAGTTTCGGCAAAAAAATCGAGTTTCGGTACCAGTTTCGGTTTCGCCAGAAAACCTACCGAACCTACGAAACTGCATTCGTGAATTATCGCGCGTCGCTCGGTTGCCTTAGGGAGAGTCTTTTATCAAGGGATATGGGATTTATGTGCCAGATCGTGATGAATACGGACACTGAATTGAACTTGTTAATAACTTTATTTATTGTAAACTATGGGTAGCGTCATTTGTTTTGCTATTTTGAAGGTAGTTTAGAGTTGTTTATCGAGTGATCTCAATCGCAGAGGAGTGGGTCACAACGAAAATCACAATAGAAAAGAGCACCTCGTCTTTGGCGAGGTATTCGTGAATAATCATTGAAACAGTTAGTAACTTGTCGGTCGTAATGCCGAAATACTGTTAAACTAGTAAGTTAACATGATGTGAAAGTGTTATTGTGTACCGCATATTGTAACGTAAACTGTGATGTGTTTAAAAGAGCAACCATGGGGTTTCTTGCCAGCTCTTCCCCATGGATAACTGCATTCCGAACTGGTGGTAGTTTATTAAACTCTGAAGTGTTAATTTCGTGTTTTTCTCCCGAACTATCATACGCTATACATCCTGACCATATCTGGAGGTCTGAGAGAGACGTGTAAGCCCTCTCACTGCCTCGGCCGATGAGCAGCCGACCCGTCATATAGGTATATCAATGGGGAGATTTCGTGTATCGTGTGTCAACCACCATCGTCAGCTGGCCGGTCTGGTGTGATTGTATTGACAAAGCAATAAATGACCTCATAATCTGAGTCCTCATAAGTAGAAGGCGAATCGTTCCGACGACTCAATTTCACTGATCCCTACGCGGTTCATAGATAAGGCATGAAGTCTGTAACACATTTTAGAATATCACTGATGCCACAAACATATGAGAAAGTGAAGTTTAAAGTAAAAAACTAAAACCCGACTATTATCCCAGAACATCACTATCAATATGTACGAGATACAATAAAATATTTATTATAATTATCTTGTTTTATACTTTTTAGAACGAGTTTTTCAGTAGTCGGGTTTTAGTTTTTGAACATATTTTTTATTTCAAGTATTTCGGGGTTTTCCAGAGCCACATCACATTTTTATCTACACACAGGGGGCCAGCCTATCGCCATACCGGGCACAGATTCCAGACTCCGGGCTAATACTGAGGAATTTCGAGATAGAAAAACCTAATATCACTTTATACCCTCATGCGTTACGACTGCGCCACCGAGGCAGTTATTTTTTATCTGTTTAGGGTTTTTTGTCAAATTATGATTAGTAGTTTAGAAGTTATGTGGGAACAAATGAGCATACGTATATACCGATCAATACAAACACTTTGCGAAGCCGTAGTCGGGTAAAAAATTTGTTTTTATGACTTTGACGGAATATATCTCGCAAACGGTAGGTACGATTTACGACGACAAAATATGATGTACCAAACCCAACCTTGATTTTAAAATCCATGTTCAATGATACCTCACACGATGGGGTGATGCGAAAAAAATTTTTTGTTCACGACTTCTTAGCGTAGAGGGCGCCATTTTCAATTTAATGTGACTTCACATAGCCTTTAACCAGCGGACAAACAAGACGCTTACAACGACGTCTCATTTGTTAAATTACGAGCAGTAAGTAGTTTAGAAGTTATAAAGGAACAGTGAGCATACATACGTACTCACATACAGGTCAATAACATAACCCCCCCTTTTGCTTCGCCTTAGTTGGGTAAAAATAATGGCAATATCAAACAAATATATAATTATTAAATTTTTCACAACTTCAATTATTGTTTTTTATTTAACTTAACACGTGTTCACTGTATGTATAATGTATAAGTGTATGAAATAAGCCAAGTTTCACTAAACAATAGATTTTAACATGTCTGAAAATTTTCGGTTTCGGTTTCGGCCGAAACTGTAACAGGTACCGAAGATTCGTTTTAGGTTTCGGTTTCGGTAGAAATTCCTGTTTCGGTCGGACACTAAAAAGATCTTCAGTAATGAAGAATGCGACTAAGGGTTACATGTCTTCAAATCCATAATACAAACTTCCTGAAGCGTCGTAAAGTTGGCTGATAAAGAACCCAGTTAACTGTTTATTTACAATGCAGTTTAACAAGAAAAGTTTTAATAGCCCCAGCGGACCCTCATTACATTGACGGATCTTTCTGAATAGATTTTGAGAGTTTTGTATGGGTTTATTTTTGAATAGATTTTTGTGGGTCGAACTTTTATTTTTTTCCCATATGAATTATTGTTTATTTTTTATATCCCATCCACACCAGAACCACGCGTACTGGCTTGGCTCCCACAGCTTTGTGGAGTCTTTTACGCCGTCCCGAACCAATAGGTTCGCAAATTCGTATTTTTGCCGCACCATCAACCTGTGGAACAGTTTGCCAGCTACCGTGTTCCCTCCTTCCTATGATCCTGGGTCCTTTAGGTGTAGTGTGAAGAAACTACACAGCAGGCCAGCATGATAGTGTTAAATAGCGAGGGATAGATTGTCTCTCGCTACTTGATACTCTAACTGAACGGCACTGGACTAACCATCAGGTGCAGTGTGGTCACTTTGCCGCGCCAGAATAAAAAAAAAAAAAGACCAGCTTGGCGAATTTGCTTCTGGAAGTGATTGACCCCCAATTATGTATAATATTTTTTTTATCCCAGTCATGTGACCTCACTGCACCTTATGATAAACACATTGCCAGTTAGATTATCAAGTAGCGAGACACTAGACACATGCAATTCGGTACTCTATTTAGATACCTGTGTACTTACAATTAGGCGCAGTGTAGTTTTGGGCCAGAATAGAAAGTCAATACTTCTGAACCAATAACGAAGTACTAAAAGCCTGTAAATAAATTGCACGTATCTGCAAAGCCATCGCGGGAACAAACATCGGTATCATTTGCGATTCTGTTTGCCGTCCACCGTTAATGTGAACCTCCATTACGAAAGTGAGCCATTCGAGTTTATGTTTTATTAGTGGGTTAATAATTCTCAAATTAGCATTACTTTGTCGGTACCGTAGGAGAAATTCCATAAGAAGACATTTTTACTTCTCCTAGGATTTTCCAATTTTCCGGCCAACCAACTTTCCTTGCCCAAAAAACCCTATGTCAAGGACATAAGAAAATATCAAATCAGTCCCACTGTTTTATAGTGATGCGCTTACCAACAAATACATTTAATAGATTTATAGATTTTTATACTGCCTCGGTGGCGCAGTTGTAATTGCGCATGCGCTACGACTGCTGTGCTGAGGTCTCGGGTTCGATCCCCGGGTCGGATAAAGTGATATTGGGTTTTTCTATCTAGAAATTCCTCAGTATTAGCCCGGAGTCTGGAATTTGTGCCCGGTATGGCGATAGGCTCGCCCCCTATCACATTATGGGACCGAAATTCAGCGAAAAGTGCCTCCACCTCTGCCTACCCGTTCGGGGATTACAGGCGTGAGTGTATGTGTATGTGTGTGTGTAGATTTAAATTTTTTTGTAAACTAATAAAACCTAACTAGCAGACTATCCAACGGATTTCGTTACTTGCCAAAAAAACGAAACAGGAACTTATAAATACATGTTTTAATTGCGTAATATTACGGCTTTAACAATGTAAATTAAGATAATTGGCAAAATTTGTACCAAGGTTGGTAATTGTTTAAAAAAATGGTGTTAGTGAGCTACGGTAAAGAGAGTAAACAGTCTACTTAATAAGTAGATGCTTGGAGCTTGTAAATATGTGTCTCGCAAACTTTTTACCGCGATTCAGAATCGATAAGGTTGCGTTAGAAAATCATGCGGCCATACTTAGTATCACGCAAGTGACTTGCGAGTCTTATCATTATTTTCTTTTAGCAGAGGCCTATAAAGCATCAAATCTGTCGTCTGATAATGGTCCACGGCCCATGAGTAACACAAGAAGAATTATAGATGCACTGAAGGTCTCAATATATGAAATAGGAATTCAAAAGAAGAGGATTTAACAGGAATTTTCGCACCGATCTTCTATGAGCTAGTGGTCATAATCTAATTGAACCGTTTAAGTCATGCTAAGACAAAACTGCACAGCGTGGCTCCTCCATATTTAAATACTTCGTTTCAAAGTGAACTCTTTTCCTTAATAGGGTAATTAAAACGTTTTTTTTAATAATTCAATCAACTAGTAACATTACCTGAAACCTATTGTCAAGAGAATTTTATAAATCCGTACAAAAATAAGTAAATTAGACGCCATTCAAATCTGCTGGAAGGGGTAATTGTCAAATGTCAGTAAAAGTATGCATGATATGTTCCATGACGTCACGGTTCTCAGAAAGGCCATTACCGTGCCGTTCCCGCGAGTGACATAGTGACATATTCCCACTACGCAACCAATTTTACACACATACACTCACGCCTGTAGTCCCCGAAGCGGTAGGCAGAGGTGTAACTAGTACACCCACTTTTCGCCGAATTTCGGTCCCATGATGTTATAGGGGGCGAGACTATCACCATACCGGACACAGATTCCAGACTCCAGACTAATACTGAGAATTTCTAGACAGAAAACCCCAATATCACTTTACCCGACCCGGGGATAGAACCCGAGACCTCAGCACAGTAGTCGTAACGCATGTGCAATTACAAGTGCGCCACCGAGGCAATGAGCAATTTTGCTCATACCAATATTTAAAATAAATATTGTGACCTCAATTTTCAAGCAGTTTTGGTTCTGTTTTCACAAAAGGGTTTCTTTTGCGTGTTATATTCGGTTGCATATCGAATAATGTACAAAATTAAACACAGGAAACTACCCTTTATTTTGAACTCATTCTTTACTCCTAGTAACAATCATTATCAACATTTCTGTATTTATCTCTAACAAATGACAATCAAATTGTTAAAGCCCAGCCTCCTTTCTCACTGAAATCTCAAGAATTGAGGGGCTCACTGACAATAATTTCTAATATTTCCGTAAAATGTTACAGAGGAACAAAACAATAGAATAATTTCATAATCAAATCGAAGGGCTCATAACAATGGGGAAACCACTTGAACAACCAATACCGTTACAAAGTGGCAATTTAGTACAATGATAAAGCATTTATTGCGTTCTCAGCTCAACTGGCGACTGAGGTATTGCCGATGATTTATTACTGGGCCTCGGATAGGGCTGTTACGGTATCGATATCGATTGGTCATTGTTATTATTCACACTGTGTTACGGACAAAGGTAAAATATTTTTTTTTATAATATGTCTCCAACAAAAAACGCTTTTATGCTATTTGACATAAAAAAGGTTTTAATAAAACTATTTTTATTTTAAGATCTGAAACTTAAAACTTTTTTTCGGGGTCATATGGCGGAGTCTAGTCATCTGTTTTACCTATGAACAGCTCTATTATTTGCATTAAATATCAAAAAACACTAAATATCTTTTTGCCACTATCGGTGATCATTTAACAATCACGTGAAAATTTATCGTATCTTTCTCCATGCGATAAAAACTATTTTTATCGATATTTTGATCAACACCATTACATCACTATTCGTCGATAATTTTGTTAGAACAACGTTCGCTTTATCCTTGTCAATCAGGCGGGTGTAGGTTGATTTGGGATAAATAATGGTTAAGATGATTCATTGTTACTTGCAAACTGACGAGTTTGTATTCTGGTTTGTCTATTGGTAATATATAGCTATGTATCTGAATAAAGCTATGTGAAAATATTTAATTATGTAATGTAATAATGAAGGGGTAGGCAGAGGTGTAACCAGTACATCCACTTTTCGTCAAATTTCGGTCCTACATGTGATAGGGGACGAGCACCGCTACCGGGCACAGATTCCAGACTCCGGGCTAATAGGTACTGAGAATTTCTAGATAGAATTTTCTGAAATGAGTTAAAAAGGTTCAACCAACTTTATCATTTACTAGTATTACTAAAATAATGGGAAAACTCACTTAAACAACTTTTCAATCCAATACTGAACCTAGGCTCCCTTCAATTAACAAATATAGGCTGGGGACGACCGCCAGAAGTGAAAACTTAAAACTTTGGAATTACTGTGTTCTTTTCTGAAACAGCGCCCATGATGTAGTAACTTTTTGTTTATGATTGCTTGTCAATGATTATAGATATAAGCGTGTATCAAAGTAAAATAATCTGAGCGTCACCCGAGTTCAGTGCTTTTCTCCATATCAAAAATGCCCAACGTTCAGTTTTTCACTTAAAACCATTATGATAGCCTCAAAAAGTACACCGACTGCAATAAAAAACAAATTATGCGTATAAAATTTGAGTGTTGCCCTCGATTTTTCCGGGATCCCATCATCAAGTCCTGACTTGGTGCCAATGGGACCACCTGGGAAGTATATCCTTTTAAACCAAAAAAAGAATTTCTCGAATCGGTCCAGGCGTCTTCGAGTAATCGGGGAACATACATAAAAAAGATTCCGACGAATTGAGAACCTCCTCCTTTTTTTGAAGTCGGTTAAAACAACATTCATTTAATATAGATAGCAAAACACTGGATAACAAAAATCTATTCTACATTATCAGTGGGAACGATTCATTTATTTATATCCCGTGTCATTTCAGTAGATAAATAACATTACACGGTCCGTTGAAGCTGAAAATTGCTCTCTATACTTGTCTGTGTAAATTCGCATACAGTAGCGCAGGTCTGTTTTTTATACTTGCACGGCAAAGTGCCCAGACTGCATTTGACGCAATGACCTCCAGTTAGAGTATCAAGTAGCGAGAAAAATCTATCCCTCGCTACACAATACAATAATGTCGGCCTGCCTGATGTTAAGCGCAGTTCCGTCTAGATAGAGTATCAAGTAGCGAGATAAAATTTATCCCACGTTACTCAACACAATCATGCCGGCCTGCTTGATGTTAAGCGCAGTTCCGTCCAGTTAGAGTATCAAGTAGCGAGAGACAATCTATCTCCCGCTACTCAACACAATCATGCCGGCCTGCCTGATCTTAAGCGCAGTTGCATCCAGCTAGAGTATCAAGTAGCGAAAGGCAATCTATCCCTCACTACTCAACACAATCATGCCGGTCTGCCTGATCTTAAGCGCAGTTCCGTCCAGTTAGAGTATCAAGTAGCGAGAGACAATCTATCCTACGCTACTCAACACAATTATGCCGGCCTGCCTGATCTTAAGCGCAGTTGCATCCAGCTAGAGTATCAAGTAGCGAAAGGCAATCTATCTCCCGCTACTCAACACAAACATGCCGGTCTGCCTGATCTTTAGCACATTTCCATCCAGCTAGAGTATCAAGTAGCGAAAGGCAATCTATCCCTCACTACTTAACACAATCATGCCGGCCTGTTTCAGACATGAAGAATTAATATTAATAAATTCCTTCATAATAATTTATTACTTTCCGCGAATATTACATATTGAAGTGAGACTTTTATGGATTTTATCGCGTTTTATTTTTACTTTTTAGCCCCATTTATAGAAAACTTTACATCATCATCGTCACGGGGCGTACTGAGTGTGAAGTTTTCGAAACGTCAGGACATTTTTTTTTAATCCAGGCACGGCAAATATTATACTGCACATGATGGTAAGAACAGTGTCGTCCAGTTAGATTAAATAGCGAGAGACATACAAGATCCCCCACAAGTAAAAAATAAACATAGGCAGTCATGGGACTATGGACAGAAGTCAAAACTTAAAACTTTGGAATTACTGTGTTCTTTTTTGGAACAGCTTGCATGAAGTAGTTATTTTTTTGTTTATGATTACTTGTCAATGGTTGTAAATATAAGCATGCTTACGTTAAGGTGAAATAATCTGAGCGTGACGGTCACGTAAATTCAGTGCTTTTTCCCATCCCAAAAGTGCCCAACGTGCCTAAAGAAGTTTTCACTTCAAAAGTTTTCACCACATTAAGCCGCGATATAATACGTAAAAATTATTTTTATTACAGCGATTCCGATTTACGGTAGGCAGCGGCTTTGCTGTGCCCTGGCATTGCAGAAGTCTATGGGCAGCGGTGACTACTTACCATCGGGTGGCCCGTCTGCTCGTCTGCCTATCGAGGCACTAAAAAAACCTTTAATTTCTATCAAATCATTCAATAGAAGCAGTTCACAAAACACTATTATTTTGACAAAACAAACTTGATACACTGTTTCTCTATACTGTGTACAATCCACCGGGGATTCGTTCGCAAATAATCTTTCCATTTATTATAAAAATGTATTTAATACATAAATATTTGTTTTGGTTTGTTTGAATCATTTGATGAGGTACAAAATTCTCGGTGGAATATGTTTGTCAGCTAATAAACTGTTTGTTTGTGACGTAAATATTTTTAACAAGGATAGATTTTTTATTGTGTATTGAAGACGAATATTGGTACTAGCCCCGTATTAAACATAGTCTACATGCTATCTTCTAGCAGCGATAGCCTAGTTGGTAGCGGTACGGACTGTCAAGACGAAAGTCGTATGTTCGAAACCCAAATGGCATACACCTCTGACTTTTCTCAAGTTATGTGTGTATTAAATGTTAATTATCGCTTGCTTTAACGGTGAAGGAAAACATCGTGAGGAAACCAGCATACCTGAGAATTCTCATAAAAATTTCGAAGGTATGTGAAGTCTACCACGCCGCATTAGGCCAGCGTGGTGGTCTAAGGCCTAACACTCTCATTAGTAGAGGAGCCCCGTGCTCAGCCGTGGGACAAACATACATGGCTAGTATTATTATTATTATAGAATGAGGTAAAATAGCCACTTGCATCAGGCAAGCGCTTAATGTCACAAACTGCCTATGAATATGATAACACCGCGCAGAGCGTGAATTATAAAGTACAACACTGCACACATAATGGAGACAATCACCCATTCATGCCGCATTATTATTGTCTGTACTAATACATAAATCTGAAGAGACATAGGTGGTGGTACGATATTCATATCCTCCCAGATAGCGACCACCGTACACAGGATGTAAAACCCGCCATAGTGGCACACGCAAGTGTGTCGCGTTTCGGGATCAGCCAGTTCACATTCGGTTTTTGTCGGGTCTAGGGTTGGGGTACGATGTTTGGCCGTTTTGCGGCCTTCTGAGTACTCTGACCCTAGACCCTCGACCGCTTCTTCACCTTCTTGCCCATGGCGTAGTGTGAGGAAGCAGGCCGGCACGATTGTGTTGAGTAGCGGGGGATAGATTGTCTCTCGCTGCTCGATACTCTAACGGCACTGCGCGTACCATCAGTGCGGTCAATTTTCCGTGCCACTTACATTTGATAAATACTTTCCTATTTTTGACGAAGATTTGAATCGATTTATTATCACATACAATCTATGGAAAGAGTCTAGAGTCGACGCTGCGTGAAACAGATAATAATAACAAAATGAACAAAATTCCTTATTTAAAAAATGAAAAATGTAACACTTTTGTAAAAGAACGATAAAATGACCGAGCCGTGAACTCTCTCGTTGACTTATTCCAAATTGAAAAATCTAATCATCAAGTTAATTATGCTGAGTCACGATAAAAAATGAAAAATATATGCAATTTTTGTTTCAGGTGTTGAAAATAGAGTGCTTAAGGCTGCACGTTTGTTACCTTTGCTTTTATTAAAAAACTAAATAACAGTTAACATTTACTCAAGGCGGCAACAAAAGTAAAGGAAACGTTTTATTCGTCACCTTGTTGGTTTTATGACAGCGTACTTATTTTATGGTGAGGTTCTAAGTTCCATCCTCAAGTCATGTAATCAGAATATCAGCGAATTTATGATTGTAAAATTACATGATTTAGTCAAAATTGGATTAGTATCCGTTAAGGTAATATATTTGTTGTATATTGTTCTGTATCATATCATGGGATAGATATAAACCTGGCGAAGAGCAGGTGCACATTTTTCTTAGGCAAAAGCAGACGAGAAAATAGGTTGCCCCGCAGACGAGTATATTTTTTTAATACCACGATGGTGGCAAACATGCTTACGGCCCGCCTGATGGTAAGCGGTTATCATAGCCTATGGACGCTTGCAACACCAGGAGCATCACATGCGCGTTGCCGACCCTTCAAAAACCTCCCTTCTTGAAGAACTCCATACTGTAGTCCCATTGGAAAACCTCGTGAATGTTACTCATTGGTAAAATACTAATTATATCAATGTGCCCAGTCAGCGATTGCCTCGGTCGCACAGTTGTAAATGACTGCATAAGGTCTCGGGTTCAATCTCCGGGTTTGGATAAAAGTGATATTGGATTTTTCTATCACGAAATAGTCAGGAATCTGGGTTTGTGCCTGGTGTGGCGATGGGCACGCCCCCTATCACATCATGGGACGGTAAAAAGTTCGGCAAAATGTGGGTGTACTGGTTATACTTCTGCCTACTTCTTCGAGGATTAAAGGTGTCAGTGCGTTGTATATAAAACTAATTTCACGGATGATATCGCGGTTTATATTTACTTTGTAGTTCCGACGTTTGGAAAACTTTACACCCTTCGTGGTAACGGGCGGAAATTATAACCATAAAAAACACATCTCGTACGCCTGAAATCTTCGCTTCAGCCGATTTTTAACAGACTTAAAAAATGGAGGAGGTTCTCAATTCGTCGGAATCTTTATTTTTGTGTCGAGCGTTTAGCTCTATCGATTTTAGAGCTATAAATTTTAGACGCTAACCTATGACCGATTCATATAAACTTTTATGGTTATAAGTATCAACAAAACCCTTTCCCAATCTGTGTAACGTAAAAAATTACAAATAATAAAGTTCATGCCCAAATTCAGTTTTGCCATCCGCCGTCGTTTTCGTACAATAAATTTGGGAAAATTATTTGGGCTCTTGCACAGTGAGACGAGTCGCAAAAATATATCTTGAGCCGTCTAAAGATCACCCAGACCTGACGTTTCATTTTGAACTCTATGCGACACAAATAAGATCCAACCTCGCATGAAGACTCCAAAAGTATCGAATAGGAATTCCGTCTGAAGATTTTGTGCAGAAACGAAAAGGTTGTGAGAAATATTGCCGACTAAATATAACCAGACAGCTCTGTTGCTTGTTTGCCAAATATAAACACAGGGGTGCTACTTTCAGTTTAAGGATTTTATTATACGAGCTCACGCCCGTATCTCTGAAAGGTAGGCAGAGATCAATCAAAAGGTTTCCGAAAATAACCTCAACGCGGGCGAATCCGCGGCATCATCTAGTTGGATCATCTATGGAGGCAGCTTAAGCTATTACACCTTTCTATATTTTGCTATTCCAAAGGAAGCGTGCAGTTTTCCGAGATAAAAAGTAGTGTATGTCATTTTCTGATCCCTAAACTGCCACTATGCTATAATCTATAACTATAATTTAGTAGGAGTAGTGAGATTTTTCTATCACGAAATGCCTAGGAGTCTGGAAATATGCCCAGTATGGCGATAGGCTCCCCCTTATCACAGTATGGTACGGTAATAAGCTCGGTGAAATGTGGGTGTACTGGTTACACCTCTGCCTAACCCTTCGAGGATTACAGGCGTGAATTTATATTTAAGTATGTATGTATGTAATTTCTAAAGAATGGTTTAAAGAATAATAATAATGGTTCAAAGAGATTTTCTTTTTTTTTTCAGCAACCAACCCCTAAAATACGTTTTATAAATCGCATCTGACAACCCTAATGATAGCATCGTGTACTGTAAAATTTCAAATAAAATCTTAGAGAAGATTTCCTGCGTATTCGGACATTTTACAAAACTAAATAAGCCCCATATCATTTTTTATAAGAATGCAGCTTTATTCTCGTATAAGAAAGGCCCATCAACATTCTTATATTTATATTTATTTTTTATTGATTTTGGCACATTTTGGTAGCTGCATAGATTATGCTAACTTTTGCCCGCGGCTCTAACTACCAATTTTTTTTTGTATTATTTAAGCCGTTTCAACCAAAAATCTTTTTTACATGCGTGAAGTACACAAACTTCAATTTGGAATTGCAGTCGTTTTTCATTTTCTGTCCTAATTTCTTTAGTATTATTTTTTCCGGTGCTGAAGTCACACACACACACTTACACCAGTAATCCCCGAAGGGGTAGGCAGAGGTGTAACCAATACACCTACTATTCTCCAAATTTCGGTCCTATGATATCTAGACTCCGGGCTATTACTGATAATTTCTAGATAGAAAAACCCAATATCACTGTACCCGACCCGGGATCGAACCCGAGACCTCAGCACAGCAATCATAACGCATGCGTAATTACAACTGGGCCACCGAGGCAGTCTACAGTTCTAAAATATCCTAGATTACTCTCTGACAATTCTTCTACCTGTATAAATGGCTGAAATTTCAACAAAGATACAACTTATGAGTTTACGCATTTCTTCTCAGGGATAATTTGATCGGAAATGATGGTGCCAAATAAAAAATAGGCAGTCAAGGGGACTACCAACATGAAAACTTAAAACTTCGGAATTACTGTGTTCTTTTTGGAAACAGCTTCCATGAAGTGTTAGGAACATCAACAAAACTATGCAAGATGGATACAATGTTTATAACTAATAAATAAAAAATTATAACTAAATAAACTATTGATTGATTTACACGACACTGTTACACATCTCAGCGCTTAATATTAACACACACGCATGTCAGGAGTCACTTAAGGCTTCTCTTTATAATTAATCTACCAGCATTACCCTCTAAGCTGAACTCCGCGGCCATTGAACTGATTACACATTGATACACTTACTACCCCGCGAACAAACCACGAATATCCTGGCTATCGCCTAGTCTAGAAAACAACTGAACTGAACACCGGAGCGCGGACGCACTCTGTTTTATTAACCGACTTCAAAAAAAGGAGGAGGTTCTCAATTCGACTGTATGTTGCTTTTTTTTTTTATGTTTGTTACTTCGTTTCTCTGTACTGTGTGAACCGATTTCGACCATTCTTTCTTTGATTGAAAGCTGGTGCTTGTCATTTGGTCCCATAAAAATATGGTGAAGATCTGATGAATATCTTCGGAGCTGGAGAGGGTCTCCTTAAAATTAAGTAGTATTCCAGTGGTTCTTTTTGCATTACGTTCATTATAAAAGTTAAGTTTCAGTGAGAGAGGGTAAAAGGGGTGGGGGTGAGGGAGGGGGGTGATAAAATTAAAATACACGTAAATTCTAATATCTTCAGCAGCTTTTAACCGATTTTATATAATTTACCACTAAAAAGCAAAAAATAAATTATTACTTTTTAAATAAAAATTAAACCGCCTTCAAAAAAACCCAGACACAACTAAAAAGCAAAAAATAATTGGTTACATTTAAATCAATTAGTTATATGCAATTTAAATCAATTATTTGGAGTCGGTGCCAGCCAAAACATGGAAAAAACAGAATAATCAGGCATACAAAAAAATATAAAATAGATCCAGACTTGGTTTTTATAAATCTAAAAGTAAAGAAAACAACACCGGCACCGACTCCAAAAATAATTAATTTAAATTGCATATAACTAATTGATTTAAATGTAACCAATTATTTTTTGCTTTTTAGTTGTGTCTGGGTTTTTTTGAAGGCGGTTTAATTTTTATATTAAACATTTACTACTCCCACTTAGGTTGTCATTATTAACTACCCCCAACTAGTCTCCTAAATACCTCCGTTATACCTTCGGTATTTCTAATAAAAGGAAATATCCTAATATGAAGTAGTAACTTTTTTGTTTATGATTGCTTGTCATAGTTATAGAAATTCATAAGCGTACTTATGTTAAAAGTATTATAAGTAAAAGTTTTTTAATTCATAAAAAGTACACCGACTTCAACAAAAAACAAATTATGCGTCACTATATAATTTGTTTTTCTTTGATTTTTCTGAGTCCCATCATCAGATCCTGGCGTGGTGCCAATGGGACCACCTGGGAAGTATACCCTTTAAAACAAAAAAAGAATTTCTCGAATCGGTCCAGGCGTCTTCGAGTAATCGGGTAACATACATAAAAAAAAGATTCCGACGAATTGTTAACCTTCTCCTTTTTTGAAGTCGGTTAAAAAAGCATAAATAAACCGGGATAAAATCCGTAAAATTAGTTTTATTTCAATGTGTTATATTCGATCCCGAAGGAAAACATAAGAAACCATTGAATGTTTTTATTCAGTAACAAATCAAGACTTTATTACTTCGAGTTAGGGCTATATGTGCTCTGCCTCATAATTTATCCCGCGATTCTCATTCCCATTATTGCAGCTGTAAATAAACAAAATGCAGTGACGAGTTTTTAATTCGTCATCCAAACAGCCGGCGGCGATGAGACGCTCTCAATTTGTAACCAATCTTCTAGATTATTTTTAAATGAGAAATATAACTTTATATTTCAAAAGCAGACTAGTCTGGCAATTTGAAATGTACTTTTTATTGCAATTTGAAAATGAATTGGTTTTAAATTATTATAGAGAAGTAAATGCAGACACTATTGAATACGTTTGATAGGTAATGTTTCACTAATTTTTATTTTGGTATTTCGGCAACGCGACACGTATCGTGGTATAAATATATAAAAAAAGATTATTATAATGAGTTACTATTGCATACCTCGGATACAGATATTTTAGCTGTGTTTAAATTATTAGGCTCCGATTTAACATTAAAGCCATTATTACAGAACATTAAGAGACTAACTACTGCAATCAGAGAGCGTCGTTAAATTGGCCTTAAGTAGCAATTAGTTAATTAACATTAAATCTCTTAAGTAATGGTCGCTTTCGGAGATTTTTTTTTTTTAACATTAATATATTCCTATAAGTAACAACTTGTTTATTGACTCTGTGTCAGAAAACTATTGTTATTTATAATATACTAACGGACCCCGCTGACGTCGTCTTGAACGGAAAAGCAGCGCCACATTAAATATATTTTAAAGATCACAATCTTTGACATTTCTCCTACAAATCCCAGCAAATAAAATTTGGTGACATACCATTTGGGGTCCAATTGTGTTTTTAAACCATCCAGGAACCCATTGAAATATACACACAAAACTTCATCCAAATCGGTCAAGTCATTTAGGAGGAATTAGGTAACAAAAACACGTACAGAAAGTTATATTAACCTCTAGGGCCGGCCCGGTTGAATATGAGCATAATAAAACAGACGAAATTCGCCCTTATTATCATGCAAGGCGTATTTAAGAACATGGCCGCTGACAGATTGTATTTTATCTCAATTATTTTTGATTTTGTATGTAAGACTTAAAGAAATACAAATAGTGGATACTCTGCGATTCGAACCCCAGACCTTAGACAGCCAATAAAAATACTACCCCTATACCAACAAGACGATAAATAAAGCTAAAACACTGAACAAAGAAATTTTATTTCAATTTTAACGACCCAACACACCTAAGGAAACCAATCTAGAAAATGTTTTATCGTTAAGTAGCGTTTTAAATTTTCAGTACCCACTTACTGGCATGAATTTTTCAACGCCTCACCCGGGTTGTACGGAACACCTGTCTTACAAGTTGTCATAAAATATTTCTGGATGCGGTGAGTGTACTGCATAGCTAAAATGTCTGAGAGCCATTCTTCCTTGGATGGTAATCATGTATTCATGAATTATATGAGAGAAAAGGGAAGTGACAATGTCGATGTGTTTTAAAGAATGAATTTTTTATCCTGGCACAAGATCATACTGCACCTGATAGTAAGCACAGTGTCGCCCAGTTAGAGTATCAAGTAGCGAGAGACAATCTATCCCTCACTACTCAACATAGTCATGCAGGCCTGCTTCAACATACTTCAACGAATAGCATTCAGACACATGGTTCTGGACTGACACTTGTGTATTAGGAACTACGATAGACTTTCGCTCTTTACCCGAAATATTAAATTTAATATTTCAATCTAACCTAACATTTCTACTCGTACGCTTCTCAAGCGTCGCCCCAAGGACCAAATAAATCACAGTCGTGACCACAATCAATCTAGTATCAACACTGTTAACCTACGCTTACACAACTAGTACTAAAAAACAGGGGTCTTAAAGACCGTTCCAGTGGGATATATCAGACGCGAGGTCGGGTTTGCAATCAGCTAGAGTGCCTCCCGTACGGAGACACTAGTGTAGGGTTACTGTTATGTCACAAGATCTAGGACAGTCCGGGAAAGTAGGTGATTCAATTTAAAACCTTTTTGTTGAATTGTATTCGATTAATAGTGCTGTTGATATATTTTTATCAAATGAAAGAAAAAGCACGTATGATATGACGTCAGCGCTCGTAATGACCACTGTAGTGCATACGAGTGAGGGAGATAGTGAGATGTTTCAATTACGCACCCACTTAATCATACCAATATTTAAACTAGCACCGTCATTCTAGAATCAATTTTAATTCAGTTATTATAAAAGAGTTACTTTTTCGTATTAATTATTTTCTATCAGTGAATAATGAATATCAATACACACAAAACAATCATATTAAATATGGTTATATTTGATTGTTTAAATAACGAGATTGAAATTCATTCTTCTGAGCTTTGAATTAATGAGTAAATGACACTGCATTACGCTTGTAACTTTGAGAAATAAAATGAAATTAAAACGTCAATAAGTAAGTGGCTGCCTTGGTGGCGCAGTTGTAATTGCGCATGCGTTACAACCGCTGTGCTGAGGTCTCGAGTTCGATCCCCGGGTCGGGTAAAGTGATATTGGGTTTTTCTATCTAGAAATTCTCAGTATTAGCCCGGAGTCTGGAACCTGTGCCCGGTATGGCGATAGGCTCGCTCCCTATCACATTATGGGACCGAAATTTGGCGAAAAGTTGGTGAACTGGTTACACCTCTGCCTACCCCTTCGGGGATTATAGGCGTGAGTGTATATGTATGTATGTATGTATAAGTAAGTGGCCCACTACGGTATTTACCGTATACAATTGTGATTATTGTATTAACAGTCATGACAATAGTATAAATTATTGCCTAGAAAGTCTTTAATGATGCTTCGGAAATGCGCTATTGAAAAGCGAAAATCTGTATATATAAAAGAAGAAACTGACTGACTGACTGACTGACTGACTGACTGATCGATCAACGCACAGCATAAACGGCTGGGGTTAGAGACTTGAAATTTTGACAGTAGGTACCTTTTATGACGTAGGCATCCACTAAGGAAGGGTTTTTGGAAATTCCACCCCTAAGGGGGTAAAATAGGGGATGATAGTTTGTATGAAAATCCGTCATTTTTGAAGTTAAATTCATGAAAATTAGTATTTAGCCTTTAAGTTAAAAATAAAAAATATATATTTCAGGATTTTTGGAAATTCCACCCCTAAGGGGGTAAGGTAGTGGTAGAAAGTTTGTATGAAAATCCGTCATTTTTGAAGTTAAATTCATGAAAATTAGTATTCTGTATTGTATACTTTTTCTCCCAAACATGATCTCCACGCGGGCGGAGCCGCGAGCAACAGCTAGTATACTATAAAATAATAATAATATATTGCCCATTTTTTATAAACCGCACAAAAGGTAAAACCTGTATCGTGTAAAACCCACTTAAAATCTAAAAATCAAATAGTTATTCTAGCCGTAAAATGTAACATTATCTATATATAATAATAACAATTAATAATTCTAGCCCTGTATTAAACATTGTCCCACTGCTGGGCACGGGCCTCCTCTACTAATGAGAGGGGTTAGGCCTTAGTCCACCACGCTGGCCTAATGCGGGTTGGTAGACTTCACATACCTTCGAAATTCTTATAAGAATTCTCAGGTATACAGGTTTCGTCACGATGTTTTTCTTCACCGTTAAAGCAAGCGATAATTAACATTTAATACACACCTAACTTGAGAAAAGTCAGAGGTGTATGCCACTCGGGTTTCGAACATAAGACTTTCGTCTTGGCAGTCCGTACCGCAACCAACTAGGCTATCGCTGCTATTACAGAACATTATTTAGATTCAGTAATTTTTTTACTCTGCCGCCAGTTCGTAATGCAGTTTCGCTGGAGAATAACGGGCAAGAAACTCAAGCGATGGTCTTTTCTTATGTTAGCAACATCAACAAAACTATGCAAGATAGATATTTTAATAGCCACAAATACATTGATTAGCACTTTATTGATTGGTTTAATTATCACTGTTATATATCTCAGTGCTTAATATTAACACAACCGCATGTCAGGATATACTACAGGCTTCTCTCTATAATTAATCTCTTAAGCGTACGGACAGCATTACTTTCTGAGCTGAACTAAGTGACCATTGAACTGATTACACTTACTGCAGCGCCAACGAACCACGAATGTACTCACTACCAACTCGTCTGCTACACCACTGGCCTCCAGAGCGCGGAAGGCGCTCCGTTTTATTCTAAACATTTTCTACTCCCCCACTTAGGTTGTAATTATTAATGTACTCGCAGCTAATCTCCAAAATACCTTCGATATACCGTCGGTACTTCAAATAATAGGAATTACCCTAATACTTATAAAAAGGAGGTCTCATAGCCACTCATAAAAATATCCTACAATCTCATAAATCCTACCCACACTACTTCACAAGCGTTAGTGTGAGTGATAAACGCGCGACGTTTCCCGCCACATTCACAATCATTATAACGTTTACCTGCCTGAACCTCTTGATTTACCTGGGTCATGGTGCGAATTACATATATAAATAGCAATGATAAGGAATTTAGAACTAACTAGATGTTGCCCGCGGCTCCGCCCACGTGGGGGTTATATTTGAAAGAAAAGGTATACAATCCATGGAGGCATCTGCTATAACATCTTTCTATATTTTGCTATCCCATAGGAAAGGTGCATTTTTCCGGGATAAAAAGTGGCCTATGTCATTTCCTGATTCCTAAACTGCCAATATGCAAAAAAATGCCGATCCCTTGCTCTGCGAAAAACTATACTTTCCCACGGGGACTGTACATTTTTCCGGGATAAACAGTAGCCTATGTGCTATTTCAGACATAATATATCTCTGTGCCAAATTTCAACCAGATCCGTCCAGCCATTGTAGCGTGATTGAGTAACAAAAATCTTTCCATCCATCCAAAAATTCGCATTTATAATATTAGTAGGATATACATCGACGGTTGACATACATATTCTGAACTAGCTTTTGCCCGCGGCTACGTCCGCGTGGTAGTTATTTTTGTACGAAAATGTATAAAATCCATGGAGACCTCTTAAGCTCTTACATCTTCCTGTATTATGCTATCCCGTAGGAACCGTGCATTTTCTGGTATAAAAAGTAGCCTCTCAACTAACACTATGCATAAAATCATGGGGATCCCTTGCTCTGCTCTAAAACAAAATCATAACTATCCCACGGGAACCATATATTTTTCCGGGATTGACGTAGCCTATGTGCTATTCCACACTATAATCTATCTCTGTGCCAAATTTCAACCAGATCCTTCGAGCCGTTTTAGCGTGATAGAGTAACAAACATCAATCCAACCAAACATTCGCATTTATAATATTAGTAGGATTATTGATAAACACCCGATAAAAGAGTTCATATAAACTTTCATCTTCTTATTTTACTTTTTAATTTCTAACTGAAAGGCAAAATACCAACTTTTATGCCTCTTAGGGGTGGAATTTCAAGTCTCTAACCCCCGCTGTTTAGGCTGTGCGTTGATCGGTCAGTCAGTCAGTCAGTTTCTTCTTTTATATATACAGATTATCAAATTGACAATATCTTTTCTTTTTTAGTTTCAATATTTTGTGCACTTTTGAGCGCCTAAATCAAGGTAAAACAAGACTTTTTTTTTCAGGGCACTTATATTTTAGAAATGCATATAACTAAGTCATAAAAATGCAGTACGTACTTACACATGTTATATATTATTCCTACTAAAATCCACGCAATAGATTTTATTATGATTTTTTTCCGAAAAACAAAAAACACGTTAAGCCTCTCTCTCCTGTAACTTTCAAAAATTTCGTAGCCCGCCAAAAGTTGATATTATTACTCGTATATATATACAAGTAATCATATATTTTATATGTCACGCTTGGATTCAAACACTTGGATTGATTGGTTTTCTCGGGGGTCTAGAGTTGGGGTACAATGTTTGGCCATATTGCGACCTTCTGAGTACTCTGACAATAGAACTTCGACCGCTTCTTCACCTTCTTGCCCATGGCGTAGTGTGAAGGAGCAGGCCGGCATGATTGTGTTGAGTAGCGGGGTATCCCCCTACGTCGTCGCTCGTCGTCTCTCGCTACTCGATACTCTAATTGGACCGCACTGCGCTTACCATCAGGTGCAGTGCGGTCTCTTTGCCGTGCTAGGATAAAAAAAAATATAAAGCGAAGTGTTTGCGTTTTCTATTTTAATCAATGTCTTTGTCGCCAGAACGAGGCACTATGGTGGATTTTGCAACACGATTTTTGGCATGGTCAATGTGGTACAAATTTTACCATCACTACTTTTTCTTCTTATTCATTCATTTCATCATCACTTTTTCTTATCTGGTTACTTATATAATAAAACTAGTACTAGCCCTGTATTAAGCACCGTCCCACTGCTGGGCACTGGCCTCCTCTACTAATGAGAGGGGTTAGTCCTTAGTTCATCACACTGGCCTAATGTCTTCACATACCTTTGAAATTCTTATGAGAATTCTCAGGTATGCAGTTTTCCTCACGATGTTTTCCTTCACCGTTAAAGTAAGCGGTAATTAACAATGATTATACGCGTAACTATAGAGGTCAGAGTCAGAAGTGTAAGCCACTTGGATTACGAACGTACGACCTTCGTCTTGACAGTACGTACCGCAACCAACTAGGCAATCGCTGCTTGAATGAGCCATTAAATAAATTAATACAAATGATATTCAAAATAAATGAGTATTTAGATACTTACATATTTCTGAGTATACTACTTCTGGTACCTGTGAAATAAAAAAATATCATTAATAATACAACAAACAAGAAATTATTGAAGAAATTTATCAACTATGATAAAATACATTTTCGTGACTAATATCCATAATTATAAAGACTTTACTATCACACACATAACTCTTTCATTAGCAAGATTTCAAAAATCTGATGAACAAAGTATTTTAGGCAGTAACTGATACTATTATGACAAAGAAAAAAGTTATGACTACCATACAACCATAGTCAAAATAACTAAGATCAGAAAATCACCCACAATTTTTCTAATACAGTTAATGTACAGGTTTTTATCGGGGGCCTAGAGTTGGGGTACGATGTTTGGCCATTTTGCGACCTACTCAGTACTCTGACACTAGACCCTCGACCGCTTCCTCACCTTGCCCATGGCGTAGTGTGAAGAAGCAGTCTGGCATGATTGTGTTGAGAAGCGGGGGATAGATTGTCTCTCGCTACTCATACTCTAATTGGACCGCACTGCACTTACCATCAGGTGCAGTGCGGTCACTTTGCCGTGCCAGGATAAAAAAAATGTACATAAATTATATGGTGACCTAGCTTATAACCTTCACTATGAATAAGCATAGAAAAAACACGAAACGAATTGAAAAATGTAGACCATTCCAAACCCAAACGTTTAGAAATTCAAATTATGCAAAAAGGACGGCCAAATGTTAATTTTAGGGGATTGTATCGAAAAAAATAGATGTTTTATTCATTAAACTGTCGCGGACTTTTAAATACCTCTTCAGTAAAAGTTGTTATTTAAATTATAACAGAGACAAAGAATGACTAGATGTGATAAATGTATTGAATAAAATGTGGATGGAAAATTTAAAAGTTTTTTTATTCATAAAAAGTACACCGACTTCAATAAAAAACAAATTAAGCGTCACTATAAAATTTGATTTTCCTTGATTTTTCTGAGATCCCATCATCAGATCCTGACTTGGTGCCAATGGGACCAACTGGGAAGTATACCCTTTTAAACAAAAAAGAATTTCTCGAATCGGTCCAGGCGTCTTCGAGTAATCGGGTAACATACAAAAAAAAAAAGATTCCGAGGAATTGTTAACCTTCTCCTTTTTTGAAGTCGGTTAAAAAACATTAAAAAGCCATGTAATAATGATAATAATAGGAGTATTTAATCCAATAACTCAAATCATCTCAGTTGTGTTTTTAATGGAAGAGGGGGGAAACGACCAGGCGGATCACTTAATGGCCAATGATCATTACCGTCCGTGAAAAAAACAAAAGGAATTATCAGTGGGTTGCCAGCCAGAAAAGAATAAACTAATAACCATCCAAAAACCACACATCAGGAATTTGTTTTAAAACGGCACGGCCAAACATATGGATCAAAATGGCCTATGTAAGAGTCACCCAAAACCTTAATGTGGTTACATTATTGATGATTCTGGTCAGCTTTTCTGTGCATTGTAACCGGATTTTCAAATCTGCTGACGCGAGAACAGAAAATTAGCTGTTATGGCCTCTTCTGTGACGAGACCGTCCGCAAAACTAATAGACGTTTGGCTCAGCGTTTTCTTAGATGTTTCGAACGGTGACGTCGTGCATGACTGAGTGTTTCATGTCACGTGACAAGATGCTTTATTTTTACATATTTTATCTTTTTTTTTTTTTTTTTTTTTTCTTTTTTTTTTTTTTTTTTTTTTTCGCGGGGAAAAGCGATTTATCACTACCGCTCCGCCGGGGGGGTGGCGGGACGGTTATGTTGGGCTCGCCGGCCTTACGACCCAGCGTTAAGCCGTCCGGGAGAGATGTTGACATCCGGACGACCGCTGGGCCGAGTCCCTAACAAATTCCCTACACCGGCAATACCAACTAAAAACCCCGCGGTGGCCCTCTTCGGCGCATAAGAGACGGTCCCGGGCTCACGGGGCGAGAAGCGCCCCATTTTCGACCGGAACCGCCCCTGCGCGGTGCCGCCTTGCGGCCCGTCTCCAAGTGGGGGGGGCTCAGAAGCCCCCGCGCACCAAAGGACGCCCTCGGCTTCTACGGCAGCAACGAGGCCAACCACCCGTGCTGCCGTTCATCCCGGGGTCGCCCGGTGTGCCGACGAAGTATATACAAAATAAAACTATGTACTAACAAATTTTGACACACCGGAAAGGGCACTACGACAGCCCCCCGCTGCGTGCCCGCGACCCCCGATGACCCCTATTAGTCGCCTCTTACGACAGGCAGGGGATACCGTGGTGGGATTCTCCAAACGCCCCCAAACCACAGGGCGGGAGACGCCGGTCAGTCGTCAACCCGGCGCCTCCTCCGTCTCGACTGGCGGCGGGAGGGATCGGATCGTTCCCGATCCCTCCCGGCCCTCTCCTTCTGTGAAATAACGTTCTCACAGAAGAGGGCCACCGCACGCCAGGACCTCCGGCTGTCGACCATGGCTGACACCAAAGCCGGCAGCGAGAGGTCTCCTCCGACGACTGCTATGAGAGCGCTGCGCTCCTCATCCCAAGCTGGGCACTCCTCTACTGTGTGTTGGGCCGTATCACGCGGACAGTTGTCACAGTGATGACACACGGCCGACTCTTCTGCGCCAGCTATGCGACACAGGTACTCGCCAAAACAACCATGGCCTGTGAGCACCTGTGTCAGCCGGAACGTCGCCGCGCCGTGGCGCCTGTCCAACCACTGATGGAAGACAGGACGCACTGCCGCTACGACCCGCTGACCCCAAACTGGGTTCTCCAGCCTGAGACGCCACTCCTCCACGGCGGCTCTGCGGAGGGAGCCACGGATGGCCTCCACCTCTCTCAGGGCCGGTCTCTCCCCGCGCCTGAACGCCTCCTCCCGCCAGTGAAATGCGGCGGAGAGGGCCTTAGCGTCCAGGTCCCACGGTATAAAACCGGCCAAAACACAAGCCGCCTCGAATGAGACCGTGCGGTAGCCCCTGATCGCACGCTGCGCCACTGATCGCTGTGGCCTGCGCAGCAGAGCGACGCACCGGTTGCTCAGGGACTCGGCCCAGACGGGACTGCCGTACAGGGCCATGGACCGCACGACTCCGGCATAAAGCCTTCGGCAAGGGATGCCAGGACCTTCCAGATTGGGCAGCAGGGTTCCTAATGCACCTGCTACCCGACACAATTTAGAATTTAATATCTCAAAGTGGGCGCGAAACTCCCACCGGCTATCCAACACTAACCCCAAAACATATTTTATCTTGAAAATATTAAATAATCACATATAAATTAACAAATTGGTTTAATTTTCAATATTCTTAGACTAAAATCTATTATAACAAACAAAATTCTATCAGGTTTTCACTTACTGACAACTACCCTATTATAATTTACGTGCCATTAGATAATTTGTTTTTCAAGGGTAAAACAACGTTTCTCACAAGCTCTTTCCAGACGACATTTATCTCGATACCATTTAGAGTTGGATATTGAAATTTCCGGGAAACTTCCAGCTGTTCCGACGCTGACGTTTGATAGGAACGTTTTGTAATTAAAACCGATTTTTGGATACCGGAACCATGTCAGAATGAAGGAGTTTGTTCACATTGGTAGCGTCCTTTTTGGATGAATTTAGGTTGAAATATTGAGCAGAGATAGCCTAGTTGGTTGCGGTATGGACTGTCGAAACGAAAATCGTATGTTCGAAACCAACCCAAATGGATTTTTTTTGTGCCTCGATAGGCAGACAAGCAGACGGGCCACCTGATGGTAAGCAGTCACCGCCGCCCACCTACATACACATGGGATACACCTCTGACTTCTCTAAACAAAGTTACCAGTATATTCATTGTTATTATCGCTTGAACCGGTGAAGGAAAACATCGTGAGGAAGCCGGCATACCTGAGAATTCTCATAAGAATTTCAAAGGTATGTGAAGTATGATAACCGTCATTAGGACTATGCCCTAACCCCTCTCATTAGTAGAAGAGGCCTGTGCCCAGCAGTGGGACAATGTTTAATACAGGGCTAGTGTTATTAGGGTGAAATGAAATACTGTTAAATTTATGATCATGCAGACACCGCCTGATGTAGGTGGTCAATTGTGATGGCGCAACTGTGAAACGAGAGGCCATGGGTTCAATTCCCACATCGGTACAAATGTTTGTGTGACAGAAAGATATTTGCTTCGGGTCTGGGTGTTGTGGAAACGTAGTACCTCATAGTTCTTGACAAAATACAGGTATATTACCTAGTGTGGGATCAGGACTATGTGTGTGACAGTTGGGTGTATCGTTATTATTAATCAAGACCTAGTTCTGAATTTTCATACCAAGTTTTCCAATTTGTTCCACAATCTCCATTTCCATATGAGATTACCCATACGTCATATGTACACAATATACACTAATACGTCATATATGTAGACAAAGTTCATCATCCAAGGCATGCAGAAACTAAAGCTATAACTAGTTGTACATTAAACTTTTTAGATTTAGTTGATAATTCTTTTTTTTTAGTCTTCAAAAATGTATGATCCAAGACTTAAATCAATTTCCTACTATTTACGTTGGTACAAACAAAAAAGTACAACGTAGTCTGCCGTTGACATGAGTTCAATTTCCACCCTATATCCGGAATAGTTGTTCTGTTTACGGATATAGCAGGCCGATGTACAAAGTGTTGAGGATACGGTTTGACTACTCAATATAATGGGTTCGAATATCATTATTAAAACGTATGTAACGCTTGCGTTTTTCTATCTAGAAATTCTCACTATAAACCCGGAGTCTGGAATTTGTGTCAGGTATGGCGATAGGCTCGCCACCTATCAAATAATAGGACCGTAATAAATTCGGCGAAAAGTGGGTGTACTGGTTGCACCTCTGCCTACCCCTTCGAGGATAACAGGCATGAGTGTATTTGTATGTATTAGCGTGGCAATCGTTCAAACACTTTAGATAGTAAATATCCACTTAATTTTCTTTGAATAATCACAATTTGCCTTAGTAATACAACACTCCGAATACCACAACAGAAGTGCTCATTCCTCGAACGCTCCAGTACGAATGCCCCGACGTCGGTCTGCATCTCCTCCCACCAAAATACGCCTTAAAGACTTAACCGGAAGCAACGAATGCAAATTCTAATCAAAATGTCAATAAATATGAATGAGTAAATGTATAAATTATTTGAAAGAAAGAAAGAAAAAAAGAAAGAAATGGTTTTTTATTGTCGGATGTTAAAAACACATATCAAAAATAGAAAAAAAAGCACAATAATAATTGATCCGACAATGGGAGTCCCTATTCAGCTACATGCTGCAGTACAGGCTAACCCATACTGCAGCGCTGGTTTTCGATAGGGAACCCAAGCAGTGACGTACACATGTTATACAAAAAACAAAAAAAAAAACAATAAAAACTCTTAAAAACTAGCCAGTATTAAATATTATTAAACCTAGTAACAAAAAATAACCTGACTTAATAGTAATATTGCGGTACACGTACGAACTTCAGGTCCATGAACAACACAGATGCGGCGGGATCAAGTCATCCCACACGTGCACGTGCATTTGATGTGTATAATATCATTTTACAATATAACTTTATACTTTTTCATTGTAGTTATAATAACTCCAATAAAAAAGATAACAAATCTAAAGAACAATAGTTTAAGCCGGAAGTCATTGAATAAATCATCATAGTATTTAAAACTAACCTTACATATGTGTGTATGTAAATAGCATTATCAAAGTGATGCGGGGTTTTAATACAGGTTTGACCTAATGTGAAGTCTGGATTATGTGTGACTGTTGGGTATATTGATTTGGTGGTGGTAGGTTATTCATATTCACCCGGATAGCGACTACCGTACACAGGGTGTAAAACCCTCCATAGTGGCACACGCAAGTGTGTCGCGTTCCGGGATCAGACAGTTTAGACACGGTTTATGTCTGGGCTTTAGAGTTGGGGTACGATGTTTTGCCGTGTTGCCTTCTGAGTACTCTGACACTAAACCCTCAACCGCTTCTTCACAAGCTTACCCCATGGCGTAGTGTGAAGAAACTACACAGCAGGCCGGCATGATTGTGTTGAGTGGCGAGGATAGATTGTTTCTCGCTACTTGATACTTTAACTGGACGGCACTGCGCTTATCAGGTGCAGTGTGGTCACTTTGCCGTGCCAGGATAAAATTAACTGTAAAATTCGACTTCGGCTTCGGTTGTGAAAACTACTTTGATAGGTTTCGTTTCAAATTTTTTTTTATTCTGGCGCGGCAAAGTGACCACACTGCACCTGATGGTAAGCGCAGTGCCGTCGAGATAGAGTATCAAGTAGCGAGAGACAGTCTATCCCCCGCTACTCAACACAATCATGCCGGCCTGCTGTTTAGCTTCTTCACATTACACCTAAAGGACCCAGGATCATAGGAAGGAGGGAACACGGTAGCTATAATAATAAAATGTTATAAAACTAATATAGTAAAGAGAGTTTCATTGAAATCGATTTATCCCTTCCTTCCTTATCTTGCAATCTCTTTAATACAATAGTTATTGTCCTATTTCCTGCGCTCCTAGTGTAATAGCGCTCACATTTGCCACTCGTAGTAAATTGTCACTTACATTGTGTACCTGGACAAGGTCGGGTACACTTGCTTGCAAAGTTTTCGGAACTTATTAGATTTTATAAAAGTTACAAAATATTAGTTTTTTCTTTGAAAATAAGATGAAATGTAGTTTGCAACTGTAGATTTTGGAAAGAATATATAGTGGTATACTATTATGTATCCTATTTAGCAGCGATGGCACACACCTCTGACTTCTCGAAATAAAAGTACCTGTATATTCATTGTTAATTTATCACTTGTTTTAACGGTGAAGGAAAACATCGTGAGGAAACCTGCATACCTGATAATTCTCATAAGAATCGCAAAGGTATGTGAAGTCTACCAACCCCCATTAGGCCTGTGTGGTGGACTAAGGCCTAACCCCTCTCATTAGTAGAGGAGACCCACTGCTGGTCACGGGTCTCCTCTACTAAGGAGAGCGGTTAGGGCTTAGTCCACCATGCTTATATAATATGGATTGGTAGACTTTGCACACCTTCGAAATACTTATTTAGAATTTTCAGGCAGGTCTCCTCACGATATTTTCATCGTTTAAGTATTAATTAACAATGAGTTCACATGTAACTTTAAAAAGACCGAGATGTATGCCATTTGGGCTGGTTTCTAACCCATCATCTTCGTCTCCGTAGTCTGTAACACTACCAACCAGGCTCTCGCTGCTTTATTCTATAGAATAAAGCAACGATACATATACACTCACGCCTGTAATCCCCGAAAGGGTAGGCAGAGGTGTAACAAGTACACCCACTTTTCACCGAATTTATCACATAATAGGGGTGAGCCTATCGCCATACCGGGTTCAATTTTAGAGTCCGGGCTGATACTGAGTATTTAAATAGAAAAACCCAATATCACTTATCGAGCTGGGGATTGAACCCAAGAACTCAGCAGAGCATCCGCAACGCATGCGCAATTGCAACTGCGCCACCGAGGCAGACTCTACCATTTAAAACTTTTTACTTTGTTTGTGTTTTTTTACGATAGCCTTTTCTCTGGCCGATACTGTACAGTTTGTTCGCAGGGGTATCGCAAACAGGTCCGTTTTTCTTCATTCAGTCCCAATTTGTGCCTCTTTTGTCTCAACCCTATGGGTAACTGAATGAGACCCTTTGCTCCTCGATATATGTAGAATTATGAATAAAGGTAGCCATTTGCGAAGTAATCAAATTAGTTAACCTTTGTAGAATTGTCGAATGAAAACAGTACGCCATTTTCTAGAAGAGGTAGACAGAGATGCAACTGGTGCACCCATTGTTTACTTAGTTTGTTTATTCAATGATGTCATAGAGCAAAACTATCTTTATGATATATTCTAGGTTAAATTTGGTCGTGAGTATAAAGAACTACAAGACACTGCATTCCGAGAACCAACAGCTAAAACAAGTATTTCAGGCAAAAATTTTTTTTTCATCAAATATTAAATACATACATACATACATACATATACATATACACTCACGCCTGTAATCCCCGAAGGGGTAGGCAGAGGTGTAACCAGTACACCCACTTTTCGCCGAATTTCGGTCCCATAATGTGATAGGGGGCGAGCCTATCGCCATACCGGGACAGATTCCAGACTCCGGGCTAATACTGAGAATTTCTAGATAGAAAAACCCAATATTACTTTACCCGACCCGGGGATCGAACCCGAGACCTCAGCACAGCAGTCGTAATGCATGCGCAATTACAACCGCGCCACCGAGGCAGTCAATATTAAATATTTATTGAATCCGTGAAATGTTATACATCATTTAGATTCAGTCAATTTTTTACTCTATCGCCAGTTCGGAATGCAGTTTCGCTAGATAAGAACGTGCCAGAAACTTCAGCAAAGAGTTTTTACGAGGATCTTCGTTTCACACTCTATCCCTGACGGTGTGATTAATCAAAGAATCATGACACTGCCTAAGTATTTATGAGCAATTTTCTTTGATAAACTCATTCTATATATAAATTATCACAATATGGAACTTATTCAGAAAATATGAGTAAGTATAACGTTTCTTCTTTAGGGACTTATATGTACTTACATCCATAACCACCTTAGTTATGTATATTATTGACTACAAATGCACGCATTACAAAAATTATGAGTATGCTTTGCCTTCTATTTCTAGTTGTTTGGCTGTTCTCCTTTAGCAAAACTGTATTTCAAACTGGTGGTAGATTAAAAAGATTGACTGAATCTAAATAATGTATGACATTTTATAGATTCAATCATTTGAATTCGTGTTTTCTCGAAAACATTAATATGCTTTCGAGAATTACAATTGGGAACAATTGAGACTGTTTATAATTCTTATATTCGAATTTTTAAATGAGTTCCAAATCACTTCAAAGATCCAAATCTTGAATCCAAAGTCGATTAATACACACATCTCATAAAAAGCAATGTCTTCACAAAAACCCCAGCGTCATTAGCGGACGTATATTTTGAAACTCCGTATGTAACCTCACTATCTCGCGTTTTATGTGAAATGTCATTACGTTCACAATGCGTAGACAGCTTTTTTATCCCTAATGATCAGGATCTGATTGTTCTTCCTAATGAGGACGTGTGTGCCTTTTGTGTGGATTTTTTAAAATCTAAATATGATTCTGTGAGGTCTTTAATGGTGATTTCGAGATTCTGAAACATGTTTGTACCTCAAATCAAGTTATGAAATTGAATGAAATAAAATAAATGTTATTTAGTCATCACTTTAGACCATACATATACATTTTTTTTTATCCTGGCACGGCAAAGTGACCACACTGCACCTGATAGTAAGCGCAGTGCCGTCCAATTAGAGTGTCGAGTAGCGAGAGACAACCTATCCCTCGCTACTCAACACAATCATGCGGGCCTGCTGTGTAGCTTCTTCACACTACGCCTAAAGGACCCAGGATCATAGGAAGGAGGGAACACGGTAGCTGGTAAACTATTCCACAGCTTGATGGTGCGGCAAAAATACGAATTTGCGAACTTCTTGGTTCGGGCCGGGTAGTATACACCACGAAGCTGTGGCTCCGCAAACCAGTACACGCGTAAAAGTAGTACAAAAAAGCAGAAAAAATTTAAAAACACTAACAGTATAATACTACTCCTTGAACTGGAACACCTGTGTCTAAAGTATAACCAAAAAGGCCATAGGCTCAGCATTTTTTTTTTTATTCTGGCACGGCAAAGTGACCGCACTGTACCTGATGGTAAGCGCAGTGCGGTCCAAATAGAGTACTGAGTAGCGAGAGACGATATATCCCCGCTACTCAACACACTCATGCCGGCCTGCTTCTTCACACTACGCCATGAGCAAGAAGGCGAAGAAGGGGTCGAGGGTCTAGTGTCAGAGTACTAAGAAGGCCGTAAAATGGCCATTGTACCCCAACTCCAGACCCCCGACAAAACCGGATGTACACTGGCTGATCCCAAGTAATTTGCAAAGTAAGATACTACCTGGAGCTGATATTCTGCCTAGGCCTTGGCCTTGAAATAGGTGTGAATCTTGATTGGAAAATTAATCTTAATTCAGACATCGTGGTGCAGCAGCGACTAACTGTGAAATGAAAAGCCGCAGGTACGATCCCCTGCCCGAGATACATGTTTGTGTGATCCACGAATATTTGTTTCGGGTCTGGGTGTTGTAGGGCCGTAGATCCTGGTAGTTCTTGATACCTATGACACGGGTTTGACCAAGTGTGGGGTCAGCACTATGTGTGTGACCGTTGGGTGTATTATTACTTTAGATGATCGTGTCATATGTCAGATTAAAGCATCAGTGTCGATATGTCACGAAAATAAAATGCTTTTATTTAGAAATAAGTATTACTTTCCAAATTTAATACAATTTCACATCAAGAGAAAGCTTGGATTAACGGTTGTGTTGGAGGCGCAGTTGTAATGCATTTTTAATGCCTGAATAGGCAGACGAGCAGACGAGCCATCTGATGGTAAGTAGTCACCGCCATCTATAGACTTCTGCAATTTCAGGGCAGAGCAGAGCCGCTGCCTACCGTTTTTTACTGCGTACGCTGTACTACTGTTATGCTGAGGTTTTGGTTACGATCCCCATGAAACGTTCTCTACCATGAAATACTCAGAATCAGCCCGGACTCTGAAATTGTGTCTATCAATCATGGGACGGTTATAAGCTCGGCGACATGTGGGTGTACTGGTTACTGTATATATGAAAAAGTATAGATCTTTATAACTATACAAAAAAAATACAAAAGAAAGATTTTGCAGTAACTCCAATTTCAAGTTATTTTTTCTCATTCAAATAATGTTTATCTATACAAGACGACATCATTCAGAAGGGTTCTTAAAATGACCCAAGGGTTCGCTTGAACATACCGACCCCAGTAGCAAGGAGATATTCTATTCTTTCTCGTCCCTTCATAATTCAAGGTATTAAATATTCAAGCCCTTATGTGATGATTGACTCTTGCCCTAAGTGGGGTCGTGTATCTTTTGTATGATATATTGGCCTAGGGGTTTTATAAGTCCTGTGTTTATTCCTACTGAGGTTTTTTAAAATGGGGAGTGTAAAGGCACACGGGGCTTGCGTATTTAGTGCTTTGACACAAGCAAACTATTGCCTAATGGTTTCATCAGGTGCTCATGCGTCTCTTGAATTGTCATAGTTTTTGTCGCTACCTTCTGTATAAAATGTCTGTCTTGTTGTAACGTGCTTTGTAATAAGTTAAGTTTTTATATTTCGTTGGGATGTTTTCTTGTCCCATTGTGTATAACATACAGAGAGTCTCTGAGGAACTTTTATCTATCGTAATTTTCATACTGGTCTTCAAAGATACGTATACGTTATTTGTTCACAAGATTTGGCTAAAAATAATCAGCATGATGCGAGACGAACTGGTATGCTGTCTCATGGTAAATAATAAATACACCCAACAGTCACACACATAGTTTTGACCCCACATTAGGTAAAACCTGTATAGTAGTTATAAAGAACTACGAGGGACTACGGTCCCACAATATCAAGACCTGAAACAAATATGTCGCACAAACATTTGTCTCGGTGCAGGAGTCAAACCCACTGCCTCTCGTGTCTGACAAATGCCACATAATGCCCATATACAGGAGCAATCGAGCATGAAATTACAAAGCTGTTATTGCATCACACTGCTTTCGCTTGTCAACTTTAGGTGTTCAGTTTTTTTTCCTGACATGGTTAAGCGAATACACTCCAAGTAAGTAAGTGCAATGCCATCCAGGTAGAGTATCAAATAGCGAGACACAACTATCCATTGCTACTTTCATTTTAGCTAGAATGTCCTTCAAAACCAAAATAACAGTTCTTAAATAAATAATTTAGACGGATAAAAAACATAGGCAGTCATGGGGACTAGCGTCCGTTGTAAAAACTTAATAATTTGGAATTACTATGTTATTTTTTGGAAGCGTCTATGAAGTAGTAACCTTTTTTCTTTGTGATCACTTGTCAATGATTATAAAACTTCATAGGTACGCACCTTATGTCAAAAGTAAAATAATCCGAGCGAATCACTGAGTTCAGTGCCTTTTACCTATCCAAGAATATGCTACGTGTAACGGGAATATCCCACATCCTCAGACACCCCAATTTAAAAATATTATTACAATCATAATTCATGTATTCAAATTAGACTGCGATGAATATAGATATTGCTTTTTATGAAATTAATTGCACTAATTTTCGACATAAAGTTCGTAATTTTAATTATTTGATGTTTTAAAGTGTTCGTTTATGTGCATTTAGAAAAAACTTTACCGCATCGAGCTATGTTTCAGTTTTGTTTGTCTTGAACGTTAAATTAAAGATGGCTATTATTTACCTGAGTATTAGTTATTTTCGAAAAAAAAATCGTCTATTAAAAAATTGACGATATCGATTCAGTCGCTGATTCTGGACAAACTATTTTCAGAGTATGCATTAATCATGTTACATGTTGTATATAGCTCTTTTGTATATTGCTCTCTTACATATATACACAGACAGCCTCCGTGGCACAGTTGGTGAGTAGCCGGCTCTGAAACGAGAGGCCGTGGGTTCGATTCTCACACCGGGACAAATGTTTGTGTGACTGATAGATATTTGTGTCCGGGGTCTGGGTGTTGTGAGACCGTGCGTCTCTCTAGGTCCCTGATACCCACAACACAAGAGTCGTATCTTAGTGTGGGGTCGTGGCTATGTGTGTGACTGTTGGGTGTTATTTATTACTAACTGTTGCTCGCGGCCCCGCCTGCGTGCAGGTTATATTCGGGACCCCCCAGGGAAGACTGGGCAGGGGACCTCAGCGGTTTGGTGGCCGTCATCACTCGAGGCGCCGCCGGCTCCCCACCCTTCGAAAAAGTAGCGAAGGGGTCGGGATGTGTGGCGGTTCTGTTGGGGGGGGTCTGGATTGTGGGTGTGTATTTCTCCCCCAACAGATCCCTGGCTGAGTTCGAGCACTTTCTCACTCGGCTGGGGGCCCTGGTGGTGCAAGACAGTCAGCCTCGCCCCGTTCTCGTTGCCGGCGACTTCAACGCCAAGTCTCTTGCTTGGGGTTCGTCGGTAACCAACGGGCGTGGCGAGACCCTGGAGGAATGGGCGATCTCGGCCAACCTGACCGTCGTGAATCGCGGGTCGGTTAACACGTGCGTGCGGCATAATGGCGGATCAGTGGTGGACGTCACGTTCGCCACCCCAGCTATTGCCCGCCGTGTCCGTGACTGGAGAGTTCTGGTGGATGAGGAGACGTTGTCGGATCACCGATACATTCGGTTCGACGTCGCCTTGTCCCCTAACACCCAGTCTAGTGGAGAACCGACCGGCCCGCGGTCGGACGGCCCGCGTTGGTCAGTAAAACGCCTTAACGTTGAGGCCCTGAAGGAGGCCGCTCTGGCCCAGGCGTGGCTCCCTGCACCGGAGGGCCCGATGCAGGTCGAGCAGGAGGCGGCGTGGTTCGGGGCAGCGATGTCGCGCGTCTGCGACGCGGCCATGCCCCGAGTCCGACGCCTTCCCGAGAAGCGCCAGGTGTTCTGGTGGTCGGCGGAACTCACGCGGTTACGTGTCTCCTGCGTGGCCGCCCTTCGTCGACTCGCCAGACACCGTCGTCGTCGGATCCGTCTTCCCGGCGACGAGGACCAGGAGCGGCTGCTTCACGGTCTCCACAGAGAGGCTAAGAGAGCGCTGCGCGTGGCAATAGCTAGGGCAAAGTCTGCGGCTCAGGAGGAGTTCCGGGGAACTCTAGATAACGACCCGTGGGGGCGTCCATATCGCGTGGCGATGAGGAGGTATCGCCCGTGGGCGCCCCCACTCACGCAGAGTCTTCGGAGTGACCTAGTCGGAGAGGTCGTCGCAGCTTTGTTCCCTGCCACTGAAGATATCACTCCCCCACCGATGGCGTCATTACCATCGACGTCATCGTCGTTGAGTTCGGCAAGGGTTATTTCGGAGGTTTCGCCCGAGGAATTTCGGGCGGTGGTGCTTCGGCTGCGGGGCAAGAAAACAGCCCCGGGTCTCGACGGTATCCCCGGACGTGCGTGGGTGTTAGCCGTCGAGCATCTGGGGACTAGGCTCCGCGGCCTGTTCTCCGCGTGCCTGGAGCAGGGCCGTTTTCCGTCTCAGTGGAAAACTGGGAAGCTGGTCCTGCTCAAAAAGGAGGGGCGGCCCGCAGAGTCGCCATCGGCCTACCGGCCCATCGTGTTGCTCGACGAGGTCTGCAAGCTCTTCGAGCGTATCATTCACGCTCGCCTCGTTGAGCATCTTGAAGGGGTCGGGCCGGACTTGGCACAGTGCCAGTATGGGTTCCGGCAAGGCCGATCGACAGTTCACGCGATTCTGCGGGTCAAGGCACAAGCGGAGGAGGCAGTGGCTCGGGGTGAAGTGGTGGTGGCGGTGTCTCTAGACATCGCCAACGCGTTCAACACATTGCCCTGGGCCTGTATACTGGAAGCACTGCGGTACCATGTGGTGCCACCGTATCTCCGGCGTCTGGTGCGCTCGTATCTCTCAGATAGGTACATAGTGTATCCAGGCGCCGACAGGTGGCACCGAAGAGCGATGGCCTGCGGTGTTCCACAGGGCTCAGTCCTGGGCCCTCTCCTGTGGAACATCGGCTACGATTGGGTGCTCCGTGGTACTAACCCCCGAGGCGTCGCTGTCGTCTGTTATGCAGACGACACGCTAGTAACAGCGACAGCCAGGTCATTCCAGGAGGCCACCCTGCTCGCCTCGTTCGCAACCGAACAGGTGGTGGGCAGGATTCGGCGACTGGGCCTTAAGGTGGCCCTGAACAAAACCGAGGCCCTTTACTTTCACGGTCCTCGGATTCGGCCACCTTTAATGCCCCACATCAATGTGGAGGGGGTGCGGATTCCCATCGGCTGTACAATGAAGTACTTGGGATTGATTCTGGACAGCCGGTGGGATTTCCGTGCCCATTTCAAGGAGTTGTCGCCGAAATTGGTGCGGGCGGCGGGCGCGCTCGGACGCCTGCTGCCGAACCTGGAGGGACCTAATTGCCCTTGCCGAAGTTTATACGCTGGAGTCGTGCGGTCAATGGCCCTGTACGGATGTCCCGTATGGGCCGAGTCCCTGAACGCCCGCTGCGTCGCCCTGCTGCGCAAACCGCAGCGTTTGGTGGCGCAGCGAATAGTTAGGGGCTACCGCACGGTCTCCCACGAGGCGGCCTGCGTATTGGCCGGCACACTCCCTTGGGAGTTGGACGCAAAACTCCTCTCGTCAGCGTTCTTCTGGCGGGAGCAGGCGTCCAGCGGCCGTCAGGAGAGACTGGCCCCGAGGGAGATTGCGGCCCGGTTTCGCAGAACCGCCGTGGAGGAGTGGCATACCAGGCTGGAAAGCCCAAGTGCGGGCTTGAGGACCGTCGCGGCAGTGCGTCCTGTCCTAAAAAGATGGCTAGACAGGCGCCACGGTGCGCCTACGTTCCGGCTGACGCAGGTACTGACGGACCACGGGTGTTTCGGTTCGTTCCTGTGTCGGATCGGAAAGGAGGTGTCTGCCGTGTGCCACCATTGTGGCAACTGCCGTGAGGATACGGCCCAACACACGTTGGAGGAGTGCCCAGCCTGGGAAGAAGAGCGCAGCGCTCTCAGAGCAGTCGTCGGAGGAGACCTCTCGCTGCCGGCCGTGGTGTCGTCCATGGTCTCCAGCCGGAGGTCCTGGCGTGCGGTGGCCCACTTCTGCGAGAGCGTCATCTCGCAGAAGGAGAGTGCCGAGAGGGATCGGGAACGATATAATCCCTCCCGCCGCCAGAGAAGACGTAGGAGGCGCCGGGTGGACGACTGACTGGCGTCTCCCGCCCTGTGGAATGGGGGCGTTTGAGAATTTCACCACGGTAACCCCTGCCTGTCGTACGAGGCGACTAATTGGGGCCATCGGGGGTCGCGGGCGCGCAGCGGGGGGCTGTTAGCCCATATCGATGCATTCCAGTTTCGGTGCATCGTGCGACCCCGAGATGGACGGCAGCGCGGGTGGTAAGGCCTCGTTAGCTGTCGTTGTTCGGTGCGCGGGGGCTCCTAAGCCCCACATGGAGATGGGCCCGTACAAGGCACCGCGCAGGGGCGATTCCGGCAGCAATTCTAGCACTCCTTAGAATACCCCGGGATCGCTCCGTAAGCGCCGAAGAAGGCCACCGCGGGGTTTTAGCTGGTAGTGTCGGGTGGGGTGTACATAGGGGGTAGGGACTCGGCCCAGCGGCAGCACGGATAGCCATCATCCGTGCGAGGGGGATGCTGGGTCGTAAGACCGGCTAGTCCAGCATAACCGTTTTATTCTTATTCCGCTTCCCCCCGGAGCGGGCGGCAGTAATAAAACGCTTTCCCCGCAACAACAAAAAAAAAAAAAAAAGGTTATATTCGGGAGCAGAAGTATACTATCCAACGAGTTGTCTTCTGCACTGAGGCACCGGTAGCAATTGTCCAGCCTCTCAGGTGTTGTGCCTGAATCTTGAGATTGCATCTAAAGAATACCCCATAAGTTTAACCTCACTTTGTCCTTTTTTAGGGATGATTTTTCAAAAACGTTGTAACACGTATTTCTTTATTTCCTACAAAAGTCCTAAATATGAATTTACAGATCCCTAAGTCGAGGAATTATGGATTTCCCATACAAATTTTGAACTCTTATTTGACCCCTTTCAAGGTTGTTTTTTGAGAAAAAAAGATAGCATTTGTCCTTCTCCAGGATATAATCTATTCCCTTACCAAATTTTATTACAATCCGTTCAGCCGTTTAGCCGTGAAGAGGTAACAAACAAACAAACAGAGTTACTTTCGCATTTATAGTATTAGTATGGATTATTATTTATTACATATCTGTATATATGTATCTACGCGTGACGGTCTCGCGAGTTCACTGATTTTCCCCACCCCAAAAGTGCCCAAAGAAGTTCAATAAAATATAAAAAATACCTGTCATATTTATCTGGATAATATCCCAAAACACGTCGGTGTCATGTCGTAAAGTATACAATTCCTTATTTGTTTGCGACTTCCAATTCAGTAGTTCAAACTTATTTCCCATAGGAAATCTTCTGAGTGGCGTCTTGTGCGAAATTTATTTTGTGCCAAAATTACTATTGGTATTTATGGGCAAAACTAAAGTGTATGGATGAGAATTCAAAGATGGTGGATTTTCGGCATCAGAATCTCCGCAACATTACTTGCTCGAAATTTGAATAGTGTTTAAAAGCAAAAAGTACTCAAATTATATTAGACAGTTTTGCTTACAGCATAGGTAAGCCGAATCAATCGAGCTATTACAATTCATCATTTCATTAAAAAAATCATACACACAAATGTTTGATTGCCTTGGTGGCGCAGTTGTAATTGCGCATGCGTTACGACTGTTGTGCTGAGGTCTCGGGTACGATCCCCGGGTCAGGTAAAGTGATATTAGGTTTTTCTATCTACAAATTTTCAGTATTAGCCCGGAGTCTGGAATGTGTGCCTGATATGGCGATAGGCTCTCCCCCTATCACATTATGGGACCGAAATTCGGCGAAAAGTGGGTTTACTAGTTACACCTCTGCCTACCCCTTCAGGGATTACAGGCGTGAGTGTATATGTATGTATGTACAATAACCTCAAAAAAAATTGACGTAAGAATAATTTCCTCTTGTGTTTTGTATGGTGAGTAAAGTTTCCAAAGGTCTGAATTCCCATCTCATTCTCAGTCTCTTTTTAGTTTTAATACTGGTAAAGCAATTATGTTTCTTCTTGTTTAGTGATTGTCTTAAAGTTAGTACTTCATTATTGTATATCGTATTTTGTTTGAACTGTGAAACCGCCTGTTCCACATTACAATCTTCATCCAAAACAGTTTCTTCATACCCTCCTAATTCATCCATACAATAATCTTTAATCACACAACCAGCAAAACTCATTTATACTAAATATACTGGCGGGCCCAGCAGACGTCGTCCTGTCCGTAAAAGCAGCGCCACACCGACTGCAGCACCATCTGTCGGGCTGATTTGTGAATCTAAACCATCCAAGGCGCCACCCAAACGCATACAAAAAAAATATATTCAAAGGTCCAGCCGTTTAGGAGAAGTTCAGTGACATACACACGTTCAGTAGAATTATATATATAAAGATTATAAAGAGGTAAAGTTTGTGAGTTTGGATACTCGGGGTAATCTCGGGGACTATTGGTTCGAATCAAAACAAATCAAATATTTATTGAATCCATAAAATGTTATACATCATTTAGATTCAGTAAAATTTTTTCAAGAAGAACTGGCAAGAAACTATAGCGTTGCTCTTTTCACACCGGTTAACAATATTTGGTCATATAATTATAATCATAGGTCATATAATATATACGATTTAAGTTTAATTACCTTAGATTAGAGCAGCTCAATGTATGTTAAGTCGCCTTATTAAATATTGTGAAATAGAACTCATTACAAGACCTAGTGCCACACATGACCGTCGTGAGAGTGATAAAAAGAAGTGAATTGAAAAATTATTTTAGTCTTGGATAGCCCATTTATTGAGGAAGGCTATAGGCTATATAAAATCACGGCATGAGGAAAGAGGAGTGGGGACCAATAGGAGTGGAGCATCAGTGAAAAATTTTGCAAAAACAGAGAAAATATTCCTTTTGAGAGCTTCCGTTGCGTGCGCTGCGTAAAGGCGATTGGGCGGTAATTGTATATTGTCTGACCGATCACCGTTTTAGAGGATCGGCTGCACGTTTGCTTCTCTATGATTCAGGCATAACATCTGAGTGGTAAGAAAACACAGGTGCGAAAGTGCAGGAGACAACTCCTTGGATTATAGACTTTTTCTCCCAAAAATAACATCCACGCGGGCGGACCCGCGGGCAACTGCTAGTAAATCATAAACTACTTCCAATATTTGCGTCCAATACATATGTACCAAAACTCACCACTGTACGGCATTAATTAACAGTCTGAGTGTTCAGGCTGTCTTAATTAGCAAAGTTTCGGGTCGCGGTCACCGGCTAATCCGAAGGGTCAGGCAAACCTCTACGTATAGGCATGTTAAGTGATATTAACGTAGTAATGGACGAGTTTAAGATACAACCCTTCAAGCAGTTGTGGTTGTGGAACTTAGTAAGTGGATACTTTGACCCAGGTTGAACTCTTAGAACTGTTCAAACTCTTTGGAGTTTGTGGTTCCAATAACAATGACGTTCTCTATAATACCTATAGATAATAAGTATATCGATTACTGTTTTCTGCATATCCAATTTTTTTTTATAAATATACCCAAAAGTGACACACATAATTCTGACCTCACACTACGTCAAACCTGTATCGTGGGTATCAACAACTACGAAGGACTACGGTGCCTCAACACCCAGATCTGAAACAAACATCAGCCTGTCACACAAACATTTATCTCAGTACGGGAATCGAACCCACGGCCTCCCGTTTCACAACCGGCTACTCACCCGCTGGGTTAAGGAGGCTGTCTTTTTTTATTTATTTTTTTATTCTGGCACGGTAAAGTGACCACACTGCACCTGATGGTAAGTGCAGTGCCGTCCAGTTAAAGTATCAAGTAGCAGTAGTAGAGACAATCTATCCCTCGCTACTCAACACAATTATGCTGGCTAGCTGTGTAGCTTCTTCACACTACGCCTAAAGGACCCAGGATCATAGGAAGGAGGGAACACGGTAGCTGGCAAACTGTTCCACAGCTTCATGGTGCGGCAAAAATACGAATTTGCGAACCTCTGGGTTCGGGCCGGGGTAGTAGACACCACGAAGCTGTGGCTCCGCAAGCCAGTACGCGTGGTTCTGGTATGGAAGGGAGAGAATGGGATAAGCTCAAACAAAATACTAATTTCATACATGTCTAAGTTCATACTTCAATTAAATATCATAACTAACTTCACACACTCTGTCTCAATGACACAGTTATAATTGTGTACGCGGTACGACTGCTGTGCTGAGGTCTCTGGTTCGATCCCCGGGTCGGGTAAAGTGATATTGGGTTTTATACCACGAAATATTCAGTATCAGCCCAGGGTCTGGAATTGTGCCCGTAATGTCGATAGGCTAGTCCCTATCACATCATGGGACGGTAGTCAGCTCGGCGAAGTGTGGTTGTACTGTATATCTCTGCCTACCAATTCAGAGATTACAGGTGTGAGTGCCTATGTCACACACTTTTTTTATTTTTTCTTTAGTTTGGAACGGCAACATGACCACACTGCAACTGATGGTAAGCGCAGTGTCGTCCAATTAGAGTATCGAGTAGCGAGAAACAATATATCCCTCGCTACTCAACACAATCATGCCGGCCTGCTGTGTAGCTTCTTCACACTACACCATGGAGCTAGAAGGTGAAGAAGCGGTCGAGGGTCTAGTTTCAGAGTACTCAGAAGGCCACAACACGGCCAAACATCGTACTCCAACTCTAGACTCCCGACAAAAAACCGGATGTGGCTGATCTTAGATCGCGATACACTTGTTTGTGCCACTATGGCGGGTTTTACACCCTGTGTATGGTGGTCGCTATCCGGGTGGATATGAATATCCTACAACCTGCAAGCTTCTAGTATTAAAAGTACTAGTCACTCATTCCCTACTTCCAAATCGTCCTATCTTTTATCCTCTTGTATTCTGCTTTATAGCAGCGATAGCCTAGTTGGTTGCGGTACGGACTGCCAAGATGTAAGTCGTAGGTTCGAAACCCAAGTGGCATACACCTCTGACTTTTCTAAAGTTATGTGTGTATAAAAATGTTAATTATCGCTTGCTTTAACGCTGAAGGAAAACATCGTGAGGAAACCTGCATACCTGAGAATTTTTCGAAGGTATGAGAAGTCTGCCAACCCGCATTAGGCCAGCGTGGTGGACTAAGGCCTAACCCCTCTCATTCGTAGAGGAGGCCCGTGCCCAGCAGTGAGACAATGTTTAATACAGGGCTAGTATTATTATTATTATTCTGCTTTATCATACTTGTATCTCTCAAAAGGCCTCGTACAAAAAATAAAGGTAAATACAATCCTTATAAGCAAATTTGTTCCGAAAACTTCGACACAGCGTAACTAGGGGAGCTCCTTTATCTGAATATGAGAGCGTAATCCCGCGTCAGATCAAAGGGCAGAACCGGGTCGAATTTCTGAAATTCTCACCTACGCATTCTCTACGGCGTTTGCAAATCATGAAAGGCTTTTGTTAAACTTTTATTTTATAAGGATGGGATGTGAGATATGTGGGGATATAATTAAGGTAAACTTGTATTATTATATATCATAGTATATAATATAATACTACGGTACGCGTGTTTGTCACCTAACTCCTCCTAAACGGCTGGACCGATTTGAATGAAATTTTCAATCGGTTCCTAGATGGATGGAAAACACAATTACCGGTAGGTGGTAGGTGGCACAGCTGTCGGTTTATCACTTAACTTGATTTGCTGGGATTTGTGGGAGAAAAATATAATATATAATAAAATACCTTAACGGTAGGCAGCGGCTTTACTGTGACCTGTCATTGCAGAAGTCTATGGATGGCGACATCTACTTACCATCAGGTGGCCTGTCTGCTGCTCTTTTTTTTAAGAGAGAGATAACATAGTTCGCATAGTTTACCAACAAGTTATTTGTCCGTAGGAAGAGATACAGTCAGAGAGAGAGGAAGAGAGAAAAGAGAGTATAGAATGTAATATCGAGTCAAAAGTTTATCTGATATGTAAACCGAATCTTGTAGTGTATAATAACTAAACCGAGCTAATTACAGTAACTTGGATGAAACACAAAACACAAAACCATGACGTAACTTCGATTTAAGCCAGCGTCACAACTTCGGCGACTAATCTCAAGCAGATTTATTACTGTGTAAGCGATTATGATCTTTAAAACCCTGAATTATCTGTTCGAGATGAGTTACTTTTGATTAAAGTTGTTTGGATTTACGACTTTTAAACATTTTACGAAGTTAAAATGACTTTTATGACGATAATTGCTTGCGATAAAATTGTTTCGTCTCTCTGCCGTGGTGCTTGGAATATTAATACATATAATAACAGGATCGTAAAGTGATCGAAGTACTAGCTATAAAGAAGTTTTAAAGCCCATCGTTTTACTCGGAGGACGTGCTGATTGATTTATGAGATAAACAGTCTAGTGCTGGATGGAGCTTGTGTGATGATTGACGAGGACTAAAGGCACTAGAAGATCTGCCTGCAAGAATTTCGCAGATTAGGAACTACCATTTTATTTCTTTCTGCCGTTAAGCACAGTGTTGCTGGTGGTAGGATATTCATATCCACCCGGATAGCGACCACCATACACAGGATACAAAACCCGCTATAATGGCACATGGCGCCTACGTTCCGACTGACGCAGGTATTAACGGACCATGGGTGTTTCGGTTCGTTCCTGTGTCGGATCGGAATGGAGGTGTCCGCCGTGTGCCATCACTGTGGCAACTGCCGCGAGGACACGGCCCAACATACGTTGGAGGAGTGCCCAGCCTGGGACGAAGAGCGCAGCACTCTCAGAGCAGTCGTTGGAGGAGACCTCCCGCTGCCGGCCGTAGTGTCGTCCATGGTCGCCAGCCGGAGGTCCTGGCGTGCGGTGGCCCAACGATACGGGAACGATATGATCCCTCCCTCCACCAGAGAAGACGTAGGAAGCGCCGGGTGGATGAGTGATCGGCGTCTCCCGCCCTGTGGAATGGGGGCGTTTGAATTCCACCACGGTAAGCCCTGCCTGTCGTACGAGGCGGCTAATAGGGGCCACCGGGGGTCGCGGGCGCGCAGCGGGGGGCTGTCAGCCCGTATCGATGCACTCCCAAATTCGGAGCATCGTGCGACCCCGAGATGGACGGCAGCGCGGGTGGTAAGGCATCGTTCGCTGCCGTTGCGCGGGGGCTCCTAAGCCCCCTATGGAGATGGGCTGCTACGCGGCACCGCGCAGGGGCAGTTCCGGCAGCAATTCTAGCACTCCTTAGAATACCCCGGGATTGCTCCATAAGCGCCGAAGAAGGCCACCGCGGGGTTTTAGCTGGTAGTGTCGGGTGGGGTGTACATAGGGGGTAGGGACTCGGCCCAGTGGCAGCACGGATAGCCATCATCCGGGTGAGGGGGATGCTGGGTCGTAAGACCGGCTAGGCCAGCATACCCGTTTTATTCTTATTCCGCTTCCCCCCGGAGCGGGCGGCAGTAATAAAACGCTTTCATGGCGACAAAAAAAAGGCCAGCATGATTGCGTTGAGTAGCGGAGCATAGATTGTCTCTCGCTACTCGATACTCTATTTGGACGGCATTGCGCTTGATAAAAAAAGTGTATTGTTAATATTTAGAATTAGGGTCATTGAGTCAGTGAAATATCTGGTTGTTATATGATAATAATATCTCATGACTTGGGATCATGCAGTGTTTTGCAATTGCGCGATTACCGATTGCGCCTAGATCTTTTTTGTCGGTATTGTTTATAGGGATGCGTAGTCCGTCAAACAACGGACTAGGACGTTTTAGGACGAACTATAGGCGGAACTCGTTTATATTAAGAGCAGGCAAACTATTTAATAACATGTTAACTAATAATGATAAATAATAATAATAATACTAGCCCTGTATTAAACATTGTCCCACTGCTGGGCACGGGCCTCCTCTACTAATGAGAGAGGTTAGGCCTTAGTCCACCACCCTGGCCTAATGCGAGTTGGCAGACTTCTCATACCTTCGAAACACTCTCAGATATGCAGGTTTCCTCACAATGTTTTCCTTCACCGTTAAAGCAAGCGATAATTAACATTTTAATACACACATAATTTTAGAAAGTCAGAGGTGTGTGCCACTTGGGTTTCGAACCTACGACTTTCGTCTTGACAGTCCGTACCACAACCAAGTAGGCTATCGCTGCTGTAATAATGATAATGATAGTAAAACTGTAGATTTAGATTTGTATAATACGTCAACTAAATATATTAAAAAGTCATTGAGTGACTTATACTTTGAATAAGTTTGATTGATTGATATACCTTAACTTTAACTGGTTGGCTATTATTGAAACAAGACGGTTCGTATAAAATGTACATTTACTATAAGTGGAAACTTGTAATTAGCCTTTAGTTATATAATCTCATACTTATACATGTATTAGCTGTTAGTTTTCCTAAAATAAAAATAAATACAAGTAATCAATTCCTATCTTTATTTGGTGAGCAAAATTTTACCAAAAATAATGATATAGTTAGCAGCGATAGCCTAGATAGGTGTTATATGGACTGCCCAGACGACACACGTATTTTGTTGTATAATGTATTAATTGGTAATTATCGTTTGCTATTTTACAAAATTAATAACTTTGTTCATATCAGGATAACATTTTATGAATAACTCGACTATGATACTGTTTATCGGATCTGGAAGGTTACTCTTGACACTCGATTCTAATTTAGAATTGGGAAACTGCTCGTCTTGTTTACTTTAGTTACTTTCACAGTCTTATGTCTTATGGTATTTTGTTGTGGGGTAAGGCTGCTGATATTGAGAGCATTTTTATATTACAAAAACGAGCAGTTCGTTCAATTTATCAGTTGAGTACAAGAGTCTCCTTAAGAGATATCTTTAAAGATATAGGTATTTTAACTGTTGCGTCCCAATATATTTATGCAAATGTAATATACATCAAGAAAAATATCAGTTTGTTTAAAAAGAAAAGTGATATACATACTCTAAATACTAGATACAAGCATAAACTGTGTATGCCGTATTTTCGCTTGCAAAAAGTACATGCTTCTTTTATGGGGCTTAGTATTCGTTTCTATAATAATATTCCTGAGCCCGTGCAAATATAAAAAAACTTTTTAGTGAAAAGGGCTTATTACAATATAACGGAATATTTAAATGATAAACAACCATGGCCGCTCAGCTAAACACAGCAACACACTGATAGGTACTTATTTTATAGTATACATATTACTCATTTTATATAATGAGTAATATGTATACTATGAGGAACATCGACTCGCCACACTTGACGCCGCTCGTCAGATTCGTAAAGAAACACCTAAGCCCTTTTACAATTACTCATATAACGCCGCAGGTCAACTCTATTGCCAGCCTTGCGATAGAGTTTTTAAAAATAAGTTTGGCCTAGCGAGCCACATTAGGGCTCATGCTAGGAAGTAGTTGAAAATATTTAAATAATAAATATTTCGTTATTCTATGGTTAGGGTCGCCGTCATCGAAATCGATGAGGAGGACTATATATTATATAATGTATTTCGGTTTGATGTATATTGTTTTCACAGGACGCCGGAGTCGTAATAGTCTTGGCTTCTTGTTTTTTTAAAGCTATTTTCTTGTGAATTTGTATCTATATCTTTCTTTGACGCGATTAAGGTATGTCATGCTCGCTTAAGGGTCTGTGCTTGCGGCGGCGTTATGTGCCGGGTCGGTCACTTCCCTGTGTCATGGTTGAGGAGGCCGATGGCTGGCACATGCGTCATACTCGTGAACGGGTGCTGCTTGTGTGGACTGGTCTACCTGGATTGCTCATTGATTGTTAGTTAGAGAAAATAAAAAACAGGTTGTATAGCCTCATTTACGACTCTGCCTTGTATTAACATGTACCGTACCGTTTTTTTTTGTTTCATGTGAATGTGACTTGTTTAAGGATGTATGTATTTTATATGTAAATTATTTTATAATGTAAATTGTAATGACAAATTACAAAAGACCTACGGCTGAGTTTCTTGGTGCTTCTTCTCAGACCAGTGGGCATTTCCGAAGCACCTGTAGACCTTAACATTATTATGACATGTAAAAAGTGCCCATAGTGGCCCAATTTACAAAATAAATGATTTGATTTGGATTTGGTTCAAAAACTGTAAAATTAGCACTCTTGAACGCAACGCATTAACGCACGAGAGCACGATTTAACTTCATACTGCGGAATCATTAATAACTAAATGAAATAGAGTATTTACGATCGTTAGTTCGTAAATATTCTATTTCATTTAGTTGGGTGAGTTAGAGTTCCAATATCTTCGAGATTGGATTGGAAATTGGATTTAGAATTCATTTCAAGAGTAGCGAGCGCAGCTATGAACCAACGTCTCGCCTTAAATCGGTCAAGTGGTTGAACATGTACACGATCACCAACAGATACGAAGATTTATATTTATTCAAATATAAATATGTGTGCATTATTTTACGAACATTCAATAATTATTCGATGATTATCATTCCAAGAAGCAGCGATAGCCTAGTTGGTTGCGGTACGGACTGTCAAGACGAATGTCGTAAGTTCAAAATCCGAATGGCATACACCTCTGACTTTTCTAAAGTTATGTGTGTATTATATGTTAATTATCGCTTGCTTTAACGGTGAAGGAAAACATGATGAGGAAACCTGCATTGAGAATTCTCATAATAATTACAAATGTGAAGTCTACCAAGCCGCATTAGGCCGTCGTTGTGGACTATGGTCTGACCCATGTCATAGGTACAGGAGACCCGTGTGCTCTAATAATTAAATGAATAAGTCCGGAATATTAGGATACGTAAACACAAGTATAGGTAGCGATCCCACATCATTCTAACACGAGTCAAATATTTGCCTCATCTAAATGTTTGCTTATTGCCGAATTCCGACCCTCGATCTGTCAAGTCTTGGATTATGTACGGGATGTATGTTGAGAAATTAGGGTGTGCTTTAAAATATGTTCCTCGATCTAAGTAGTTAATTCGAGTTTCATGAATGGAGTGTATTCGTGTGCCTATGTCAGTTGGAAGAATCATTCTGTAATGGCCTAGGAGTAGACACACCAGTTGCATTTGTCGGACTTGTTTCCGTACCATGATGTGATAGGAATATGTATGTGCCATAGCTTCGTGCAACTTCAGAAACACAAATCAGTCATGCATAACATCTAACACGCTGAGCCAAACATCTATTAGTATTGCGGATGGTCACGTCACACGAAAGGCTATGACAGTAGCGTTTTGGTAATTAAATATTGGAAACTTTTGTTTTATGGTTTTTTTTATATCATAGTCCGACAAACGAGCCAGTGGGTCACCTGATGTTAAGTGATCTCCACCGCCCATGAACATACACAATACCTAAAGTATCACGTATGCGCTGTCGGCCTTAAAGGACAGGAATAGGGATTAGGGAAGGGAAGGGGGAATCTGGGCCTCCGGATATCTCACTTACCATAGGAAACGCGACAGTAAACTGTCACTTTACGTTGGTTTTCTGTGAGACAGTGGTACTACCCCGGTCGAGCCGGCCCATTCATGCTGTAGACAAATATGTCTACATCGTGGCTCTACCACTTTTCAAGTATTATTAATGATAATATAGCCCATGAAGAATAAAATAAAACGGTATCCCAAAAATAATCATCTAGCCCAGTGGTCGGCAAACCGCCGCAAAAAGCGGCTCTTTGACTCCTCAGCTGCGGCTCTTCTACGAAATGTTAATGCAGCCGCGGAATTACATTAATTTTAATTTATTTACTGTTAGTTAAACTAAGACTTACTTGAAAATGGGAAGCTGGAAAGTGTACTTTTAACCCTAATCATTTTAATAGTGTCTGCTAAAAAAGTTTTTTTAATTCATAAAAAGTACACCGACTTCAATGAAAAACAAATTATGCGTCTCTATAAAATTTGAAGGTTTTCCTCGATTTTTCTGAGATCCCTTCATCAGATCCTGACTTGGTGCCAATGGGACCACCTGGGAAGTATACCCTTTTAAACAAAAAAAGAATTTCTAGAATCGGTCCAGGCGTCTTCGAGTAATCGTGTAACATACATAAAAAAAAACCGACGAATTGTTAACCTCCTCCTTTTTTTGAAGTCGGTTAAAAAGATAGCTAGAGTTAAAAAAATGTCTCTTTGAATAAACTTCAATTGTGTATTTTCTATATTTGGCTCTTTTGGGTGTTAAGGTTACTGACCACTGAACTAGCCTATTGAATAGACTTAGTTTTAAATAAAGCGTACGGGTACGTTCAAAACATGTGTTCAACGAATACTGGTTACTCATTTCATCCATGAAACACAAAAGTTACTCTGCGTATGTTCACTACTCAAACTTTGAAATATGATATCAACTCGTGTTTCTGTTTGTAGTTTATTGTAGCTAGTTTCCAGAATTTAGTGTCTATTTTTGTGCTGGTTGGGGTTTTCATTATAAAAGTGATGTGTTAATAATGTGAGTTTTGAATATACTGTTTTTTAACCGACATCAAAAAAAGGAGGAGGTTCTCAATTCGTCGAAATCTTTTTTTATGTATGTTCCCCGATTACTCGAAGACGCCTGGACCGATTCGAAAAATTCTTTTTTTGTTTAAAAGGGTATACTTCCCATTGGCACCAAGTCAGAATCTGATGATGGGATCTCAATAAAATTGGGCATCCCTCAAATTTTATGGGGACGCATAATTTGTTTTTTGTTGAAATCTGTGTACTTTTGAATTAAAAAACTTTATAGGACGGAAATTTTATCTCGCGGGATAGTCGGGCCGGGACAAAGATATTTCAAGGGGAAACGAAGTTCGCGAGGATAGCTATTTACTTAAAAATCACAGCTACATAATCAATTGAAACAATATAGTATCGAACAAAAAGACGCAGATTGTCCCGATCCTCGTGTTTCGAAACAATAAAACCCATTAGACGCGGTAAAGTTTGAAGAACAAAAAGCACATTAACGACTGCACTCAGTCCAGATATGAAACAGATGTTCCAGCTGTTAGCGTGTGATGAAGTATGTAAGAAATTGTCTGGGAATTTACAACTTCTTTAGAAATTTTGATCTACGAATTTGTTAAGAGTGAATATTACTTGGGCCGAGTCTGGGGGTCAAAATTGGATCTTCATTTTTTATATTTGATTGAAAAATTAGAAGAATCCTTAATAGATGTGTAATACTAAGTAATATTAGAAATTTATTTAGTGTTCTGTCCGAGATTCAACGATTCCGTACATAAAACAGTTAATATTACTTTTAGTGCATTTACATACGTTCTCGTTAAGACAAATATCGAGAATCGTTAACTCTTAATCCACTTGGTACCATGTACTAATAGTACTGGAAGTCCAAATAAGTACACATAAACTAATGTCCGAGATGAAAGCGCTCTTTACAATAACCAAGTAAGAATTATTCCACTTTCAACGATGGAAGCAAGTGACTCAACTGATGGTAAGGAGTTTGAATACCTACAATGCTAGCCAAGTAGTTTACCATCTTTTAATATCCGGATAATACGCCCACTTTATCCGTCCTCTAAATTGTATGTTAAAAGTTTAATAGTACTGAACTTTTAACATACAATTAACCTTACCGGGCAACATACGACGAGCACGCTGTTACTACTCGCCGATGCCCAGTAAGACAGTGGTAGTGCTATGCTAATTTCGGTGGAGTAGTATAGATAATGTGAAGTATATGAAGTATGTGAAGTATGTGAAGTAGTGGGAAGTTACGTATACCTAGGCTCCACTAACACCAACATCGGAGGGTGCGAAAATGAGATCCGACGACGCTGCGCCATGACTAGGTCTTCAGTGGAAAAACTCACAAAGATCTGGAAAGATCGGCGAATAACCAGAAACACTAAGGTTCGACTAATGAGATGCCTGGTCTTTCCAATCTTTCTGTATGGAGCTGAGACATGGACGCTGGAGGATACAAGACGGACGCAAAATTGACGCATTGGAAATGTGGTGTTGGAGACGCCTTCTCAGGATCCCGTGGACTGCGTACCGTACCAACGTATCAATACTAAAAGAACTAGACATTAAAGAGAGATTATCGTCGATTGTGCAATTACGAATCCTCAAGTTCTTTGGGCACATAAGTCGTAACGAAGACTCCATAGAACGATTAGTTGTGCAAGGAAAAGTAGACGGCAAAAGAGCTCGAGGACGCCCTCCTACACGTTGGACGCATCTGATCAAATTGACGACGCACTCCTCTATCAACGAATGCTCCCGCTCCGCCAAACATCGAGAAACGTGGCGACGCATCGCGAAAACGGCAGCTAAACAATCGGCCTCAACATGACCACGACCACTCTGTCAAGAGTGTACGACTACGAAGAAGAAGAGTATAGATAAAATTGGCTACGTCATGGTTTGGCTACTTTTATCACCTTCAGAGAGACTACATTTTCTTATTCTGGCAAAGACAAAACTGCTCCTAATGGTATAATACCGTCCAGGTAGAGTATCAAGTAGTGATAGATAGATATCGCTGCTCGATAACTGCGTTCTGCTGAGCAGCTTCTTCATACTACTCTTAAAGGACCAAGATCATAGGAAGGAGGGAACACGGTAGCTGGCAGAATGTTTCACAGCTTGATGGTGTGGCAGAGATACGAATGTGTGAACCGCTATAGACATATAGATAAGTCAGTCATATTTATCCAACTAAATCTGTTCTATTCAAATGTTTATCTGTACATAAAGTTTACATCTTAACGAAGCGCTGGTAAATCAAAAACAAACAGGGAATTTCAAGAGGTTTAATGTGCCGTCTATAATGCGAATGTGTTTGAGGTTATATATGACGTCATACTTATTGTGTTATAATTACGTGTAAGGTGACCCAATCAATTTTACCAATTCATAAATTGTGGTGGAACTAATTCGATATAGGGGTATTAGGGATATTGTTGTAATTGCTCCTGCATTACGACTGCTGTGCTAAGGTCTCAAGTTCGATCCCCGGGTCGGGTAAAGTGATATTGGGTTTTTCTATCTAGAAATTCTCAGTATTAGCCCGGAGTCTGGAATCTGTGCCCGGTATGGCGATAGGCTTGCATTGGCATATCACATTATGGGAACGAAATTCGGCGAAAAGTGGGTTTACTGGTATCACCTCTGCCTAACCCTTCGGGGATTACAGGCGTGAGTGTATATGTATGTATATTTATATTGGCAGCCCTCGGGGTGTGGTACATAGGTAGCCGGGTGTGAAATGTGAGGCCCGAGGTAAATGCTTGAGTGATCCACAATTTGGATTGTGTCTGAGTGTTTAGAGACCGAGAGTCTCTCAGTTATAACAGCATAACATAATTCTCACTATCGGGTCGGGGCTGTTTGTGTGACTGTAGAGTAGTTTTTATTTATTTCGTCAAGTCTTTTCTTTTATTATAGTACTCATTATAATACCTGTCATACATTAGAACAATAATTGACAGCCTCCGTGACGCAGTTGGCAAGTAGCTGGCTGTGAAAACAGGCCGTGGGTTCGATTCCCACACCGGGACAAATATTTGTGTGACAGATATTTGTGTCCGGGGTCTGGGTGTTGTGAGACCGTGCGTCTCTCGTAGTCCCTGATACCCATAAAACAAGACTCGTATCTTAGTGTGGGGTCGGGGCTATGTGTGTGACTGTTGGGTGTTATTTATTATTTATATTTATTAACTATATTAAAAAATAATTGCTGTACGTTAAGTAATTTTTCCATTTTGCCCTCATACTTTACAGATTTAAAAGAGATTTATTTACGGGTAAATAAATTTGTTCCAAGATAATCCTGTTGAATATAAAATAATAATCAAAAATGTTTCACATTTGCGGAGCTATCGTGTAAGATACATTAATAAATATACCAATAAAATAATATTTTCCCCTTTCATCTTTGAAGTTGGTGGAAAAAATATTATGTAATCTTAAAACGGTAAAATAGATTTTCTGAATTTGAGTATATTGATACTCATGTTTAGAAGCGACAATGTATATGACAGACAGACATAAAACTCATAAACCTACTCACTATAATTGTCTATTGCTTACAATATTAGCAAGCCATTGTGTCTGCAATATTCTGTGATCCAATTACTTGGGATTTAATGCTGTTTCAATATAAATGATGACTAAGGGGCTGGCCATCTTATTTCTTGTTGCAAGCGATAATTAACCATTACCCAGAAAAGTAAGGGCGGCTTGAGCTGGTCTCGAACTTATAAATTTTATCACTGTAGTCCGTATCGACAAGACATGGTAGTCTTCTTGTCTTGGTCGTCTGCTTCCTTAGTACGATAAAATAAAAAGAACAACTTACCATTATAACTGCTTACGCCTCGAATATACCTGCGGAAAAGCATATTTAAATTACATTTGAACAGTAATACAATTCTTACATGAGATACCACAGATATAAATCTAAATAGATGCCGTATATACATCAATCTGTACTTATAAGTGACCCACAATTTATTACAAAGATCACCTGATGGTAAGTAAAAACATAGAAATTCAATTCCAGAAGAATTCTGAATACCAATTTTCAGGAATAGCTGTTGTTAGGACATCTTTAAGTCAGCTACATAGTCACAGTACATCCAGTTTTTGTTGGGGGTCTAGAGTTGTTTGGCCGTGTTGCGGCCGTTTGAGTACTCTGACACTAGACCCCCGACCGTTTCTTCAGCTGCTTGCCCATGGTGTAGTGTAAAGAAGCTGGCCGGCATGATTGTGTTGAGTAGCGGGGATAGATTGTCTCTCGCTGCTCGATACTCTAATTGGATAGCACTGCGCTTACCATCAGGTGCAGTGTGGGCACTTTCCCGTGCCAGGATAAAAAAAAAGTATTTTACTGACTATTTTGTTATACAAGTATATTTTTTGTGATGGTTACAAGAACTTACACTTGCATTCTTTACGGTTTTTCAAAAGAATAATGCAGATACTAAGTGGATATTCGTGTCGGAAGTATGCGCCGCATTCTGCCGAGAGCTGTATGCTTAATTTTATTTACTTAATATGAAGTTGTAATACTTCTTAAGGCATAGTTTATGTAGGTCTTTTTATGTAATTTTTGTATGGTTTAATTGATAGTAAGACTGCCTCGGTGGCGCAGTTGTAGTTGGACAGCGTTACGACTGCTGTGCTGGGGTCTCGGGTTCGTATTCCGCTTCCCCCCAGGCGGCAGTAATAAAACTTTTTACGCGCGACAAAAAAAGGGTCGGGTAAAGTGATATTGGGTTTCTCTATCTAGAAATTCTCAGTATTAGCCCGGAGTCTGGAACCTGTGCCCGGTATGGCGATAGGCTCACCACCTATCACATTATGGGACGAAAATTCGGCGAAAAGTGGGTGTACTTGTTACACCTCTGCCTATTACAGGCATGAGTATATATGAGTGTAAATGATAGCAATATAAATGCAAAAGTATTTCGCGTCTGCTGTATGTTTTCACGGCTAAACAACGGTTTGATGAAATTTGATACGAAGAATGCTTGAATCCTCGGAAGGAATGCAGATGATATTATGTCTCAAAAAAAATCTAGAGTGAAAAAAGGGATGATAGTTTTATGGAGAATCTATCATTTCTCACAAAGATTCTCTCATTGATCAATCTGAAATCCCTTGTTGAAAAGTGGCTACATATCTGCCTACAACTTAATGTTTCAGGCGATAGCTTAACCGTAAATATAAATACCAATTCATTTTGTAGTTAACATGTATATGAAAACATAACAAAGCTCTTTTCAAATTCCAAAATGTATTGTTGGAACACTTTAATGTCATCTGCGTAGACGTTTTATTGGTAAATGTTAACAATATTCGATACGCTAACGTGACGGGGTCGTGTCGGCGCCAACTTTGTACTCATGCTGCCGACTGTCACACCATAATTTATATTCATTTGAGGGTTTTCATCATTATGCATCTGTTCCAAACTGATTGCAATAGGTTTTAAAATTATTTTTCATTTACAATTTTATAGTGTGACAACTTATTAACATACCTTTGACAGCCCCCGTGGCGCAGTTGGCGAGTAGCCGGCTGTGTGAGAGTACGTGGGTTCGATTCCCGCGACAAGACTACAAATATCTGTTTGTGTGACAGACAGATATTTGTTTCGGGTCTGGGTGTTGCGCGACCGTAGTCCCTCGTAGTTCTTGATACCCACGATACAGGTTTTACATAGTGTGGGGTCAGAACTATGTATGTGACTGTTGGGTGTATTTATTTATTTAAAGTGACCATATTGCATATTATGGTAAGCGCAGTATCATCCAGATAGAGTATAAAATAGCGAGAGACCACTATCACTTGCTATTCTACACAATGATGCAGGCTTGCTGAGTAAATTCTTCACACTACGCTTAAAGAACTCAGGATCATAGGAAAGAGGGAACACGGTAGTTGGCAAACTGTTCCACAGCTTGACGGTGCGTCAAAGATCTGAGTTTGCGAACCTCTTGGTTCGGGCGGGAGTGGTAGATACCAGGAATCTGTGGTTCCGCCAGCCATTACGCGTGATTCTGGTGTGCAAGGCAGAAATTAAAAGTCTAGTTCTAATGTATAGTGACACATATATGAACTTCTTACGAAAGAAGACCTTCTTAAAAAAGTTTGATTAACTAATAATAATACTAGCCCCGTATTAAACAATGTCCAACTGCTGGGTGCGGGCCTCTACTAATGAGAGGGAGCAGGTTTCCTCACGATGTTTTCCTTTACCATTATCCAAAATCCCGCAAAGTCTGAGAACTCGCCTCTTTAACCAATGTGTTCTGCCCACTATGAAATATGGTGCCGAGACTTGGACACTTATATGCGACGTCCTGCATAAACTTAGTATAGCACAAAGAGCTATGGAGCGAGCCATGCTCGGTATCAAGCTGCAAGACCGCGTCCGCAATACTGAAATATGGCGACGGAATAAGGTTAGAGATATCAATTAGTAAAAGGCCTTAAATGGAGTTGGGCGGGACATGTGGCTAGGCGAGTTGATGGAGTAAGTCTCTAACCGAATGGTGGGCGAGACAAGGAAAGCGCAGCGTAGGCCGTCCAGCAGCAAGATGAGTCAACGACCTCCTTTAGATCGGAGGTCGACTCTGGATGAGAGTGGCTCAGGACCGTGGCATGTGGCATAACATGAAAGAGGCCTGAGGCCTCACCCAGCAGTGGGACTCTACAGGCTGTGGATGATGATGATGATTAAAGCAAGCGATAATTAACAATGAATATACACGTACAAACGACTTTCGTCTCGACAGTCCGTACCACTACCAACTAGGTTAATCACTGCTTAGCTATCATTGTATTTTCGAACGTAAGACTACGGTGTGAGAGGCTGCCGTCCTTTTCCATATTTCCAAAGTATGGACATAAATTGTGTTTTGAACTGAGCCGGGGAGACAGGGCCGAGGTGGTGCCACAGATTTATGAATATTTTGTATCTCATACGTATATTTATTCAAATGCGAAGATGGTAAATGGAAGGGAAGTAGGGCATATTTTGACCTGCATATATTTAACACGAAAATCTAAGCTCCGAATTCAACAAAATAGCTAGGTAGTTACACCAATGTTCAAGTAATAATAAACTCATCCAATACTCTAATCCAACTCACACACATAGTTCTCTGACTGCCTCGGTGGCGCAGTTGTAATTGCGTATGCAATACGGCTGCTGTGCAGAGCTCTCGGGTTCGATCCTCGGGTCGGGTAAAGTGATATTAGGTTTTTCTATTTAGAAATACTCAGTATCAGCCCGGAGTCTGGAATTGTGCCCGGTATGGCGGTAGGCTCACCCCCATCACATTATGGGACCGCAATAAATTCGGCGAAAAGTGTACTAGTTGTAACTAGTCCCCTTTGGGGATGACATGCGTGAGTGTATATGTATGTCTAAGCTCCGAATTCAACCAAATAGCTAGGTAGCTACACTTATGTTTAAATGATAATAAACTCATCCAATATTCACACACATAGTTCTGACACAACACTACGTCAAACTTGTATAGTGAGTATCAACAACTACGAAGTACTAGTGTCCTGCAATAGGCTATTTGACATCATTGAAAATACACTGCAAATTGTGGTCATCCTGTTAGACAATAGCTTACAAAACCATATTTCACTTAATTTTAAACAAAATAATGTATATTTTTTGCAAATTAAACGAAATAAAATACAACATTTATTTAAAATTTTATCTGTGATGTGAACACTCTGTTATTGGTTGCTACACTGGTGGCGTCACAACATAGTTTCTTTGAGTGATTTTAATTCGCGTTTTATGTTTTCTGGGTGATAAATTCTATTGTTGATCTATTTTTGAAGCAGTTTTATGGTAATTGTTGATAATACAATTATCATAAAACTTAGCTTTGCTTATCATTATTAGCTTGTTTACTTGCATGTGACGTCACACGTGTCATATGATCAGCGCCATTACAGAAATAGCGTTTTTGCCGCGGTTTTGGAGATTTAAACTTTAACATTGATTTTTATTAAAAAAAGTAGATTTCCCGGAAATATCAATATAGTGCTTATTATGTAATAAATAATAGTTTTAAATCATTTTCGAAAATTAGTCAAATAGCCTATAGTCTTAAACAAACATTTGTAAATTACAGAAACATTTGTATCCATGCGGGGACTATACCAGCAGTCTCATACTTCTCAGGCAACGCTCACTGCGCCACGGAGCCTAATAATCATTTACTAGCTTTATACTCCAATTGCTCGATGTTTTATCTGTCTATAAAACATATCTTTAGTATTACAAATTTTATCGACGTCAGTTTAGAATTCAAAATAATAATAACGAAAAAACATCATAGCTTTTTCATTGACAGCCTCTGTGGCGCATAGCCGGCTGTGAAACGATAGGCCGTGGGTTCGATTCCCACACCGGGACAAATGTTTGTGTGACAGACAGACATTTGTGGCCGGGGTCTGGGTGTTGTGAGACGGAAAGTCTCTCGTAGTCCCTGATACCCACAAAATAAAACTCGTATTTAGTGTGAGGTCGGGGCTATGTGTGTGACTGTTGGGTGTTATTTATTATTATATAAAGTAATAAAATATTTCGGCGATCTATTTGATTTAAGCGGTTATTTTCGCGATATTTATTTATTCGGAATTAACAACAATTCTAATTTTTTTCGCTAATATAACACATTAAAATAAAACTAATTTTGCAGATTTGATTTTACTTTGAAGTCCCGACACCCATCTCGTGATTAAGGTTCGAAGAGTCGGAATAAAAGTAAAATAAACCGCGATAAAAAGTTATTTTATTCATAAAAAGTACACCGACTTCAATAAAAAAACAAATTATACGTCACTATAAAATTTGAGGGTTGCCCTTGATTTGTCTGAGATCCCATCATCAGATCCTGACTTGGTGCCAATGGGACCACCTGGGAAGTATACCCTTTTAAACAAAAAAAGTATTTCTGGAATCGGTCTAGGCGTCCTCCTCCTTTTTTGAAGTCGGTTAAAAACTCATAAAAATAGTTTTATATCTGTACAATGTATGTATGCAATATTCACAACTAGTTCGGCATAAGACAAACGTACCCACAAAGTAAGCAGGTACATCTTAACATCTGCATGGGATACGCAATAATGTTGAGTGCTCTCGGGCATTACTACGAGTAACTGTAGTTAACTGTAGGTTTTACTGTACTTTGTGTGTTGAAAAATGTGTATAGCTTTTACCCGCAGCTTTGCATGCCTCGTTACGTTTATCAGTGCCGTAAAAGACTGAAATCATTTTGCATTTTCAGATTTTCCATGCAACTTTCAATTCCTTTCCTTGAAAACTTTTTTTATCAAAGTATTTCGAATTTCCGTAGGTATTTTTATGTGAGAGTATCGTCAACTTGGTTGAGCTTTTTTTTTGTCGCGCGGAAAGCGTTTTATTACTGCCGTCCGCTCCGGGGGGAAACGGAATAAGAATAAAACGGCTATGCTGGACTAGCCGGTCTTATGAGCGAGCATCCCTCTCGCCCGGATGATGGCTATCCGTGCTACCGCTAGTCAAGTCCCTACCCCCTATGTACACCCCACCCGACACTACCAGCTAAAACCCCGCGGTGGCCTTCTTCGGCGCTGACGGAGCGATCCCGGGGTATTCTAAGGAGTACTTGGTTGAGCTGGCCAACTCATGACATCCATAAAACTGTCTAATGGGCCCCTGCCCAGCAGTGCGACAATATTATGAGGAAAATTGGAAATTCTTATGAGAATTCTCAGATATGCAGGTTTCCTCACGATGTTTTCTTTCACCGTTAAAGCAAGCGTGTGTAACATTTAATACACACGTAACTTTAGGCCCGACGAGCTGTTTCCAACCTATTTTCTATAGCGAATAATACCCCCTCACAATAGAACCCATACTATTCACACAAAGATACCAAATAGGCAAACTTCAGTAGCCGAATAATACAAAGGGTTTTGAAACGGCTGATCGGTTCGCACAACAAATTTCAATTGGAAAATGATTCTAGGACCTCGGGTTATTTCGTACAAGGTCGAGGTGTGGCATTGAGGCTTTATATATGGTTGTACTAGATGTTGCCCGCGACTCCGCCCGCGTGGAGATTATATTTGGAAGAAAAGGTATACAATCCATCTATACAAGGCATCTTAAGTTTTTACACCTTCCTATATTTTGCTACCATAGAAAGCGTGCAAGTTTTTCCTGGATAAAAAGTGGCCTGTGTCATTTTATGATGCCTAAACTGCCACTATGCAAAATATCATGTCGATCTCTCGCTCAGTGAAAAACTAAACTATCCCACGGGAACTGTACATTTTTCCGGGATACGATATGCTATTCTAGGCTATAATCTATCTCTGTGCCAAATTTCAACCAGAACCGTCCAGCCATTGTAGCGTGATTGAGTAACAAACATCCATCCATCCAAACATTCGCATTTATAATATTAGTAGGATAGTAGGAAGTAGGTTTTTTTTATATCATAGTCCGACAAACGAGCCAGTGGGTCACCTGATGTTAAGTGATCTCCACTGCCCATGAACATCCACAATACCGAAAGTATCACGTATGTGCTGTCGGCCTTAAAGGACAGGAATAGGGATTAGGGAAGGGAAGGGGGAATCTGGGCCTCCGGATATCTCACTTACCATACGAAACGCGACAGTGAACTGTCACTTTACTTTGGTTTTCTGTGAGACAGTGGTACTACCCCGGTCGAGCCGGCCCATTCATGCTGTAGACAAATATGTCTACAGCGTGGCTCTACCACTTTTAAAAAGGATTACTATGTTATTGTTAGAAGCTACTTGTATATACATACATACTCATACATATGTAAGTAAGAATACATATGTAAGTCTTATATATGTATTCGTATATGATAAACACTTTCTATACTTCCTTTTCTTATTATATACACCTGCCTTGATTATTTTCTGCACCATCCAAAGGTTGACTGGTAGAGAATGCCTTAGGCATTAAGTCCGCCTGTACATATATTGTATGAAGTGTAATAAATAAAAATAAATACTCACTTAAGCTTTGCCTACGCCTACGGGGATTATATGTCTGTTGCAAAATTGGTACCCCCAATAAAAGAATTTATTAGTATGGTTAAAAAACGAAAACTGGAACTTGAAATTTTTCTTCTTGTTTTGTAGCATGATCTTAAAGTTTAATTGTTGCTTTTAAAATACGATAAAGTGTCAACCGATTATCTAGGCATTAAATATACATAGGGACATTACGTGGGATAGTGTGTAATACAGGGCTAGTATTATTAATCATTGTATTTACAATAGTTCATTACAAACAAATTGTACAAAATTAAACAAACTTAATTCGAGTAAGTCAGGTTACAATTCTCACCAGTTACGTTGGTAGGGGACACAAAGCTCACCGCGAAACCATTATACACAGCGACGTGCGTTAAAAATTTACGCCCACCTAAGTATGTGACGGTATTTTTCGCAAGGTGGAAGGATTTTTGTCTTCTCCGATGATTGTGTCAATATGTCTGGAAAAAATATCTTATTGTGTGACGAAGGGTTGAGTCGAAAAAAATATTCAGGGAGGATGAAGCGATGTTTGGCCGTGTTGTGGCCTTCTGAACACTATGACTAGACCCTCGACCGCTTCTTCACCTCTCTACTCAACAGGCCGGAATGATTATGTCAATGAGGTTATAGTTGTCTCCGGCTACTGAATACTCTAACTGTCTGGCGCTGCGCTTACCATCAGGTGCAGTGTGGTCACTGTGACATGCCACGAACGAAAAATAAAAAAGATTCGGCTGAAATTTACTCGAGTCAAATAGTTGAAGATCACACAAAAATTTGACTCGGTGTAGGGATTGAACCTGCGACCTCTACTTACCTACAGCGCCTGGCTATTTTGATTTTGAAACTTTGTTGAGTCAAGTTACAAAAAGTCACCTTTTTAAAGAGTTTAAAAATATATTTGAACAAAACTACATGTTTTATTATTTGAATCTCAAATTACAAAAGTACTAACTTACTACCCATACTGTGTGAAATATGTCTGGGGATCGAACCCGCTATCTGTTTCATTCGATTACTCGCTACCAACACTCAGACTTTTTTATCCTGACACGGCAAAGTAAACAAACTACACTTGATGATAACAGTGCCGCCCAGTGAGGGTATCAAGTAGCGAGAGACAATCTGCCCCCGCTACTCAACACAATCATGCCGGCCTGCTTTCTCACACGCCACGGACAAGAAGAAGAAGCGGTCGAGGGTCTAGTGTCAGAATACTCAAAAGGCCGCAAAATGGCCAAACATCGTACCCCAACTCTAGACCGCCGACAAAAACCGTATCAAGAATCATGCATACAGCCTGACGCTGTTATGCATGATTTATCTCAAAGATGAGATGGAATGGATATAAAATTATCATAATCTGATAAATATTTACACTTGGCTGCTTGCGTGACAAGTCTTGCGTCTTTGAAGTAAATTGTCCCCAGGCCAGATATTTTATAGATCATGGATCTGAATTGGACAGTCTCAGTGGCGCAGGGGCGAGTAGTCAGCTGTGTAACGAGATACAAAAACTGACAATTGTTTCGGGTCTTGGTGCTGTGGGACCGTAGTCCCTCGTAGTTCTTGATACCCGCAATACAGGTTTGACCTAATATGGAGTCGGTGCTATGTCTGTGACTGTTTATTTATTTAAGATGTATAACAGATTACAATCATAACAGTTCACAATATTAGAATTAAGAAATCTAGGACTAGATAGTAATCAAAAACATGCATCCTTACAAGTTATAATATTAATGTTAATGTGCGAACTAAGATACTAAGTTTAATAACAAGAATAAATAAAAACAGCCAGGATATCTAAACAAAAATAAAAATTTGGAATCAAATAAAATTTAAATAAGAAATTTAAAATAAGACCCTTACTTATTGAAATGAAACATTAGGTTTCTTATACACCTAGAGAAAGATTCAGATCTGCTATTCATTATGTCGACATTATTATGTTTTATTATCAGATCGTTATAGGAACGTGTGAGGCATTCACCGTAAGAAAATATGTCAATGTTAGGTGTATTTATTGTTATGTAACATCTTTATTATCGATTTCTGGGAGTGATTTCGTAAAAAAGGACGGAAGTGTGTAACAGGAAGTAGGGAAGCGTGCGTTACTTTTACAATTTATTTTCAACAAAACATCTCACCCATAGTTTTATAATAAACAGAGATACACTATTTTCTTAGCGAATTACATTTCGGTCTCTTTAAATTATTGTAGAAAAAGAATCTTAAACTTACAGTCGCTGCGTTTCTTTTGTTTTCGTTGTTTCTGCACCTGCAAAGAAAGAAAATTATGTTGTTTAACGAGTAGTACAAATTAGACATATGGTTTTAAATATATTTTCTCCTTGGCGCAACGGGCGAGTAGTATTGTGAAATGAGAGGCTATGGGTTCGGTTCCCGTACCAAGACAAATGTTTGTGTGACAGATATTCGTTTCGGGTCTGAGTATTTTAAAACTGAAAGTCTGTGGTTTCATATGTTACTATGGGCTCGAATCGATGTGTGTGTCTGTTGGGTGTTTTATTGTTTCTAATCTAAGATAACTCGATTCTTCTAAACCAAGGCTATTACAAGAAAATAAAGCATACAAACTTCTTCAAACAAAGCAACCAAATCTGCAGAGTTAAGACGAAACATGTCAAACATAAAGGGGTCTGACGTACCCCATATGTCGAGCTAAGCCTCCTATTTGACGAGGGTGGCCTAATATTTTTGACATTTTGTTTGTCATAATTACAAGGGTTCGTGAATTTTCGAAGCAAGTTGGATTCAGTACGTGCTTCAATTATTGTTTATTAGATGTGTAATACTAAAAACGTAGGGTTCGTAGTAATTGTTGATTACATAGAAAAGAAAACTAAGAAAAATATAGCGTTCTTAATCCAAACATTTATTCGTTGATTAATTATTTGTACTCGACGCCCTGAATATGGATGTATAATTATTCATAAAAAGTACACAGACTTCAATAAAAAACAAATTATGCGTCACAATAAAATTTGAGGGTTTCCCTAGATTTTTCTGTGATTCCATCATCAGATCCTGACTTGGTGCCAATGGGACCACATGGGAAGTATACCCTTTTAAACAAAAAAAGAATGTCTCGAATCTGTCCAGGCGTCGAGTAATCGGGTAACATACATAAAAAAAAGATTCCGACGAATTGTTAACCTCCTCCTTTTTTGAAGTCGGTTAAAAAAATGTGCATTTGAAAATTAGATGTCAAGATTATAGTACAAGCTTATACACCCACGACTGTTTTACACCCGGGTAAGTAGAGAGTATTGAGTGCCACATCCTGACACACTTCTTTCACCTCTGCTACATTCTTACATCTTCAAATAATCATAATTTGCCTTTTAGGAGGTCATTTATTAGATTGACATAAGTTCTTCTCGGGTGTCCTCCAAAACTTCAAGTCACATTCGCACAATAAATACTTTTTGTATAAATCGCCTTTCAATGCATTATAGTCATAATACATAATAATATATCTGATAGGATATAATTGTTACATATTCAAATTTAAACATTTGTCTCTACAGAAATTTCAATCACTGTATGAAACGCAACAGTAAGCTAACATCATGACGGATTTCTTTAACAAAGTGGTACTAACCCGGTCGTGTTTTATCTGCACATTAAACTATTTACAGCGTGCTGTATAATTTTGAGGTTTAGTGCCTTTTATAATGATCTGGAATAATCCTTATTTGTCATAAATTAAATCCAATTATAAGTGTATAAAACAATAGAATCCAGAAGCTCTACGTTAGTCAGAGTACCCGTCAACGTCGGGTAGAGTCGGACTCTACAATTCGTATTGGCAGGGTAATTCCTATTTCGGTGGGTATTAGTGCTGGCGTGTTTCGTTTTTTATTTTGCTAGTTTCTTTGTCAGCTAGGATTAATATTTGTTATTTAGTAGAAAAGTAGAGTCTGTCTCTTTGTTGTTTTGTTTATAGATGAAGTTGTAACTGTTGTAACAGTTGAATGGATTTCGATGCAGGTTTGAATAATGAAACACAGCTTCAGTTTAGTAGCTTAATACATAGGCTATAAGCTTATATGTTATGCTGTGATGGGGCAAATAATACAAAATAAACGTGAACGTTACGAAGACTGAGAAAGAGGAAAAACTAGCGTGAAAATATGAAATTAATATTTCTGAAGTTCTGGAGTAATGATGTCCATTAATAATAAAATCAAAATATAATTATAGATTCATACAAATTTTTAACCCCTACTTTACCATTATTTTCTGAGAAAAATGATACCCAGAATATAGTCTATCCTTTGCTAAACATTACAATCTGTTGAGGCGTTTAGTAGAGAATATGTAACAAATAAGTAAAAGTTTTTAATTCATAAAAAGAACAGCGACTTCAATAAAAAACAAATTATGCGTCACTATAAAATTTAGTTATTAGTATGGATATAACGATTATCAATCCTCAAAATAGAATCTCTACCTTTATTAGCAATATTACATATTATAAAATATTTATATACGTATATCATTTAGTATTATCAAAGAGTATAAACACAAAATGATTGGTATAAAAACTCTACGAATAAAAATATTGCTACGTTTTCGTAGATGAACGTAGCACTTACGTAGGCGTTGTAGAGCTTATTAAGCAGACTACCATTGTAATTACTAAGTAAAAACCAGTCTAACACATGTTGAATTGAAGGGTTATAAATTTTAAGATATTGTTTTAAACTTCAAATTTTAAATGCTGTTTGTTGGTAAGCATATTCACGTGACAGTAGTACGACTATACTTTGAATAAAGTTTTCAGGGAAATAAATACTAGAAAACTTATACGAGAAATTGGGAAAACCCCAATATTTTTTTCTGAGAGGAAAGACCGAGAGAAAGCAAGAATAAAATAAAACTTTTCTTAGAAACGAAGGTATCCATGTATACAAGGTTCTATATGGATTTTTGGTTTGGATTCATCTCTGGAATTTTTATTTTCAAGATAAATTTTCAGACTAGACCTACATTTCGTTAAAGCCGCTAGACTTTGTTTCAAAATATAAAATACAATGATATTACAATAGCATACGAACTTGTAAATGAACCTAACCCTTCATTAGTAATGGAGCTCCAAGACCAGGAGCAGGACAGGGCACATAATAATAATGATACTAGCCCGGCCTAGCTGGCGTAGCTCACTGCTGGGCACGGGCCTCCTCTTCTAATGCAGAGGGCTTAGGCCTTAGTCCACCACGCTGGGCTAATGCGGGTTGGTAGACTTCACACACCTATGCATTTTGTACGAGAATTGTCAGGCGTGCAACCTGAGATGTTTTTCTTCACCGTTAAAGCAAGCGATAATTAACAACGAATATACATACTTTAGAAAAGTCAGAGGTGTATGCAATTTGGGCTGGTTTCGATTATACAATTTTCGTCGTATCCAACTAGGCTCTCGCTTTTATTTTATTTTTAACAGGGCTTATGTTTCTTAATGTTTCATAAACATTAGGAGACAATATAATTAAGTAAATATATTTCTACACTATCTTGATAACATTTAACAGCGTCTATATAACTTCTCAGATAATCCTGAGGAAAATTAACTAACTTTAACATCAACAAAACAAAAACACTGTAGCAATACCAAACAGATGTATATGAATAAACCATGCCTGTCAGGATCGCTACAATTATTCCTGTGCTAAAATTCATTAGCGGATTGGTCGGGGCATAAATATTTAGCAACGTTTCTAATACATTAGACGGTAGACGGTGGATTGAATTATGTATTAGATGGTACAGAAGTGGTTGAGGTGTGGTACATGGCATATGGTATAGAGCTTGTATTAAATATTAGTTACTTTTTTTTAGGCAGAGTAGGCCCGTTCAGTTTTCCCCCTAACGTACAAGATAGTCAGGGACGTGATATACAAGGAAAAATAAAAATCTTGGGTTATATAATATACACAACATAAAATAGTAGTATATAATCTACTTTAATAATGTACCGATGTCTGTTCGGTTTGTCATGTATATGGTAAAAATATTAATAAAATTCTTTATTACTGTCAAATTAAAACTATACACATTTGGACTAAAACACAACATTGTCATCTTAATCAAGTGTCCTTTGCTCACTTGTTCCTATTTACTAATACGCTGGTTAATATAGTAGTCTTAAAATTTGTATCTTGCCTTCTTATTTATTAGCCATTGCAAATATAAGTTACTAGCTGCGCCTGGCATGTGCTGCAATGGCACGTAAATTTGATTAATTGCAATAGGTTGAACGGTATAGAAGTTGATGTTCTGCAGTGCCATCTAGCGAGTTCTTTATATTTTTTTGGGCCAGGAACCATCGCGGGCGTATGAAGAACCACTTACCAAAGTTTCATCATAATAGGATGAATAGTTTAGGAGTCCATAGAGTACAAACATAGTTATAATATTTTTTATATATATAGTCGCTTTGTACGTGAGAGTCTGATGCTGGGGTAATAAGAGGCTTAATTTTGTCATCCTACTGTGATTAATTTGTACATTATTTTATATTTAACCTAAAATAATACATAAAAATCGCTTTTTCGAAAGCAGAATACATAATTGATTTAAAAATTTGTTTGATAATATTTTAAATATTGGTATAAACAAAAGTGGGTGTGTAGTGGGAACATTTCACTCTCTTCCTCGCACGACTGCATGTTAACAGCAATTCTGGGTGATGACGTCATGACTCATATCGTGCATCCTTTTCTGTCATTTGATAATCATCCTTTCCACTAGATTCCATGGGATTTATAAAAAAAATGATTTTAGGTAACTTGTTAACAACTCTATTGCTTAAACCGAAATTCGTGGAGTCAGGCCTTAGAATGCTTGTCTGCAGCATTGATAGGCTGGCTGGAAGAAATTCATATCAATTTCAGCTCAATAACTGTGTCAACATTAAAATCATTATTTTTTTAGTTTCCACAATTATTGTGAGGTTTTTTTTTTATCCTGGCACGGCAAAGTGACCGCACTGTACCTGATGGTAAGCGCAGTGCGGTCCAAATAGAGTACTGAGTAGCGAGAGACGATCTATCCCCGCTACTCAACACACTCATGCCGGCCTGCTTCTTCACACTACGCCATGAGCAAGAAGGTGAAGAAGGGGTCGAGGGTCTAGTGTCAGAGTACTAAGAAGGCCGCAAAATGGCCATTGTACCCCAACTCCAGACCCCCGACAAAAACCGTCTACTAGTATAATAGTTGGATGTATACTGAATATATAATGTAAATTGTAATGACAAATTACAAAAGACCTACGGCTGAGTTTCTTGGTGCTTCTTCTCAGACCAGTGGGCATTTCCGAAGCACCAGTAGACCTTAACATTATTATGACATGTAAAAAGTGCCCATAGTGGCCTAATTTACAAAATAAATGATTTGATTTGATTTGATGATTTGATATCCATTCAAATAAAATTTGATATCAGCTACCTACGTGTTGACTTGTACCACACACCACTTCCTAGTTTTGCGTGTTATTTGTTGGTAAATACCGGCAGCGAGGTCTAGTAATTGTGATTGAGTGGAGATTTGTTAGGTTCGTTCTGTTGGGCGCCATTTTGTTTCTACATCTAGTATTCATATAAATTACCCCAATAAATATAAAGACGGTGGATGACTATCGAATTTGTGGACGTATATTACATTTTTAGGCGTTCTGCAACTAACTACAAAGAAAACAAATATGGTGGACCCCACCACACGACAAAAAATAAGAATTGTAAATTAATCAAAACGGACTGTTATGACGAAAGTCGTATGTTCGAAACACAAATGGCATACACCTCTGACTTTTCTAAAGTTACGTGTGTATTTAACGTTAATTATCGCTTGCTTTAACGGTGAAGGAAAAAATCATGAGGAAGACTGCGTACCTTAGAATTCGCATAAGAATTTTGAAGGTATGTGAAGTCTGCCAACCCGTAGTAGGACAGCGTGAGTGTCTAAGGCCTAACCCCTCTCATTAGTAGAAGAAACCCTTGCTCAGCAGTCGGACAATGTTTAATACATGGCTAGTGTAAATATTATTATTTTTAATGATTGGCATCGACAGATCTCGTTTTAAAGTTTTGATTTATTAGGTTAATTTAAAGTTAACATTATTCTCTCTGTATTGTCGGGTTTATTATTAAATATTAATAGACATACTTTTTAGATTTAGATATTTTTTCAACCACAGCGTTTTATCGATATTGAATTGGAATATATTTTTTACTTAGGGAGTCCACAATGCCGACTCTATATACCCACAATCTATTAAAATCTTTGCTATTTTGATGATCGAAAGGCGTAGACTTCATCAATATAACAATATGCAAATTGAATGTCTAGTAATAAACTTAGATGGCTCTCAGCCAGAGCGACGACCCGTAAGAGACGTTAGATACGGTGCGAGCCGAGGATCTAATTCCGTATATATAGAGGCTATATACAGTATGTTGGCTAAAGGTGGTATCAATAATAATTTTTTTTTTTTTTTAGTGCCTCGATAGGCAGACGAGCAGACGGGCCACCTGATGGTAAGTAGTCACCGCCGCCCATAGACTTCTGCAATACCAGGGCACAGCAAAGCCGCTGCCTACCGTTGAAGAATTACACATATAGGGGTGATCTTAATTTATCGGTAGAAATTAAGTACGTAAAATTCGTAGATTCTGAATAAATGTGATAAGAATTAACAAACACTTTTATTGAAACACTAACTGGAGGATTTCAGAAGAATATCTAAACAGTGATTAGACTCCTCTATTATTAAGACAATTAATTTCCACATAGCAAGACTTAGTCAGCAAAGAAACAAATCAGACAATAATCTTATAGTGGTAGAGCCACGATGAAGACATATTTGTCTACAGCATGAATGGGCCGGCTCGACCGGGGTAGAACCACTGTCTCACGAAAACCAACGTAAAGTGACAGTTTACTGTCGCGTTTCGTATGGTAAAGTCAGATATTTGGAGGCCCAGATTCCCCCTTCCCTTCCCTAATCCCTATTCTTATCCTTTAAGGCCGACAGCGCGTACATGATACTTTCGGTATTGTGGATATTCATGGGCGGTGGAGATCACTTAATATCAGGTGACCCACTGGCTCGTTTTTCGGACTATGTATAAAAGACTAATATTCATGATTTTACACGTTTTATATTAGCTTCATCTGAAACTATGTAACGGAATTTTTCTTTCTTTATTTCTGTTCTTTTACTTTAATTATAATAAACCAGTGAACTTAACATCTTATTTTGTGTCAGGTGTATCGTCGTTGTTGAAATTCATATTATTTAGTGATTTGTCAATAGTAATACATTACTTTTATAATATAACGCAAAATGCCATTGTCATTCTAACTCTAAAATTACCGGTGTCCATAACTGGATATTATTCAAGCACGTACACCCAATCATGGACAGAGTGTCCATAAAGTGAACTTCCCTATTTTTATTACTTTTCATGGATCATACGTCTGTTCTAGTATCTTCATGTTTCTCTAGAAATCTGCAATAAATTAGTAGTCTATCCAATAATGGACATTCTGACCATGATTAGGTATCTGTAATAGGTTCAAAGTATTTTTACATACATACATACATATACACTCACGCCTGTAATCCCCGAAGGGGTAGGCAGAGGTGTAACCAGTACACCCACTTTTCGCCGAATTTCGGTCCCATAATGTGATAGGGGGCGAGCCTATCGCCACACCGGGCACCATTCCAGACTCCGGGTTAATACTGAGTATTTCTAGGTCGAAAAACCCAATATCGAAGCAGTGCAGAAGACGACTCCTTTGATTGTATACTTCTGCTCCCGAATATAACCTCCAAGCAGGCGGAGCCGCGAGCAACAGCTAGTTGATAATAAAGTTAGATTGTTTTTATTTAAATAACATAGCTGACCGGTTGGCTTAAAAGAGAAGCATTTCCTTAATAACTAATACTTTTGTCCTTTACTTGAGCATTCATATTTCCATAACTAGTTGTTCATAATTAGTGATCCTACAACGGATTAATACTGTCCATTGAAGGCTGTCCATAATTGGGGGTCCAACACTGGATTATAACAGTCCATTGATGGTGCCTAAGTAGGAGTGTTGTTTATTTATAATATTTTATTGTACTGATTACTAAATTGAAATTAAAAATTGAATACTGATTGAAAAAAGAGCTTTTCATTTACTTCCAAATCCCAAAGAATTTATATTGAAAAATGAAGAAATTACAAAGCAAATACAAAAAATAATCGCTTATACTGTCCATGACTGGTGACTTTATCTGCTATAACAGCATATTAGTGAAGCGAACTAATCAGATTTTATCCATACAAAAATTGCCCAATGCAGCAAAATAAGTTTCACTCCAAAAATAATAACACTGTAAAAACATTGTAAATTAAACTCGAAATTCCAAATTCCTCCGGGATTTATAACAATACACAACCTCAATATAACAAAGATTATAAACAAGTTAACTGAAGGTTCCTCAGATTACCCAGTAAACAATGTTCGAAGTTTGGACGATAACAATATTTTATGTAAACAAATTTTTGTTAAGACCATCCTTTACGGAGTTTGCCTAAGTTGGTAGAGTTAATGTAAGGTGCGTCACGGAGAGTTGACGATTGTAAACAAAGTTTCATAATTTAGAGCCACTGAATGGGACGTGAGATACGGTGCTTCTTGTTTGGGATATAACATAACAGGCTGTGTTGAAGGAGTAGGCAAATATCTCATGTCATAGTGTTTAAAATCATAACATACGTCTATTGGATGTGTCTTATAAGCCAAACTAACATTTTGGCGGTTTTTGATAGTTAATGCTTCATTTAATAAGGCAGACTCTAAACATTCCAAAAATCTAAAAATAAAAAATATACCAGAATTAAACTTTGGGTACTTCTTCTGTAAAGTTTTTTTGCACTTTGGCTCTTCTACAGAGAACCCATGTATATAGTAATGGTCATAGAAGCACGTTCCAGCGATTCGGTTCGAGGTCAGCATATTTGTATTGTACTGTTGTCTTTTTGCTGCATTCCCAGGGCAGTGGTGACTGGTAAAAAATGCCTTCAGCGTTAAGTCCGCCTTTACGTTCTACGTGACAATGCTATATAAATACATATGCACTCACGTCTGTAATCCCAGAAGGGATAGGCAGATGTGTAACCAATACATATACATTTCACTCAGCTATGATGTGATAAGAGGCGGGCCAATCGCCACACTGAGAATTTCGTGATAGAAAAACCCAATCTCCCTGTTAACCGACACGGGGATTGAACCCGATACCTCACCATAACAGTCTGCGGCACCAAGGCAATCAATATTATTGTTGAACTTTATATATCATCAATAGCAGCGATAGCCTAGTTGGTTGCGGTACGGACTGCCAAGACGAAAGTCGTAGGTTCGAAACCCAAGTGGCATACACCTCTGACTTTTCTAAAGTTATGTGTGTATTCAAATGTTAATTATCGCTTGCTTTAACGGTGAAGGAAAACAAAGGAAACCTGCATATCTGAGATTTTTTCGTAGGTATGAGAAGTCTGCCAACCCGCATTAGGCCAGCGTGGTGGAATAAGGCCTAACCCCTCTCATTAGTAGAGGAGGCTCGTGCCCAGCAGTGGGACAATGTTTAATACAGGGCTAGTATTATATTATTATTATATATCATCAGGCATATTGTAGTACTTTGCTGTGTCAAGATAAAATGTGAGTACAGCATCTGTATCTAAGTTTTGGAGACACAGGTACCAAGTATATTTTGGGTACAGTTGTGGACGATTTGTTCTAGATAAAACTTGCTAAAAAGCGTCCATTTATAAAAGTAACAGCGTACTGGAAAGCCAATTACGAGAAAAAGGCTTTAAAATTCGTTGACATTTAGTGCCAAAAGTAATGTAACGTCCTCGCTCGTAAACTATTTAATTTGGTTCGGAGCTTGGACCCAGACTTTGGACAACATTTTAAAAGCTTAAATTACTTTTAAATAAAAGTAATACACATCAAAGTTGTGTCCTTGAATGGGTAGACATAGGTGCAACTAGTTCATCCACGGTTCACCCAATATTGTTTTCACTTATTCCATGGGATTATTATTATAAAATAGTTTCAGTAATCTCATCATGATAATAATAAATTAATACATCCAACAGTAACATAAAGTCCTAACCCCACATTAAGGAATATCTGTATCTTGGGCATCTAGAACTACGAGCAACTACGGTCCAACAACACCCAGACCCGAAACAAATATTAACTGTCAGACAAACATTTGTCTCGGTGCGGGAATCGAATCCACGGACTCTCGTTTCACAACCGGCTACTTGCCCGCAGTAGCATGAAGCCTCAACACGCTAGGACTAATGGGACAAACTGAACTATTTCCGATCCATAATATGATGCAGCCTATCACCTAATTAAGTACAAATTTCAATGCCGAGTAGATAGATAGATAGATAACATTTTATTGCACACTAACATAAGAAATTACAGACAAGAAACCTTAAAACTACACAATGATACAAAAGACGGTTTGGTTGTATAGCCTGTGATTTGAAATTCCTTGTCGGTTTCTCAACCTTAGAAAGCTACGATTATTCCTCAAAGGCAATAAAAATATTACTATAGAAATATCTAAATAAAATAAAATATTAAGTCACATTTTGCGTGATTAAATTGTTCTAGTAAATACATTAACTGCCTCGGTGTTGCAGTTGCCGCAGTTGTCATTGCGCATGCGTTACGACTGCTATGCTGAGGTCTCAGGTTCGAGCCCCGGGTCAGGTAAAGTGATATTTGGTTTTTATATTAAGAAATACTCAGTAACCCAGAGTCTGGAATTGAGCCCAGTATGGCGATAGGGTCGCCCCCTATCACATTATGGGGCCGTAATAAATTCGGCGATAAGTGGGTGTACTGGTTACACCTCTGCCTACCCTTCAGGGATTACAGGCGTGGGTGTTTTGCATTCATTTTTAATATTTGTATGTGACTAAATTATTCATATGTAGCAATGGAATCTGCGATCTTCTATACATTTAACATCCTACATCTGAAATTAGACATCAAACATAACTCCTTCATTACGAAGCTGGACGTAACATCATAAATATTCAAACGTTCGCTTTCCAACGGCGCCCTAGTACAGACAGCATACGTAATACAGGCTTACAGAGCTGACATGTATTATGAAAACGGTCTTCCGAGTTAATTAGCTGTGATAGGGCGCAGTGAAATGAACTTTACTACCATGTAATGCAAGTCTGTTTACATATTTGTAACATTGAATGTAATTTCGTAGAGGTGTACTCGTAGAGTTCGTAGCACAATGTAAGGCACGTAGCTATGTTCGTAGACAGTGTGAGGCGCGTAGCAAAGTGCGTAGGCAAAGTTGGTATTGACCTAAGACTGAGGAAAGTGACTGAGTTAAATAGTTGAATTTTCAACACCTTTTTGAGGAAGTGTTTTGAGTCGATTGTTCACGTAATATTAATAGCCGTAGTGGGTAACCGTGTGGTATTCTTATTTGTAACTCATGTCTTACAAATTGGACATTTTTAATAAGGATTCTTCTTTTTTGCCATTGACTTTTACTGTTGCTACCAAGCTCAAATTTTATTTATTATTATTTTCTATATACATCTTTTTGCTCATATAATAAAAATAAAAATCTATTATTGACAGCCACCGTGGCGCATTAATCGAGGGGCCGTGGATTGGATTCCCACACCGGGACAAATGTTTGTGTGACAGACAGATATTTGTGTTCGGGGTCTGGGTGTTGTGGGACCGAAAGTCTCTCGTAGTCCCTGATACCCACAACACAAGACTCGTATCTTAGTGTGGGAATGGGGCTATATATGTAACTGTTGGGTGTTATTATTATTCTTTAAAATATTTTTAAATAAAATTTTATGTAAATGTGGTTTTTTACAGGACTAGTTTCTGTCAGATAGGAAATGTCGACACTATTTTACCTAAAAATTAAATCTATATGAAATGATTGTTAATTTTTATTATTACTGTACTTGATAGACGATGATAATTTGGCTAAGTCTAAAAGTACGCTCTATAAAAATAAAAGCTCTGTATAAGTATTATTCCACTGCTGGGCTTCCTCCATTAATAGAGGGGTTAGGAGTCAGTCCAGCACACTGGCCTAATACGAGTTGGGAGACATCACATTCTTCGAAATAATTAATGGAGAATTGTCAAGCATGCAGGCCTCATGTTGTTTTGTTACACACTTTATATACAAGGTATATAAGCGGACTTAACGCCAAAGGCATTCTCTCCCAGTCAACTTTAAGGTGGTGCAGAGATGTGTAGGGTAGGTGCATAACAAATAAGGATGTACATACATAAATACGTGCATACATACATAATAAATATAATAATAATAATACTAGCCCTGTATTAAACATTGTCCCACTGCTGGGCACGGGCCTCCTCTACTAATGAGAGGGGTTAGGCCTTAGTCCACCACGCTGGCCTAATGCGGGTAGGCAGACTTCTCATACCTTTGAAAAACTCTCAGATATGCAGGTTTCCTCACGATGTTTTCCTTCACCGTTAAAGCAAGCGATAATTAACATTTTAATACACATATAACTTTAGAAAAGTCAGAGGTGTATGCCACTTGGGTTTCGAACCTACGACTTTCGTCTTGATAGTCCATACCGCAACCAACTAGGCTATCGCTGCTATTTGAAATTTTAAATATAATAAGATATATAAATACATACATATGTAATTAGTGTAAAATAAATATACTATGAATTAATGAGGCGATTCTGCAACTCTGTCCAGTAGTAATTGCCGGAGCCACAGCTTCGTGATATCAACTACCCTGGCCCGAACCAAGAGGTTCGCAAACTCGTATTTTTGCCGCACCATCAAGCTGTGGAACCTTTTGCCAGCTACCGTGTTCCCTCCTTCTTATGATCCTGGGTCCTTTAGGCGTAGTGTGAAGAAGCTAAACAGCAGGCCGGCATGATTGTGTTGAGTAGCGAGGGATAGACTGTCTCTTGCTACTTGATACTCTATCTGGACGGCACTGCGCTTACCATCACGTGCAGTGTGGTCACTTTGCCGCGCCAGAATAAAAAAAAAGTCTCCACTTGAAAGCCGAGTTGATGGTGCTCGACCTGATTTCGGGTGGGAGTGAATTCCAAAGAAGTATAGATTGAAAGGCGAATGAAGAGTTTTTTTACTGCCTGGATAGACAGACGAGCAGACGGGCCACCTGATGGTAAGTAGACACCGCCGCCCATAGACTTTTGAAATGCCAGGGCACAGCAAAGCCGCTGCCTACCGTAAAGAGTGAGTGAAGTTAGAGCTGTGAGGAGCATAATAATACATAACTTTAAACAGAATGTAGTGTAAACTTATAACTCAGGATTGAACCAGCAACATCAGCCTTGGCACTCTTTTCCTTTTCCACTAAGCTATCATTAATATTTGTAGTAATGTCAAAATAATTACGAACAAAACAGCGACAGAATAAAATAAATCTCGTAACACAAAACTTTTTAAATTCAAATATAGCTCGGAAAACATGTAAGCTGAACATAAATCCACAAATACATATAGATATTTAATCCTTCTAGGTAATTCTAGCGATATATGGGTCGGGGGAATTAGGCAAATGCAATCGGATTTGGCCGGCCAAATCTCTCGCTCGCAGCTGTGCAGGTGCTGTGTGTAGCATAAGTTTGTAACGCGGTGTGGACTTATGCAATTCTGTGTGGCTTAGGAGTTTCGTGGAATGTGTGCTCTACTCTGTTTTAAGAGAGTTTGCCTGTTGTAAATTGACTCAGTTGAAAGTTTTATTATAGTAAGTTACTGCAAAAACTTTTTTCTTATATTATATAGCAGCGATAGCCTAGTTGGTTGCGGTACGGACTGTCAAGACGAAAGTCGTAGGTTCGAAACCCAAGTGGCATACACCTCTGACTTTTCTAAAGTTATGTGTGTATTAAAATGTTAATTATCGCTTGCTTTAACGGTGAAGGAAAACATCGTGAGGAAACCTGCATATCTGAGATTTTTTTCGAAGGTATGAGGAGTCTGCCAACCCGCATTAGGCCAGCGTGGTGGACTAAGGCCTAACCCCTCTCATTAGTAGAGGAGGCCCGTGCCCAGCAGTGGGACAATATTAGTTAACATTTAAAAAGAATTAAATGATTTATGAGGTTATATATTTTTTTAAATTTTACATATGGATGTGCCCTCGAAGATTAGAGCTGTGATCCTAAATACTAAACCAATTTGAATGTAACTTTTAATAATGTGAATGTATATAAGGTATTTTTTGATAGCCTCCATGGTGCAGCGGGCGAGTAGCCGTCTGTCAAACGGCCGTGGGTTCGATTCCCGCACCGAGATAAATATTTGTGTGATAGATATTTGTTTCGGGTCTGGGTGTTGTGGGACCGTAGTCCCTCGTAGTTTTTGATAAACACGATATAGTTGGGTGTGTTATTATTATTATTTTTATCCTAGTTGCGAGTTCGATCCCCGCCTTAGGTATTATCAAAATATTGGGTACATTTTTGTGTAAGTTACAATTCCCTAGGGTTCTGATAAACCTAATCACCCGACCGAAGATACAGGTAACAGCTAGTACATAAATCCTACAATTATTACTTACCATTTACTGAATTGCCATAAAAATGTAGGTAATGGTTTTTTTATTATCTATACACATACACACACATACACTCACGCCTGTAATCCCCGAAGGGGTAGGCAGAGGTGTAACCAGTACACCCACTTTTCGCCGAATTTCGGTCCCATAACGTGATAGGGGGCGAGCCTATCGCCATACCGGGCACAGTTTCCAGACTCCGGGCTAATATTGAGAATTTCGAGATAGAAAAACCCAATATCACTTTACTCGACCCGGGTTCGAGTCTTAACGCATGTGCAATTACAATTGCGCTACCGAGGCAGTCATATTTAATAACTATATTAATATTTTAAGAAAGATTTGTATATTTTGTATATTTGTAATAAAACGAAATTTACGGATTCTATCGCGGTTTATTTTACTTTTTTAACCCGACTTTTTTAGATCACCTTAACTTAGTTAATAATAAAATTCAATTTACTATGGAGTTAGAACAAAATAATTCTCTTGCATTCTTAGATGTCTTAGTTATCCGTAATCCTGATCAGTCTTTAAGCCATACTGTATATAGAAAAAAGACCCATACTGATAAATACCTTAATGGTGAATCTCACCACCATCCAAAACAGTTAGCTACCGTGGGTAAATCTTTGTTTCAGAGAGCACAAGGAATCTGTGATGAGAAACATCTGGCCGCTGAGCTGCAACATGTCAAGCAAGTACTGCAAGACAACAAGCTCCAAATTCCTCGCCGTCATCACAGAAACCGAGTGAAACCAGCCACAGTCGAGCGTGTCCCGGTTACATTACCATACATCAGAGGCGTCACTGACAAGATTGGCTATGTAATGAAGCGTGCTTCTATTAAAACCTATTACAAGCCGCCCAAGAAGATAAGTCAATTCCTACCACCTGTTAAGTGTCATATACCTCTACAAGAACCGGGCATCTATAAAATAGATTGTGACTGTGGACTCTCTTATATTGGTCAAACAAAAAGAAATATAGGGACCCGCGTAAAAGAACATATAGCTGACGTAAAACACCGACGCTCTACGAAGTCTGCAGTTGCTGAACATTCAGAGGAAGGCTCCAAGCATTATCTTCGATTTGACAAACCACAAATCCTTGCCAAAGAACACCGATTCCTGCCTAGGATGATTCGCGAGGCTATTGAAATTAAAAAACATCCAATTTTCAATAGAGAAGATGGTTGGAAGCTAGCACCAGCCTGGGATCCAATTATACATTTAATTAAATCGGAACCCAAAAGACCAACTGCCAGACCTCAAGACATTGTGAGCTCTTTCTGCGTAGATCGGACTACAACAAAATAAAAATTAAATATCAACTTTATGGAGGGTAGAAACATTGCACTATACTTTCGTGACGACATACAACTCAGTCTCCCCCGTGACCATGAAGGCTGTAAAGCCTTCGAAACGTCGGGTTAAAAAAGGAAAATAAGCCGCGATAGAATCCGTAAATTTCGTTTTATTACAATGTATATATATATTCGCGTAAACATAAGAAAAAATTATATATTTTTTATTTTTAACTAAAATGCCAAATACTAATTTTCATGAATTTAACTTCAAAAATGACGGATTTTCATACAAACTTTCATCCCCCATTTTACCCCCTTAGGGGTGGTATTTCCAAAAACCCTTCCTTAGTGGATGCCTACGTGATAAAAGGTACCTACTGTCAAAATTTCAAGTCTCTAACCCCAGCCGTTTTGGCTGTGCGTTGATCGATCAGTCAGTCAGTCAGTCAGTCAGTTAGTCAGTTTCTTCTTTTATATATACAGATTAGGTATCTTCTACGCAAGCGTGCTCCACCATAGACCACATCATCACTTACCATCAGGGAGATAGTGGTCAAACGCGAGCCTATTATAGTAAAAAAAAAACGAATTGGCTCATAAAGTACTGGAATGATTTTTAAAATTCTTTCACTATTTGAATGCTTTATCACTGATTAATATAGGGAATTTAATTGCAAGAAAAAAATAAGGATCCTTACTAAAACTACAATAACCTCCACGCGGGTGGAGCTGCGAGCAACGGCTAGTTCTTTATAAACGTGTGAACTTAAAGATTCAAACAACCTAGATTTGTCATAACAAAACATTTTCTATCTTATTCACGATCTACAAAGACTCAGACATTAATTATTCATTATTCACAATACATGCTGTCAGATTAGTCTTCATTATAGAGATTTAGCTTGAATTATGTATGCCACTGATTTTGGAATGTAGGGTGGGCTTAGCTATCACAATGACGTAAGACTCAGTGGAATATCATATCATTTATATGAGTACTTAAGAAAATGTCAATCTGCCGCAGTCAGAAGGCTTCGTTGATGTAACCTTAAGAGACAATTAGTTAATTGACGTTAGATCTTTTAAGTAACAGTGACTTTCAGACAAATTTCAATCCTTATTTTTCCTATAATCAATTTTAGTAATCACTTTGCGTCGAGCCAAGTTATCTCGGTTAGTAGCATCGGAAATAAGTTATGTGATTCCTTAATCGGTGAATATAATCACTGTAAAATTCACAAAATTTGTTAAAAACAATCCTGACGCTAAAGGAGGATTATCTCTATTTGAGTGTTGCAATTTCAAAATCTTCACTAAGTGTTAACAATTCATTATGGACTCTGATTTTGATTACATTTATCTGAATTTAATAAGAATATTTCTTGTATGACAGAGGCGATATAGAAAATTCTAGTGTCATTACATATGACAAAATTTACTGAAATGAATTATGACCGGTGAACTTAGGAATTACAACATAGGCTGGTAGGCGAGAACACAACAGCGACTAACGATAAGATAGGGTTCGTAAGGAAGATAGTGGGAACCAGTTAAGAAGTAAGTAATTTTTCACCGGGATAGTAAAGGAGAAAGGCTGATGGTAATAAAAAAGAGAGCATAGGAGGAAGACGACAATCAAGTGTGATGTAGGTTCTAGCTTAGCTAACTTATCAGCTTTTTACTTCGGAAGTTTGAACCCAAGAATAAAAGCAGAAAGAAATTCCAGGCTTACATTTCTCGCCATCAATAGGCTAGTTGACTGTTTTTCGGAAACTGTTTAATTTATTCTTCATGGTTTATGTTATTAAAATCTTATCATTAATAAACATAAAATATAAGTTTAAAATTTTTATTTGCATTTTGATAATCCAACTTTATTTTTGAGACCAAAACGCTACCAACTGGCCTCTCGTGTGACGTGACCATCCGCAAAACTAATAGACGTTTGGCTCAGCGTTTTATATGTTTCGAATGGCGACGTCATGCATGACTGATGGGTGTTTCATGTCACATGACAAAATATTCTTGCATATTTGTTTCTTGAAACATTAAATAATCACATATAAATTAACAAATTGGTTTAATTTTCGATATTTTTAGTCTAAGAACTATTCAAAAACAAAATTCTATCAGGTTTTTACTTACTGTCAACTACCCTATTGTACATACAGTAACAGTGGAATAGACCCAAAAGATGCAAATCAACAGCTATAATCTAAAGCACAACGCACAGCCATTACCCCTAACTGAAGGATTACCGTCTGAACGGAACAGTACGCCCGCTAAGTGTTTAATTTATTGTTACTGCTGTATGTACATGAATTACATTGTTTGTGGATTGTAGTTTTGTATTTGTGGTACAATTTATGGATATAATTTTCTTTTAAATGTGCGATAGCCTTGTGAAGAGCAGGCTGGAGACGTAGTTCGTGAGTTCGAACCCAGTTGGTGTCTGAAAATAAAAATAATAATACTAGCCCTGTATCAAACATTGTCCCACTGTTGGGCACGGGCCTCCTCTACTAATGAGAGGGGTAAGGCTTTAGTCCACCACGCTGCCCTAATGCGGGTTGGTAGACTTCACATACCTTCGAAATTCTTATGAGAATTCTCAGGTATGCATCTTCACCGTTAAAGCAAGCGATTATTAACATTTAATTAATACACATGTAACTTTACAAAAGTTAGAGGTGTATGCCATTTGTGTTTTCAACATACGACTTTCGTCTTGACAGTCCGTACCACTACCAACTAGGCTATTGCTGCTTACTTTTTACTTACAGTTGGTGCTATATGTGTATATACGGCATAAAATGAAAAAAAAAATTTGGTCAACACTTTAGATGACATACAAATTAAAAAACATAAAGAAGTAATACAACAAAAAAAGCAATTATAAACATCCGCCACACCTCATTTTTTTACCTGGGTCTAAAATATGACCAAAAAGGCCATAGGCTCAGTATTTGCCAGGTCGTAAAATACTGCCTGGCGTTGATATTCTGGCTAGGCCTTACGAATGTCCGTCGGATGCCAACAAAACAACGTAGTTATATATACATATACTAGCGGACCGTGCAGACGTCGTCCTGCCCGTAAAAGCAGCGCCACACCGATTGCAGCGCCATCTGCCGGGCTGATTTGTGAATCTAAACCATCCAGGGCGCCACCCAAACGCATCCAAAAAAAAAACATTCAAATCGGTCCTGTCGTTTAGGAGGAGTTCAGTGTCATACACACGTGCAGTAGAGTTATTTATACATATACACACTCATGCAGGCATACATAATATAAGCACATACATGTGTTGTGCACTAACGTCTGAATCATCTCATCTACAGCATTGGTCTTATTATTATGAAACAAAAAAATATTGCTACATACGCACTCCCGCCTGTAATCCCCAAAGAAGTGGGCAGAGGTGTAACCAGTACACCATTTTGGCGAGCTTAATCCCATCCCATGATCTGATAAGGGGCGAGCATATGGTCATATCAGGCACGATTCTCAAATACGGGCTGATACCGAGTATTTCTTAATAGAAAAACCCAATATCACTTTTACCCGAACCGGGGATCGAACCCGAGACCTCAGCACTGCAGTGGTACCGAGTACGCAATTACAACTATGCCTCCAAAGCAGTAGAGATACACTACATTTTATCAGTTGAACCATTTTCTTCAAACTTATAAGCACAGCGTAGACTCAGGGGTCTTCTTAAGTTGGTCGGTTATATTCCAGTGTAGAAAAAGTGCCAATAAATGAACGGAAAATAAAAGCAATTGATTTGTGAAGACAGGCGTGTTAGGTTTGATTCAATCAAATATATTGAAGTGGGTTTAGCGCGATGATTAAATGATTAACAATGATTTGTCTGGCAGCAAATGTTAGCTTTTAAATAATCTAGGTTCAATTTCGTCGTAATGTAAATAAATACATCTTCTTTCTAGACATATATTTGAAAATTTTGAGTCTACTAGTTGATACCAGTACACATAGCCACAATCCCACAGATACCATATTGTATCGTAAACATTGGAAACTACTAGAGAATTCTAGATATTTCTACACAATATATTTGAAAAAGAATGCACGATTTGATTCGTGACGTCACTCTCATGTGCGTCCAAGTGAGCCAGTGAGATGTTCCAAAGTCCACTCTTGCTCAACACAATAACGAAGTCCTTATTTTTTAACAAATTTTAATTCTGTTTCATTTTATTATTCATAGTATTTTGTTCCCATATCAATGAACTAGCTGTTGCTCACGGCTCCACCCGCGTGGAGGTCATGTTTGGGAGAAAAGTATACAATACAAAATACCAATTTTCATGCGTTTAACTTCTAAACTGACGGATTTTCATACAAACTTTCATCCCCTATTTTTCCAAAAAGCCTTCCTTAGTGGGATGCCTACGTCATAAAAGGTACCTACTGTCAAAATTTAAGGTTGCTGCTTAGGTTGTGCGTTGCTAGATCAGTCAGTTTCTTCTTTTATATAAACATATGTATGGAATGAAATAGAGGATCCGATTTTGTCAACGGAGTAGGGACGCTTTCACTCGACGCTCGACATTTGATTCTATCGTTCTCACTAAGTAGTCACTTTGCTTGATATAAAAATATCAATATTAAAACCCTCGATAAAAATAAAGCAACGATAGCCTAGTTGGTTGCGGTACGGACTGTCAAGACAAAAGTCGTATCTTCGAAACCCAAATAGCATACACCTCTTTTCTAGAGTTATGTGTGTATTTAATGTTAATTATCGCTTGATTTGATGGCCAAGGAAAACTCCGTGAGGAAATCTGCATACCTAAATATTCTCATAAGAATTTCGAAGGTATGTGAAGTCTACACGTATTAAGCCAGCGTGGTGGACCTAACCTAAACCTCTTATTAGTAGAGGTGTGCAGGGGTCACAGCAGTGGGACAATATTTTTACAGGGTTACTATTATTTAAACTCTCAACCCTTCAATGCACACTTGGTCTATGAGACCATACTCCGGACGCAGTAACTATAAACTGTGCACGGTTGTCTAATTCAGTTTACGTCGGTCATTCCGGCCAGCGTCCAGCTGACACTTGAATTCTCGCTTTAACGCTCCACGAATCGCTGTCGTGTCGGTTACGTCGCTCGGGGAATTAATTTGCGCTGATAAATGGACGTGACTTCAGAGTTGGAAAGATCTAGAACAATTAAAAGTTTTGAAATATCAGCAATTTTTTATGGATTTAAATCTTTGCGGAACTCTTCTATAACGTTTAGGCAGAGAAACCGCTAAAGTCTTGGGTTCAAATGTAAGGTCGAGCAGTCATCATTTGTTTGAGTTTTAAAGTTTTTATAACGAACCGGCCAAATAAGTAAGTAGGTCACTTATTGGAAAGTTATCTTTAAGGTTATGTAAACTTTACTACCGCGATTCAGACGTTGAGTTTGATAGTCATGCGGTGCTGCTGTGTCGCAACACCCAGAGAGATTATCACTCGCTACTTGATACTATAACTGGACGGCACTGCACTTACCATCAGGTGCAGTGTGGTCACTTTGCCGAGCCACGATAAAGAAAAGAGAATAATTGTGAGTAGTCAGCCAAGGTAAAGAAATGGCAATAGACAAGGTTATGGGTAAAGCGTCAGGTAAACTTTGCTAACGCGATTCAGACGTTGAGTTTGACAGTCACGCGATGCACGCCGTGTCGCAACACCTAGGACAGAATAATTGTGAGTCGTCGGCCAAGATAGTGATTTTATCGGAAAGATGTCGACAAAATAAAAAAATTATGAAAGAAATGCAACAATGACCTAATTTCTTCGAGTTATCTGAGAGACAGTGGGGACTCAGTCGTGCGATAATTGCAAATTAAATCTGGACTAGTATACAACATGTCGCAAGAATAACGCATACACACATATAAGCCAATTGAAAAAATTACAATCGTTATACATACACTGAAATTATACTGTCATCAACTGAAGTATTGCTTACCTATTTCAAATTGTATTTGAAAAACCCTTTATTTCCCTCGACAATAAGTTCATATTTATTCTAGTGTATACACAAAGTGACCACACTGCACCTGATGGTAAGCACAGTGCCGTCCAGATAGAGCATCGAGTAGCGATAGACAGTCTATCCATCGCTACTCAACACAATTATGCCGGCCTGCAGTTTAGCTTCTTCACACTACGCCTAAAGGACCCAGGATCATAGGAAGGAGGGAACACGGTAGCTGGCAAACTGTTCCACAACTTGATGGTGCGGCAAAAATACGAATTTGCGAACCTCTTGGTTCGGGCCGGGGTAGTAGACACCACGAAACTGTGGCTCCGCAAGCCAGTACACGTGGTTCTGGTGTTGTATAACGAGCTAAATATTGTTAGTTAAGCCGTATCAAGTAATTTTTTGTGCCATTATTCTGATCCAATAGCTGTTATCTAGTATGAAAGCTTATATTTTATAGAAAGATGTATTGTCCTAGTTTTCATTACCAAAGGAATTAACACACGCTTTAATCCGCGAACAAAATTTGTCTATAACAAATTACAATAATGGATAATTTCAGCATCCAAAAAACGTAATTTTCCACCAGTAAACACACAACTCCGAAATTTATGTTGAACTGCACAAATCCGGTTTTATCCGGTACAAGGCGGATTTGGTAAGCGGGGCGCCAATCAGCGCTGGCTAAGCCTTCGTTAGTTGCTCTAATCTTATTTAATTATGCTTTAAACAGACATTCTCGAGGATGATTGTGTTTTATATAAGCTATGTGAAAAGATGTGTCTAGTTAGGTTAATGTTGTGATTTTTGGTACTTTCAGTTTATATTTAGTACATACACATTTCTGACGCTACACTAGGTCAAACCGGTATCGTGGTTATCAGAACTACAAGTGGCCCATAACGAATTGAATTCGCGACCTCTTGTCTCACGCAACCGCTATGCCACGGTGGCTGTCAATTTTAGTATTAAGGTATGTAGCCTTCTCATTACCTGGAGTTAAAGTTAGAGACTAGTTTTTACTATATTAACCTGGTAAAGTAACCACATTGCAACTGATGGTAAGTGCCGTCCAAGTAGAGTATCCACTAGCGAGAGACAACTAACCGTCGCTACTGGGCACAATCATGCCGGCCTCCTGAGTAGCTTCTTCATGCTGCGCTTAAAAATAATCTTTCTCCATCATCAGAAAACCCATGCAAAGTGTCATTTGAGCTTATAGTGAGTTTCAATTTATATCACTCTGTTCTCCCTAAGGCCCCCCTCTGTTTTGAGCTTAAACATCCATAATTTGTCTAGTAGTGTGGATGTACATGAACGGCAGAATCTTCATACCATAAGGTGACCTGCATGTCCGTTCACCGGCCTCTACTATAAAAAAGGTTTTTGTAAACTATTAAAGATTTTAAAACTTAAAATAGTTTTGGGATTATTGAAAGTTTAAAATAAAAGGTAGGGGTTACCGATTTCACTGACTTAACATCTCTTTGAAACAATGATACTTCTGCAGTCTAATGAGCCCATTTATGCTTTAAATATAACAGTGCGACTGTACCTAAAGACTTAACATACAAAAAATATACTCGATTCCCGGATCATTACAGAAAATAATTATCAATTCATTATTCAATATCGAAATACCCTCAAAACCAATCCGACGTCTGGATGGAAATTCAAATTACTCAAAATCAACAGTCATCGTTAAAAAGTTATTCCCCGCACCCCGCCCAGCGGTCCGCTGAAACCCGCCGCGCGTCGGATAAAACCGGATTTATGCAGTTTCTACCAGGCTTGCGATGGGAAAATGCAAATTTAAAGGCGAGAGATCACGCTGGAACTCTAACTAGAACACATTTTAATGTTTATTTATGTATTTGGGTTCGTAAATTTACTTCAGTACCTATTTATTTATGGAAAAATAATGCAACACGATTCATATGGGATGTACAATTATTAATCTCTATTTTTCAGCTCACAGAAAAATATATGAACTCTGACTAAAGAAATCTTTTTGTCGGGGGTCTAGACTTGGGGTACAATGTTTAGCCGTTTTGCAGCCTTCTGAGTACTTTAACACTAGACCCTCGACCGCTTCTTCACCTTTTTGCCTATGGCGTAGTGAAAAGAAGCAGGCCGGCATGATTGTGTTGACTAGCAGGAGATAGATTGTCTTTAGCTACTCAATACTCTAATTGGACGGCACTGTGCTTACCATGAGATGCAAAAAAACTCGAGGCGAAGACTTCTGGGTGGGAGGACCAATTCAATTCTCAAACCAAAAGCTCTGTTTCTATTTATATGACAAGATAGAAGTGTATCATGTGATAATCTCCGATATTAATAAAAATACTTTTCAAAATACAATTTTAATTTTGCACTTCCTATTACTCAGGAACATATTTAATTTTATACAATCCTGCGAGATATTAGTAAATGGATATAGTTTCTTAATTAGTAGTAGTAGATTGAAACTAATTCAGTTTATTTAACAGAGATAGAGAAGAACTAAATAGTTCAATAGTATCGAGAATGTTACAATAACTTTTAATATAAATAAAATTTAAGACAATAAACCAATGCTTTAGGTAGATTTATCTGTCTATCACATCATGGAAAAATAAGCTCCGCGACTCGGTGGTGGATGCTCTAGTTGTTTTTTAACCGACTTCAAAAAAGGAGGAGGTTAACAATTCGTCGGAATCTTTTTTTTTATGGGTGTTACCCGATTACTCGAAGACGCCTGGACCGATTCGAGAAATTCTTTTTTGTTTAAAAGGGTATACTTCCCAGTTGGTCCCATTGGCACCAAGTCAGGATCTGATGATAGGAACTCAGAAAAATCAACTTTTATAGTGACGCTTAATTTGTTTTTTATTGAAGTCGGTGTACTTTTTATGAATAAAAAAAAAACTTTTACCTATATATTTATCTGCTAAACATTTTGAATATACATCCTTAAGTATAAGGTATGTAATACTAATATTTCGAACTTCAAAACTTTTTGAACATGATAAAAATAAGTTATCATAAAAACTAACAACTATATTCACATACATACGTACTATATACACTCATGGCCGTATTCCTGTGTAAGGGGTAGGCAGCGGTGTAACCAGTACACCCACTTTTCGCCGAATTTCGGTCCCATAATGTGATAGGGTGCGAGCCTATCGCCATACCGGGCACAGATTCCACACTCCGGGCTAATACTGAGAATTTCTATATAGAAAAACCCAAAATCAGTTTACCCGAACCGGGGATCGAACCCGAGACCTCAGCACAGCAGTCGTAATGCATGCGCAATTACAACTGCACCACTGAGGCAGAAATAATATTAAAATAAAGAGAATCATAAATAAGGCTTCTATTATATATTACCGCTTCGCTTTTAACTACCGCCTACGTAAACGTTGGATAACTGTTTAGAAATATATTTTTAACTCACCGTCACTTCGCAGATGGTTGCTGAATCTGTAAATAAATAAGAACGATTTTAGATTAATATCAATACAACGTCAAGGACCATGAACAATTTTCAATTAAGTTTCATTAATCTCAAAGGTGTTTTTCCCCATCCTCTCCCTTCCATACCAGAACCACGCCTACTGGATTGCGGAGCCACAGCTTCGTGGTATCTACTACCCCGGCCCGAACCAAGAGGTTTGCAAACTCGTATTTTCGCCGCACCATCAAGCTGTGGAACATTTTGCCAGCTACCGTGTTCCCTCCTTCCTATGATCCTGGGTCCTTTAGGCGTAGTGTGAAGAAGCTAAACAGCGGGCCGGCATGATTGTGTTGAGTAGTGAGGGATGGACTGTCTCTTCTACTTGATACACTATCTGGACGGCACTGCGCTTACCATCAGGTGCAGTGTGGTCACTTAGCCGGGCCAGAATAAAAAAAATATCGGGTCCATAACTTTCATAATCACCTCCATTTATTGAAACACCATTTAAAAGCTCATTGCCGCTATTAACGCAAAATAGACAAAAGTATTAAAATTATTAGTAAAAAAAATTAACAGTGCCATCTGTTGTATAATTAACTAATGTGTTGTATTGTTAATTTATGATTACGCGCATAGACGATTTTAGGAGGCGCCATCTAGTGTCATGTGAGACTAATTTCGTAACTATTCTGTAAAATGAATAGACATTTACAGACTAGCCTAGAGTGCCTCGGTGGCGCAGATATAATGCGGTACGACTGCGGAGCTGAGGTCTCCAATTCGATCCCCGGGTCGAGTAAAATGATATTTGGTTTTTCTATTTAGAAACACTCAGTGTTAGCCCGGAGTCTGGTTTGTGTCTATTTTTTATGTTCTCCTCAAACTATCAATCTCAGTTTCAAAACATACGCTATAATGCGAAACCAAATGCTAAAAATATTTTATACAAACAAAAACCACAATGATCGCTTCTAAATAAATAAAGAGTCACAATCTTCGAGCTAGCTAAATCCTATTACCCGGCAGAGTTGTGTTTGCAACTTTTTCCAATCGGCTTACGGTACTGGCGGATAGAAAAGCGTATAGAATATTATTATTTCTACAGATTTTCAAAATAGTCAGATTTTAGTTTGGGTTGAAAGAATGGTTTATTTGAATTATGTTGTTGTTATGAAAGGTCTCTAGAAAAGGATGATTGTATAAAATATGTTTCAACGAAAAACTGTTTCATCTTTGAAGTATTAAATTGTGATATCTTCATAAACACTTTGATGGTTTAACTCAATTGAATATTTTAGAGGTGTCTTAAAGTAAATATGTTTAAAAAGTATTCTCTTTTCTCTGACTGTGAGCTGAACATTATCTTTATTTTTATTAGGTTAACAATTCGTCGGAATCTTTTTTTGTTTATGTATGTTACCCGATTACTCGAAGACGCCTAGACCAATTCGAGAAATTCTTTTAGGTTAAAAGGGTATACTTCCCAGGTGGTCCCATTGGTACCAAGTCAGGATCTGATGATGGTATCTCAGAAAAATAGAGGGCAACCCTCAAATTTTATAGGGACGCATAATTTGTTTTTTATTGAAGTCGGTGTACTTTTTATGAATTAAAAAACTTTTAATTATTATTAAGGTGCTTGCGTAATATTCAATGTTTTTTTAATATAATTTGCTGTACACGAGTACAACTAAAACTATTTTTTTATCCTGGCACGTCAAAGTGACCACATTGCATTCGATAGAAAGCGCAGTGCTGTCCAAGTAGACTATCAAGTAGCGAGGACAAACATCCCTCGCAAAGTGACACAATCATTTCAGTCAGTCAGAAGCTTCTTTACAGTACGCTTAATAAACCCGGGAATACAGAAAGTAGGGAACACGGGTGCTGGCAAACTTTTCCAGGACTTGATGGTGCGGCTAAGATACAAATTCGCGAACCTCTTGGTTCAGGCCAGGGTAATAGACACCACGCTGTTGTAGCTCCGCAAGCCGGTACGTGTAGTTCTGACGTGGATTGAGGAGGATGGGATAAGACCCAACAATTCTTCGAAGCATTCGCAATGATAGAACATCGAGGGCGTAATATCCGCCACTTCACGCAGGATTGGAATCTTGAACAGGGTGCGGTGGTTTTTCACGCCCGGTCAGCTCTACCGCTTATATAAAGCGCAGGTGCGGCCGGGAATAGAATACTGCTCGCACCTCTGGGATGGTTTCGCAAGGTACCTTCTCGATGCCTTGGATGGGTTGCAGCGGCGGGCCATCCGCATTGTGAATGATGCAGACGTGAGTAACAGCCTGGAGCCGCTACAGCTGCGTAGGGATATTTCCTCACTTAGCGTGTTCTACCGCCTGTATCATGGCGAATACTCTGAAGAATTGTTTGATCTTATCCCATCCTCTCCCTTCCATACCAGAACCACGCGTACTGGCTTGCGGAGCCACGGCTTCGTGGTGTCTAATACCCCGGCCCGAACCAAGAGGTTCGCAAATTCGTATTTTTGCCGCACCATCAAGCTGTGGAACAGTTTGCCAGCTACCGTGTTCCCTCCCTCCTATGATCCTGGGTCCTTTAGGCGTAATGTGAAGAAGCTAAACAGCAGGCTGGCATGATTGTGTTGAGTAGCGGAGGATAGACTATCTCTTGCTACTTGATACTCTATCTGGTCGGCACTGCGCTTACCATCAGGTGCAGTGTGGTCACTTTGCCGCGCCAGAATAAAAAAAAGCATGTTAAGCGAGGAAATGTCCCTGGGCTGCTGTAGCAGCTCTAAGCTATTGGTCACGTCTGCATCATTCATAATGCAGATGGCCCGTCGCTGCAATACATATCAACCATCGAGCAAGCAATTATCGGAACCATAACAGAGGTGGAAGCAGTATTCCATTCTCGGCTGTACCTGCGCTTTATATTAGCAGTTAATATACGCTGACCGTTAGAAATCGCCGCCGCAATATTAAATCCGATATCTACACCTAAGATCCTAACATCATTCTGCATTGTCATTGGAACACCCTGAAAGTGGAGACTGGACTAAAGGGGGATTTGTGGCATGAAAATGCACACACCTATGTTTTCTTGGCACTGAATTCAATCCTATTCCTGATATCCTGCGAAAATATGAGATCTAGGGTCTGGTTGAGCTCAAATACAAGATCCTCGCGTCTCCGCATAGTGTCCGCCCGGCACCCGGCTACTAGGCAGATGCTAGAGGAATGTAATAGCGTAATATGCCTCCATGGATAGTATGCCTTTTCTCTCAAAAACAACTTCCACGCGGGCGGAGCTGCGGGCAAAAGCTATAAAGAAATACGTGTTTCAACGTTTTTGAAAAATCATCCCTAAAAGGGGCAAAGTGAGGTTAAACTTATGGGGTATTCTTTAGATGCAATCTCAAGATTCAGGAACAACACCTAAGAGGCTGGACAATCTCAAAAAATCATCATCAAAGACAACTCCTTCGATTGTATGCTTCTACTCCCGAAAATAACCTCCACGCGAGCGGAGCCGCGAGCAACAGCTACTATAAATATAAAATAAAATTAACATAAAATTTTACGTATCAAAAATAACTTTTTGTTTTCTTTCTTTTATATTTAATCAGGACGAGCCACGACGTCTTGGTGGCTTACACATATCGCTTATAAGCTTGTTACAACAAAACATATATTTTGATAATATGTTAAAGGGAGATAATAATTTGACATGATTTATTTTTGCTTACATAAGCACTCTCTTATTAACTAACGTAATAATTAGGCGGCAATTTGATCTCCTTACACGTGAAATCCCTTCAAGCCTTAATAATTCCCGGCTCATTAATATATAGAATAATCAAAGGAGGAAATTAGGTCGCAGAGAAAGCGAAATGTATGGAACGTTATGTTGTGGATAATTGACATATGACGATATTAATATAATTAGTATGCCAAGTATTGTAGAAACCTTTATCGGACCTCCTGTACTAATGAGAGGGGTAAAGCGTCCATCACGCTGGCCTACTGCGAGTTGGTAGTCTCCACATACCTTCGAAATTCTTATTTAGAATTCTCAGGTTTTCTCACAATGTTTTCCTTCATCGTTAAAGCAAGTGATAATTTACAATGAATATGTAACTTCGAAAAGTCAGAGGTGTGTGCCATTTGGGTTTGTTTCGAACAAGCGACTTTCGTCTTGGCAGTCCGTACCACTTTCAACTAGGATATCGCTGCCTTACTTCCAATAATACAAATGGTTTTGAAACTGATTTCTTCCGTTGATTGGTTCGTACATCAAATTTCAATTGGAAAATGATTCGTCAGGACTTAGTCTACCACGCTGGTAATACAGGTTGGCAGACTTCACATACCTTCGTTTTTTTTTAGATTTCTCAGGTATTCAGATTTCCTCAAAAAAATTTCTTCTCCGTAATGATGACTTAGAAACCCATTAATTTATAGGCACGACCGGTAAGCAGCGGCTTTACTAACGGCTTTACTGTGCCCTGGCATTGCAGAAGTCTATGGGCGGTGGTGACTATTTACCATCAAGTGGTCCGTCTGCTCGCCTGCCTACAGAAGCCCTAAAAGCGATAAATAAAACATTAATTGTTTGCGCCCATACTGCCAATGTCAAACTCATAACACACAATAATGATTAACACGCTCGCAGATTATCTAATAGACCTAAATTTAAATATGTGTAATGTCATAGCGATATACTCTTAAAAAGAACCTTACTAATGTAACAAACTAAAGGATTGAATCGGGGAGGAATTTCAATAGCTGGGTACTATCTTAATAAACAACGTCTGTAATCACCGAAAGAGTAGGCAGAGCTGTAACCAGTAAACCAGTTCGCCGAGCTTATTACCGTCCCATGATGTGATATGCGAGCCTATCGCCATACCGGGCACGATTCTAGACTCCGAGCTGATACTGAGAATTTCTAGATAGAAAAACCCAATATCACCTTACCCGGCCCGGGGATCGAACCAGAGACCTCAGCACAGCTTTCGTAACGCTTGCGCAATTACAACTGCGCCACCGAGGCAATTGGCTAAAAGTTATATTGGATCTTTCGTGTTAGAAAAATCCAATATCACTTTTAGCCAACCCGGAGGTCTAACAAGAGACAGCAGAGCTACCGTATCGTACCGCGTACAACAGTGTCAATAAGGTGCTTGATACGTTTTTTTTTATTAATTGAATCAACAAGTTACATTACTTAAAACCTATTATCGAAAGAATTTTATAAATCCGAACAAAAATCACACGACATTTAAATCTGCTGGAAGGGGTAATTGTCAAATGTCAGTAAAAGGATGCATGATATGACCTGTGACGTCACTGTTCTCAGAATGGGCATTACTGTGCAGTTGTGCGAGAGAGATAGTGATATTATGTTCCCATACGCAAACATTTTTGCTCACACCATTATTTAAAATAAATATTGTGACCTCAATTTCAAGTTATTTTGATTATGTTTTCCCGAAAGGTTTCTTTTGCATTGTATTATATGCGGTTGCATATCGAATATTGTATAACATTAAACACAGGAAACTACCCTATTACAATGCAGTTGTGATTCAGCACAAAATTTCTTAAAAACATTGATTTAACTTTTCTTGCCGTCAGTACCACTAGCATTCAGTCCATCTTCTAAGAGCGTACTCGCTGGAAGTCCAGCTTAAGACTTTACGGCAGTTAAGTCGACTGTTTGTCCCCTCATTACCTCGAAACGTTTTTTCAACTAAAGCACTTTTCTTGGCTCCCTTTCCTATATTGTGTTGAGATGTTTGAATCCTTTTTCGGAGGATTAGCAGCTAAGAGGCTGGATGCTTTTAAAATCACGCTCTTTGTTGTTTTAATTAAATTGAGGATTTCTCACGTCATTTCAACTTAGTCCTTTGAGTATTTAGCCGTATCAAATCAAATCATATATTTAGAAAATAACTTAAATACTCATCAAATTATAAATAAAATCTACCGGTACTTCGGAAATGCCTACTGATCTGGCAAGAAGCACCAAGAAAGTCAGCAGTCGGTGTTTTTTGTTTGTGTCATGGCTCTTTGCCAATGTGATTACAAACAGCCAGCCTCCGTGGCGCAGTTGGCGAGTAGCTGCGAAACGAGAGGCCGTGGGTTCGATACCCGCACCTGGACAAAGGTTTGTGTGAAAGACAGATATTTGTGTCCGGAGTATGGGTGTTGTGAGACCGAAAGTCTCTCATAGTCCCTGATACCCACAACACAAGACTAGTATCTTATTGTGGGGTCGAGGCTATGTGTGTGACTGTTGGGTGTGAAAAGTTGGCAAATTGTGTGACGACCAATTAGAGTATCAAGTAGGGAGAGAAATTCTATCCCCCGCTACTCAAAACAATTACATTTACATTATAAGTTAATGAGATTTTGTTAACGCGTGTAGACATACGTTAATACTATCACTTAGTTTAAATAAATACACCCAACAGTCCCTATGTTCGACTATCCTATGTCCCTGTTATCCGACAGAGAAACCAAGTCATCGACATAGCACACAGGATTAGCAAGCTGAAATTGCAGTGGGCTGGCCATATCTGTCGAAGGACCTATAACCGTTGGGGTAAACGAGTTCTTGAGTGGAGGCCGCGACTCGGCAAGCGTAGTGTAGGACGCCCTCCAGCTAGGTGGAGTGACGATTTGCGAAAGGTCGCTGGCAGAAGCTGGATGAGACAAGCTAAAGACAGGGTTAAATGGCGCGTTTTAGGCGAGGCCTATGTCCAGCAGTGGACTGCTACAGGCCGATGATGAACACACTAGGTCAAACTTGTCTCGTGGGTATCAACTATTAGGGACTATGCTTCCACAACACCTAGAGTCCAGGCCCGAAACAAATATCTCTCACACAAACATTTGTCCTGGTATAGTCTCAGCGGGGTGAAAGTGTGGCATAAAAGAGAACCCCTCTGCGTTGCAGAGTTTAAAGAAATCTAGCTCAATTGTAGCTCAGTTTGTGCATAATTCAAGTAGTTCGTTCTAAGTTTAATGAGCATGCCTATAGTTGTCTTTAGTATTTTTTTTTATTCTGCTTATACCACACTGCACCTGATGGTAAGCAGAGTGCCGTTCAGATAGAGTATCAAGTAGCGAGATACAATCTATCCCCCGCTACTCAACACAATCATGCCGGCCTGAGAATAATATAATATATATAATAATACTAGCCCTGTATTAAACATTGTCCCACTGCTGGGCAGGGGCCTCCTCTACTAATGAGAGGGGTTAGGCCTTAGTCCACCACGCTGGCCTAATGCGGGTTGGTAGACTTCACATACCTTCGACATTCTCAGGTATGCAGGTTTCATCGTGGTGTTTACCTTCACCGTTAAAGCAAGCGATAATTAACACTTAATATAGTCTTCAGTGTAATGTGTGGTTAATCCTTGTTGCTAAGTTATCATGGACAGTGGACATTATTTACTACAGGTGACCCAGTTACTAATTTTCAGACTTTTGCTTTTGCTGAAATCGGAAACAAAATAAAAGACTGTATCGATGGCGCAGTTGTAATTGCGTATGCGGTACGACTGCTGCACTGAGGTCTTAGGTTTGATCTCGGAGTCGAACAAAAGTGATACTTGGTTCAAATGAAACAAATTTTACGGATTCTATCGCGGTTTATTAAACTTATTTTTATAATTTATTTATATATGATTTTTTTTTCATTTCAATATACAAAATTCGCGTAAACATAAGAAACGATTATGATACTAAGTTTTTCTATCAGTATCAGCCCGGAGTGTAATGTGGATGTACACTTGTAACTGTTCCTTCGGGGATTTCAGGGTTGAAAGCGTATATATGTATAAAACAAAAGATATCTTTATATTTATCATACTGACCGTACTCATCTGTAATATAAACTTGCGAACCCTCTTAAAGCGATCATCGCAAGTTACTCCCGGTTTTCCATATCTTAAGATAATATCCTTTCTTCGCCCAAGTACCATACATGTTGAAAGATTCGCATAGAACCTTTCACATGCAGCGCCGTCCTTTTTCCAGATCACATTCTCATTATAATATTAAAACTACCTCCCTTTGTGGGGGAAAATAAATCTTACATCCTCACAGTAGAGTTCGAAACTGAAAGGCAGCGGTTCGGGAAAAGAAAACGAAGGGGATTTGCCTTGTTTTTACTGAACTTTGCTATGCGATGTGGGTTTTGGGAAAATATTTTCAATATTCTTTAAAAACATGTTAACATCGTTTGGGTTTCGGGCGATAGTTAGAAATATCTGAAATTATATTTAAGTTATAATATTTTGCAGTGACTTGCATTTGATTTAATCGTAAGAATCTATATAAACAAAAATTAATGCAAGTATGTTTGTCCTCTATGGACTCCTAAACTATTCATCCGATTATGATGAAACTTTGGTGAGTTGTTCTTCATACGCCCGCGATAGTTCGTGGCCCAAAAAAAGGGATGCCGTAGTTTCGATTCCCGCACCGAAACAAATGTTTGTGTGACAGACAGATATTTGTTTCGGGTCTGAGTGTTGTGGGAGCGTAGTCCCTCGTAGTTATTGATACCCGAAATACTGGTTTGACCTAGTGTAGGGGTCAGGACTATGTGTGTAAATGTGTAATTTATAATTATTTCTATACGCTCGCAGCTGACATAATAGAACAGAGTAAAACAAAATATATACAATGATTATAGAGAGTGACATTTTAAGAAGCACGCGCATACCGTGCCACAAAAGTAACACCGTGATGAAAAAATAATGAGAGTGACATTTTAAGAAGCACGCGCATACCGTGACACAAAAGTAACACAGTGATGAAAAAATAATGAGAGTGACATTTTAAGAAGCACGCGCATACCGTGACACAACTATCCGTATATATTATTTATTGATATAAATTAAAATATTATGAATATTAATATTTTCATGCAATTAAAAACTATTTTTAATGATGCCAAAGAAGTATAACTTCTCACGCGCGTACATTAGCACACGCACCATTTTTTTTAATATCAAAGGTACTTTTGAACTTTTCAATACATATAGTTTCTATCAAGTTGTTTGTGCTAAGGTACATTCCATACCCAAAATAACCAACATGCTCAGAAAAACAACCTCATACTCTACTAAATAGAACCCAAATAAATATAAGCAAGTTAATGGTCGTTTACTTCCTATTTCTATAAGATTTTAAATAACAAAAGCTGTGTATGCACCAGCACTATCCAATCTCTTTACGACTACCAACAGAACTAAATTTTATTCCAAAGATACAAGGGTCAAAATCAAATGCACCTGTGTTAGAAATGGATAAGAGAAAAATCCGAAAATGTTCCGGAACATGTTAAGGCAAAATGAGCTTAAACAACAGTAAGTAAGGTTGAATTCAACTTACGTGGTGGCTGTGGAAAAATTCACTCCGTATGTGTCAACATTAGACGGGGTACGCGTGGCAAAGACAAGCAGGGCATCTGTAAACAAACAAACAAAATTATATACTATCGTATAGTTTTTTGAGTAAACAACCATAAAGGAATCTCCTTTAGGATTTCCTGGACGAAAAGAAGCCATAGAGAATGGTCAAAACAAGGTAATATATCATTTGGGGCATGACAACCGATTGCGTGAACATTAAATGACAATAAACGGAAATATTATAGGTATTTTTGGAGCTAAAACTTCTTTAGCCGCGTTGAGAGTATTTGGCAGGGGGAAAACTTATGGGTTCGCGTCACCGATATGCTGTACTTCGTCCAACCGTTTATTTACTTTTGACATTAGCACGCCTGTGAAGTTCTATAATTTTCAGAGATAGTCATTGTACTCATAAGTTCTCATGAAATTTATTTATTGTGGTACTTTGTTTCTTTGAATAAATACACCCAACAGTCACACACATAGTTCTGACCCCACACTAGGTAAAACCTGTATCGTGGGTATTAAGAACTACGAGGAACTTCAGTCCCACAACACCCAGATCCGAAAAAAAAATTATTTGTTATACGAATATTTTTCTCGGTGCGGGAATCGAACCCACGGGCTCTCGTTCACAGCCGGCTACTCGCCCGCTTCGCCACAGAGGCTGTCAATAGTTAAATATTGCTATAATATAACGATCCTTGTAAAATTAATACGTAGGCATGTCAATAATAGCCTGCCTCGGTGGCGTAGTTGTAATTGCGCATGCGTTACGACTGCTGCTGTGCTGAGGTCTCGGGTGCGATCTCCGGGTCGGGTAAAGTGATATTGGGTTTTCTACCTTGAAATTCTCAGTATTAGCCCGGAGTCTAAAAACTGTGCCCGGTATGGCAGTAGACTCGCCCCTTATCACATTATGGGTCCAGAATTCGTCGAAAAGTGGGTTTACTGGCTACACCTTTGCCTGAGGTTACAGGCGTGAGTCTATGTGTGTATATTAACAGCCAAGAATAACGTTTCAGAACTAATGTTTGATTTTTCATAGTTCCATCTCAAATATCTGCATAAAAGATATCAGAAATCAATACAAAGAAACTTCGTCCGTATTACATTACATCCAGGGGTCTCAGTAAACTCTTTAATTTCCCTTGCGTTTGTGGAATGCCGGACTTTATTTTCCAATTGAAGAAGTTCCAATACTCCATTAGTTTGCTTGTTAGCTATGCCGAACTAGTTGGGGCTACTAATTGGCTGTACAAATTGAAATCAAATGTAGGTCTGGTTATCGAACCAGTATTTTAGAGGTAGACTTATTAATTCATAATCTTATTAGTATTATACACATACATGCGAATGTTTCGATGGATGAAAGAAAAAGAAAGAAAAGGAGTTTTATTGTCAGAACAAACACCTGTTACCTAAAAGTGGTAGAGCCACGCTGTAGACATATTTGTCTACAGCATGAATGGGCTGGCTCGACCGGGGTAGTGCCACTGTCTCACAGAAAACCAACGTAAAGTGACACTTCACTGTCGCGTTTCGTATGGTAAGTGAGATATCCGGAGGCCCAGATTCCGCCTTCCCTTCCTTAATCCCTATTCCTGTCCTTTAAGGCCGATAGCGCATACGTGATACTTTCGGTATTGTGGATGTTCATGGGCGGCGGAGATCACTTAACATCAGGTGACCCACTGGCTCGTTTGTCGGACTATGATATATAAAAAAAACCTCTTAGTAAGCCATCTCCAAGGCTTATAAAAATACCAGAAGAATCACTGGTGCATTGCTGGCTTTGAAGGAAAGGAATGAAGGTTGGGAAGATCAGAGATTCCTTCGGAATTTTCCTTCACTATACGCAAAAACAATGTATTTGTTCAAGGCGATTTTCTGTGTATTTGAAAATAACCTGGTCAAGCCAGCTCATTTATTCTTTAAACATTATCTTTTTCAGCGCGGCTGGCCACTATAAAATATTTTGGTCTTTCACGAATGAAGTCACTTTTCATCATTTCTTTTTCTTGCTAGTTTCCTTTCCTCGACTACAGAAAAGGCCAAACGTATCAGCTTTATAATGCGACTACCTGAATTTATTACTTTCTATGCCTATAATTTATTGGACTAGTCCCATGATTAGGTAACGTAATAAAGATTCTCAAGTCGGATAATTACAATTTATAATTGAATTTTCAATTCAAGAATTTCATATTTGACTATTGTGGGGATAGCACTATCAAATCATGGGACGTAAATTAGCTCAGCGAACAATGGATGTATCAGATGTATTTCCGCCTACTCCTTCAAAGACCGAGACGTGAGTTTATCTAAATTACGTTTCAGGTTTTACCAAGTTAGTAACATAACATTTCTTTGGGCAGTTGTATCAAAAGCCAAAGAAGATATGGATAGATGGATAGCAATGACCTCATTTCGGCAACCGTCCATAACTATCTTTAACAACTCAATAAAACCAGCACATAGCGCATATTCGTTCCTTTGTGACGTCACAAAAATACCGAACAAAAATCCGTGGGACAGAATACGGGGCAACGCATTCAGGGCAGTGTTTGCATATGCCAATGTGCTGTGTTCATTAAAATGCATGAAGTGCCGTCACTGCTGGCAGCGTGTAAGCTGCTTGTTTTATGGATACGCGGGAGGTATCTCTTAGAAGTTTTACGGAATATCTAGTTGAGCAACCAGATGTAAAATGCCTACTATGGCGGCACTCACAAACGACAATCAATCCTGAATCGCGGTATCAATGTTTGCGCTACATACATATATAAGCTCCGAATATCAACGGTTGGAGAGCCGCCTGACTGAAGATGATCGTTTACGCTAGGGAACCCTAACACACATTCCTATCTACCACCATCTATTATGGTGTTACTATTAAGTTATACTGGGAGCTGTATACAATTTTTGGACAGCGTCATCCTCGTTTCATTACCAAACATGCTAAAGAGACGGCACATTTACAAATTAAATTATGTTGATCCAGATTTTACTAAAGATCGGAATACAGGAAAATGGCAACCACTAGGTTTTTAGTCTGATATGATAAACTGGTTAGAGTCCCGTTTGTTTAGATGTGAGCTGGTTAAACAGCTCTCTTTCTCCGAGTTTAAAATTCAATAGTAAAATAGTTTTTCTTCGGAAACAAAAAGGGTACTAGAGTCCACAACTACTATGTACATCCATGAGAACATCTATATAATTTTCACTTCATCAAGATTCACTGTTTAGAATCTGCTATCTGTGATTTGTCTTGTAATATATTTAATCTATGGCGCATACACGCCTCAACAGATTCTCCAGCGCAAAGCAATAAAATACGTCGTGGCTTGAGAACAAAATCTGTCATTGACGTTTTAAATGGTATTTGAATACGTTTGGAAATTCCCTGGTACACATATTCAGGAATCGGTGGTTTGTGTAATTTATGGGCGACATTAATCTGGTCTTAAATAGGTTAGAATAAGTATCCATTTATAAATAGAAATGGGGAAGAGAGCTAAGGCGAAAAGAGTGCAGTACAGTATGTTATGTATACACAAGTTGATATGCTTCTGTAATATATTCTTTTTCATATATTTCGTCATAAGAGCTGTATAATTGTCGACTTAATAAAAAAAAACAGTATTATTCATCTGAAAATCGAATCCAGTGCCTCGTTATTTACATATTTGCTACCATTAAAGCAAAGAGGAGATAAAATAAACAAACAAAATAAAATAGGAACGTACTGAAGGGAAGAAATACCCAAAATATGTTAAGTGGTAATCAACACTTCAGAACAAGATGAATTATTTATATTAAATACGGGTCCATTTCTGTGTACACTAATGTAAGAAATCGAAGAAATTAGGCACAACAAATTAATCATATTATTCGTAAGTCGAATAATGTGAGGCAACACCAGTGGAAATTATAAATAGATTCAGAAGCAGAAGGATTTGTATCTCCAGAAATCTCAATGAACTTACGAAGTGCAACAGAAAGCTGTTTTCACGTTGATTTTCTGAGGACCTACTAGTCTGCTCGACTAGTAGCAAACAATTTGAGCTGCATACATGCTATAGATAGAACTATCTACAGCGCTTAACAAAGCTTTCGTTGGTGGTAGGATATTCGTATCCGCCCGGATAGCGACCACCGTACACAGGGTTGAAAACCCACCATAGTGGCACACGCAAGTGTGTCGCGTTTCAGGATCAGCCAGTGTACTTCCGGTTTTTGTCGGGGGGCTAGAGTTGGGGTAACATGTTTGGCCGTGCATGTGCTAGCCGGTTCACAGTCGGTTGGATTCGTATTGATCCGTCGCCGAGGGAGACCCAATCGTGGCTAAACATCACGAGAGGCTGCCCCACCATGCCACGCATAATCTTGGGTGGGTCCGTGGTGCCGGTTGGTGACAGGATGTGGGGTCCCGGCGGCCTATCCCGGGAGGGTACGGGGCCCTTCCGCCCGGCTGATCAGCTCAACTCCTCTCGGCTCTATTAGTGGACCGCTCTTGTTGCGGCCTTCTGATTACTCTGACACTAGACCCTCGACCGCCTTGTTACATCATTGCCCCATGGCTTAGTGTGAAGAAGCTACACAGCAGTCCGGCATGATTGTGTTGAGTACCGAGGGATAGATTTTCTCTCGCTACTTGATACTCGTAAATGAACGGCACTGCACTTACCGTCAGGTGCAGTGTGGTCACTTTGCCGTGAAAGGATATAAAAAAAGCTCAGATCTTGCTGATTCAATCGATTATTTCCATAGTGACTCAGAAACATTTTAATATACAACTGAATGTCGGGATCATCAGATTCTGATAGTAAACACACGCATATAAAGCGTTGCAGTGTCATTAAAGAGTTTTATTAAAAGATCGTATTGCACAAACCTCATCACGCCGAGGCTTAAAATAATAAATCTCAGAATGCTCTCAAATCTAGAACACAATAGTATGTCCATACATCTGACGGCAGATATAAATAAGGTAAAGGTTATAGATAAGGTAAACCTACCCGGACGTGATAATAAGAATCAATTTTCTTATAATATTTATTAAAGCAATGTAATGGAATCAATAATAGTTCAAACTGAAAATCAGTGTTGTAGAATATGCTGCAGCACTAATCTGAGTTTGATTCTTTTTAGTTTTTAAGAGTTTTTTTTGACAACATTTTTTGTTTTAGTGAAAAGCCAAATAAACTCTTTCTTTATTTATATCGTCTAGTTAAGATGGCCATACGCATCACTTCGTTTTCAGAAATAGTCATGCAAGTATTGCATGACTATTTTATGATTATTTTGACATTTTGGTTTAGCTGCAGTAGACACAACAGAGCAATTTTAAGAATCCATTTTCGAAGCATTATAAAATCTCGACAGCGAAAGGAAATTTAGCAAACACCCGGCATCAATAACGCAGCTTTATATTCGATTAACGTATGAAATATAGAGCAGCTAGCACATACCCAATATGTCAACGTCACACCCTGAGAAATTGTGAGTGTGAAAAATACTACCAAATAGTGAACGAGTACGATAGGATCGAAGTAATAGATTGAAGGTTGACAGGGAATTTTTTTATGTGATAGAGCAAGGCTGTAACAAATTTTGACGACAACACAGACAATGAAAAGAAAAAGCAGCAAAATCCTAGTAGGGATTGATATAAACTGCTGAGACGAAAGTCGTAAGTTCAAAACCAGCTCAAATGGCATACACTTCTGACTTTTCTAAAGTTACTTACTTGTGTATTCATTGTTAATTATCGCTTGTTTTAACGGTAAGGTAAAACATCGCGAGGAAACCTGCATACCTGAGTATTCTCATAAGAATTTCAAAGCTATGTAAAGTTTATGAACCAGCATTAGGCCAGTGTGTTAGACCTAGCCCCTTTCACTAGTAGAGGTGCCGTGCCTAGAATCAGGTTTATGATGATGTTGATACATTTCAGCTAAACCAACTTAACGCCAGCTTACTGTTCAGGAGGGTTACTCTTGACACTCGATTCCAATTTCAAATTGGGATTGGGTTCGAAAACTGTACATTTGGCACTCGTGAACGCAACACCAGCGCACGATTTAACTGAATACGGCGGATTTTTTAGTAACTAAATGAAATTGAGTATTTACTTAGAGTATATAACACTGGAGACGCCATTGAGCGCTTATCCCGTTTGACAAATGTAAGAGCACGGTGCTCATACACGTTCTATAAAACTAGTTGCGCTTCGTGATCCGCCACTAAAAAGTGCCATCACGTGCGAATGGAGCTCCTTGAAAATGCGAGCCTGTAGCGGTATTAACATGTAAAAATAGATCTGATACATAAAACTTACAAAAATACAACATTATTTTTCACCTGGACGTATTTTTTTAAAGTAATATTATCCTTAAAAGCAACAAAACATATAATTTCTAAAAATTATCATCGGGTAATAAATGTTGCCAGGTTAAACTTTTAGCCACAGTAGTGCAAAATTTATTTGCATTCAATAACTTTAAACGCAAGTTGTTTTTTACGATTCATTTTTAACTAGATGTTGCCCGCGGCTCCGCCCGCGTGTAGGTCTTGGAGCATTTTAACCTTCTATATTTTGCTATCCCATAGGAAGAGTGCATTTTTTCGAGATAAAAGTGGTCTTTGTCATTTTCTGATCCCTAAACTGCCACTTTCCAAAAAAATAGGGCGATCCCTTGCTCCGTGAAAAACTAAACTATCCCATGGGAACTGTACATTTCTCCGGGATAAAAAGTAGCCTATGTGCTTTTCCAGACTATAATCTATCTCTGTGCCAAATTTTAAGTATGCATCCATCCAAACAAACACATTTATAATATTAGTAGGATTACTTTATTTATACTTAATTTATAATTTAAAAATATTAGGAGAGTTGACATATCGACTAAGTTTACAATTTCATAAACTTTATTACACTGGCATTTTTTGTGGTTTATGTGGTAACACTGTCGTTTATGCAAGACTCAAATAGTGTTGTAGATAAACTTATAAAGGTTATCGATAAAATTACTAATCCATATGGACTGCCTTCTTAACACATACTTTTAATGTAAATAGTTCTAACACACTAGGAATGTCACAAAATATACCAAATCCAGAATAAAGTATTTGTCAAAAAAATGTGATCCTAAAAATGTTTCCGGTATATTTAAAAAATATTTAGGTATGAATTTTGGCGCCATTCATTTATTACGTAAGATGATGTAAATAAAATAAATAAAGTAAAAAAGTTTATTCATCATGTAGGCATATAAAAGGCACTTATGACAGGTCAAAATACAAATGGAAATTCTCCATACGGGAATGAGTAATTATGGTTAGTGGCATAGGAACTTGGAATCTACCATCAAGGGCTGGTAGGCAGGGATACAACGTCGAGGATAGGACTGGAAAAGGAGAAATGAGGATGTAGGGGGGGAGTCGATCATGTCTTATTTTTTCTTAAAAGGGTGGGAGGGAGTCTTAATAGTTTTTAAGTAAGATCACACAAATGCGCAAAGTTAGGATTATACTTTGAAAAAGCGCGGGCCATGCCTATAATTTTAAAAACATGCAACTTAGATTTTTTTATATTTTTTTGATAACCGGAATGACTTGCCTTTTCACCCGGTTCCGGCTTGATGTCGACTTTTGGGACACCCTGTATTCATGTCGAGATCTCAAGCCCTTTTTATATGCTCTTCATAATAGATAGCCGTTAGCCGGCTACCACACCAAAATAGGCGATAATTGCTCTCAATGACATACAATAATTTCATTCGCAGCATTCGCTAATCGCATTCGTTACCAGTAACACTGTATTTCTTGGCTCCGCTTATTTAGATCTGCAAATCAGGCTTCAGGTTGCTGAGCAGTATAACCGTTCTAAAAATCTTGAAATAGAGTGTATGCATAAACTTGAGCATAAACAGTAAAATTTGCTATCTATGATTACTCAGCTGTCTAAGGTATCCTCCGACTTGAAATAATCCGACATTCATCATTGCACTCGTGTGGTAAAAAGTAACAAAGACGACAAGAGACCTTACTCAATCATTGTTAATTTGGCTACCCCTAGGCTTCGGGATACATTTTTAGCGAAAACAATTAATTTTAATAAGGCAAATCCAAACGACAAGCTCAGTACTGCTCACATAGGCATTGGAGGTAATAAATCGCCGCTTTACATTGTTGAGCACCTATCACCTAAAAACAAATTACACGCAGCGGCTCGCCAGATCGCCAAAGATAAAGAGTACAAATTCGTGTAGATTAAGCAAGGTCGTGTTTTCATTAGGAAAACAGAAAAAGACGAGTTTACTTATATAAGAAACCAAGAGACCAGAACCAACCTAAAACAATTCTCTGCCATATCCCGTTTGTCCAAATCATATAACTCTATTTGTGAAACGATGTATGTATGATGTATTTGTTGATAAATTGTCAAAATAGCTGTTGTGGCAAAATGGTTAACTGTACATACAGCTAACCATTTTTTCTTATAGCTACAATTCTATAATATTGTTATACTTAGATATAATAAACATATTTTATTATTAATTAAATTCTCATTTGGTCACGCTCATTGTTATTTTTGAAAATTTAATTATCCTTTTACTTTTATTGAATACTGGTGTTACTTTTTTTCTCAACGCATGTCGTGGTATCCTTAAAATGTTGTTCATTAATAGTAAGATTATTGTTACCTCATTATAACTTAGTCCTAAGTAATGTAACAACAGCTGGATATCCATTTTAAATACATAAATTAAAGGAGTATTATTTAAAATTCATTTTCTAAAAAATAAAGTTTTAATTTTTGCTTATTTGGCTTGTATTTTTCTCACTACTTATTACATACTACCTTTATTATCTTTACAGTATTTCGATTAAATTAGAAATATTAATTTACACTATTTTTAACTATACCTCTCTACTTCCGTCCCTTTTCACGAAATCATACCCAGAGATTGCAAGAAAGTGATAGAAAAGATGATACACATAAAAAATAATCTTAAAACATTTCAAAAATTATAATTGTTTTATTTTATCTATCGATAGATAAGGACAACGCTATCTATACCTCGTGTCGACATTGCTACGCTCTACTGTTTTTACACAGTTGTCAATATATGACACTGTAAATACATTACACACCAAGATAAATTAGTAACTGTGTGCATAAATTTGACAGTGTTGTATGAAATGGTGTAGTGTGCGTGCGTAGCGACGTGATTACATTTTGCATTTGTGTGGACATGTTTATTAGTAGGTTTACGAAGCCCCCCACCGACATTGCTGAATTTTTTGTTCAAGATTCGAGCGTAATGCCGTCTCCTTTTGGTTGCCTACTCTAAGAGTATTTACGATAGCTAGTTCGTAAATATTCTATTTCATTTAGTTGAGTGAGTTAGAGTTCCAATATCTTCTATATTGGAATTGAAACTGTATCGAGTTCAAGATTGGAATTGATTTCAAGAGTAGGCCTACAGTTTCAATTCGACCAGTGAAAATGAATGCATCTTTTTCTTGAACCTTTTATTTTTTTATTCTGGCACAGTAAAGTGACCACACTGTACGTGATGCTAAGCGCAGTAGTCCAATTAGAGTATCAAGTAGCGAGAGACAATGTATACCGGCCTGCATCGGCCAGATCTCATTATGTTTTACTACATATCCATTTACTCGTCTAGCATTATAAGTGTTAACGGGTGAAGGTGACATCATATCATCGTAACATTAGCAACCAGTTGCTGTTATAGTTCTGCTAGTAAAAACATATCCTGAAATACTGAACTATTGAGACAAAATAAAGTTTCAAGTAAGCTGTCGCTAGAAAGTGATAATTTATTTTCCCAAAAAGATAAAATATTCAATCATCTGAAACGCTACAGTTTCAATCGTCGGAAAAGTAGATCAGTTACGTTTGATGTCAAAATCCGATACCTCATTATTGATGATGTCAATTGAAAATATACATCGAACGATGCTATGTTTGAAGGGTTTCTTTAATTATATAATGAATTCATCGACTTTCAATTTTATACGACGACTGTGGCAAATGAGCTTACGACCCGCTTATGGCAAGCGGTTACCGTAGCCTATGGACGCTTGCAACATCAGGAGTATCACAAGTGCGTTGCTTTCAGAAACTTATTTACTTCCTTCTTGAAGAACCCCATACTGTAGTCTCTTTAGAAAACCTCGGCAGGGAGCTCATTCCACAATGAGAGCGATCGCAGGAAGAAATTTCTCTGACACCGGACTGTGCACGACCATTTATGTTCCGATATGTTAGAATTAACTCCTTGTCCATGGTGAGTGAAGCTATACATCGACTTGAAGAATTACATTTTTTGACAAATATTGTAACCGGTACAGCCACATGTAATAGTAGTTTTTTTTATAGCAGAGGTCGGCAAATGAGCAAGTGAATCATTTTATAGTAAGTGATCTGTAAAACCCATGAACATCCAAAATATCAGAAGAATCACAGGCGTCATTTGGCCGTACTCTTTACCTATTATAACTCAATTACTTCAAAGACGGAATGTCGCTACTGATTTACATGTAAGTACACTCTGCAAATCTTGGAATATTTTAAGAAAACAGAGGTGCGGGTGGGATTTACCTAATATTTGTACTCGTCTGAACACTGAACACCATATTATGCTAGCTTAAAGTCCTGCAGTGTTGACTCGTGTCGGTGAATGTTGGGTCAGCTGGTGTACATTCAGGTCTACCAGCCAGCATACTTTCCGATCGTCGAGAGATGCACATTAGATCGACTGACGTTATAGAATTTAGTCAACGCTTTACCCATGGCGTTCACTTCCATGGCCCAGCGGGGGAGAAGCCGGCTGTGAAACGAGAGGCCGTGGGTTCGATTCCCGCACCGACAAAATATTTGTGTGACAGACAGATACTAGCGTCTGGGTGTTGTGGGACCTTAGTCCCTCGTTGTTTTTGATTACTACGATACAGGTTTAACCTAGTGTGGAATTAATAACCTATGTGTATGATTGTTAGGTGTATTTATTTATTATAGTGTATATGTGTATTTTTTGTGCCAGGATAAAAAAACATTATGAATGTCATATATATACATACATATACATTCACGCCTGTAATCCCCGAAGGGGTAGGCAGAGTTGTAACCAGTACACCCACTTTCCGCCGAATTATTACAGTCCCATAATGTGATAGGGGCCGAGCCTATCGCCATACCGGACACAGACTCCAGGCTAATACTGAAAACCCAATATCACTTTACCCGACCCGGGGATCGAACCCGAGACCTCAGCACAGCAGTCGTAACGCATGCGCAATTACAACTACGCCACCGAGGTAGTCATGAATGAATATGAAATATGAATATCATGTTTCAAATTACTAGATCATCGTTCTTTATTGTACCGAACCATACTCATACAATTAAAATAACAAACTGATATCAATCGAAAATATGAAAAGCATCGGCAAATATAACAAGTCGTTAAAAAGATATAAAAATACATCCCATCTCTTTGTTTACAACTGTACTCGAGGACGCATCGGCGTGTACAAATTTTAATGAGGCCGCCCTGTTGAATGTTTTTATCTTTCCTATGTTTTTCACGATATTATCATTAGCGTCCGGTGTAGGGCCGAATGAAAGCCGAACTTGGCTTTAAGTTGAACGAATAATATTAATGTTTTTTGTATACATGAACCAAGGGTAACCAAGCTACAGTTTTGTGTATTCAGTGTCTCATAGTGATCTGAGCTGTAATTTATTTTTGAAGTGAAAACTTCTTTATTCACGGCAGCCTCAAAGCGTAAAGGGGAATCCCCTCAAATGGTAACAAGAAACTCGAATTCAGGTTTCAAAATTAGTTTCTTTTTAAGTGAAAACTTCTTTAGGCACTTTTGGGGTGGGAAAAAATCACTAAACTCGTGTGACCGTTACGCTGATTATTTTACTTGGACTTAAGCACGCCTATGAAGTTCTATAATTATTGACAGGCAATAATAAAAAAATAGTTAGTCATTGACGCTAAAATTAGTTTAATTTGCATTTTTTTTTTTATTTTTTTTTTCTCTCATTCTTTGATGCGATTAGGGTATGTCATGCTCGCTTAAATGTCTATGCTTGCGGCGGCGTTATGTGCCGGGTCGGTCTCTTCCCTGTATCATGGTTGAGGAGGCCGATGGCTGGCACATGCGTCGTACTCGTGAACGGGTGCTGCTCGTGTGGACTGGTCTGCCCGGATTGCTCATTGATTGTTAGATTAAGCTAATTAACTAACTGGTTGTTTAGCGTTATTTACTACGCTATCCCTTGTATTAACACGTATATCAATCCTAAACCAAATTGTGTATGGAATTTAAGTGTAGAAGTATTGTGAATTAATATTATATGTTACGATAAATTACGAAGGACCTACGGCTGAGTTTCTTGGTGCTTCTTCTCAGACCAGTGGGCATTTCCGAAGCACCGGTGGATAAACTTTCAAACCCGAATATAAAGCCGAAGCTCCAGCCGAAAACCCGGACACTAACAAGTAGCGGGCAGATGGAATGCAACGCAATATTTCGGCTTATTCCATTTTGATTTTTTTGAGTGAATTTTTATGATGTCTATGTAGCGCCACTGGTATGTAATTAAGGTTGGAAGTTGCAGTTTTAATTTTAGAGATGTGAGTACTTTATTACAGCATGAAGTTTTTTTTCTCTAAAAGGAATTGATGTCTTGCTTGGAATATAACAACGATATAGTATCTAACTAATTATAATTGTAATGTAGGTTAATTATACAATCATAATTATCACAATTATATGGGTAGACTACGCTGCATTTACTAACATGTCAAATGAATTGTACAGCCAGTCCGCTAATAAATGTAATTGCGTGAAGACATCGTGTTTGCTTTCTTACCATACAACTCAATAATAAAGGAATGTATGTCTAATATGGCGATAGATTTACAGAACTGTATTTAATTTATATGTATGTACTAGCTGACCCGACAAACGTCGTCCTGTCGGTAAAAGCAGCACCAAACCGACTGCTGCGCCATCTGCCAGGCTGATTTGTGAATCTAAACAATCCTGGGCGCCACCCAAACCCATACAAAAAAAAATATTCAAATCGGTCCAGCCGTTTAGGAGGAGTTCAGTGACATACACACGTATAGTAGAATTATATAATAAAGAAGATGTAGACACCAAATAATTATCCATTTTTAGTACTGTTCAATGTTATTGGGTTCTCATCTGGTACGGGTCCGAAGTACTTGAGAACCCCTTGGAGACACATGGTTGATAGGCGGCACTTGATCTTCAATTCCGAGAGTATAGAATAATAATTGACAGCCTCTGTGGCGCAGTTGGCGAGTAGCCGGCTGTGAAACGAGAGGCCGTGGGTTCAATTCCCATACCAAGGAAAATGTTTGTGTGACAGACAGATCTGTGTCCAGGGTCTGGGTGTTGTGAGACCGAAATTCTCTTGGAGTCCCTGATACCCATAACACAAGACTCGTATCTTAGTGTGGGGTCGGGCTATATGTGTGACTGATGGGTGTTAAAAAAAATTCAATAATTTATTTCATTTAGTTTTACCTTTTCAAATTAATTAATTTCATGCTTATAGATTTTTAAGTTTTTTTTTGTTAGTCGTTTGTGATGTACTTTTGCATGATGTGGTCTCCTATAATTGATTAATCACAAGTCACAAATTGCAATACTACAATGATTAAACATGTTAAGTGTATTCTTCGTTGGAGATCCTAATAAAATAAATATAGACACATTGGTGCAGCGCGCTGTCCAATACCAAATATTTTACGCCATTTTTTGTAGACGTTACATAACTTTGAAATTCTTATGCAGGATTCCTCACTATGTTTTCCTTCGCCATTAAAGCAAGTGATAATTAACAATGAATACACACGTAACTTTATAAAATCAAATCTATTGCTATACCGTTAATAATATAGACATTTATTCAGATCAACTTATAAATCTTAATAGATTGTATTTATATTGATATGTAATCATAAAGAAGGTTTAATCCCTTCTTTATGTAATAGATTACTATTACTACTAGTCTTTTATTTGGTTTTTGCTTATTTTCTGCAGATCTTTTTGCCAGTCGGCATAGGCCTCCTCCAACCTTTTCCATTCTTGCTTTTCTTGAGCCACTCTGTTCGAAGTTACTCCTGCCACTCGTCTGATGTCATCATCCCACCTTTTCTGTGGTGGACCTCTTTTCCTTTTCCCTTCTCTAGGGTACCATCGTGTCACGATTTTACTCCATTTTTCCTGTCCTCTTATCATGTGCCCCGCCCATCGCCATTTGAACCTTCTGAATTTGTATGTTATATCTGGCACTTTTGTTTTGTTTCTAATGACATAGTTTTTTTTGTTATTAATATTTTTATATTATTACGCGAATTTAAATATAACAAGAAAATAGCCGTGATGCTAAATAATTCAAAATTAAAATACAATCATTCCATATAAAAAATATGGGTAAAATTGCATATTTAATTTGCTCTGGTAGCAGGTGAAAAAAGCACTCGAATAAGCCGATTATGAAGGAACAATGCAAGTATACAAATATTATACAGTACATTTTCATTTTATTAAAATGATTTTAAGCTTTGGATTTATTTCGTTATTTTTTATAATGAGTGAAAGCTTTTTGAAATTATTAAAATGTTATTTTGATCAATGTTGTTTTATTACTTAGCGGTGTTTATCGCGTATCTATTTTTTCTTTGTAGATAGAAGCAGAGAATTATCTTTATAAAGAATTTTATAAAATTCATTGGAAATGATAATAATAAGTGGAGATATCGCGTGACATACAGAATACAGCTATTTATGCCTCCGTAGCGTAGTAGGCGAGTAGCCGGCTGTGAAACGAGAGGCCGTGGGGTCGATTCCCACACCGGGACAAATGTTTGTGTGACTGACAGATATTTGGGTCCGAGGTCTGGGTGTTGTGAATCCGGAAATCCCGTAGTCCCTGATACCCACAACACAAGACTCGTATCTTAGTGAGGGGTCCGGGCTATGTGTGTGACTGTTGGGTGTTATTTATTTTAAAATGAGAATAACTTGACGCCTCTTAAGCATTACGAATGTGTCTGATTTGTATTATTTGTAAATTATTTCTGAAAAAAGTTAGTTATTTGCTATTGGAACGTGTTGGAAGATGTGATTGTTTACAAAAAGGATGCATGATATGATTCATGACGTCACAATTCAGAATCGCCATTACTCACACCGATATTTAAAATGACAGCCTTATTCTAATCTGTTAAATGTGTTTTTGCATGATTTTCTTTTTCGTGCCTCGGTGGCGCAGTTGTAATTGCGCATGCGTTACGACTGCTGTGCTGAGGTCTCGGGTTCGATTCCCGGGTCGGGTAAAGTGATATTGGGTTTTTCTATCTAGAAATTCCTCAGTATTAGCCCGGAGTCTGGAATTTGTGCCCGGTATGGTGATAGGCTCGCCCCCTATCACATTATGGGCCGAAATTCGGCGAAAAGTGGGTGTATTCGTTACACCCCTGCCTACCCTTTCGGGGATTACAGGCGTGAGTGTATGTATGTGTATGTGTTTCTTTTTCGTATGTCAATTTCATGTTAAATAATGTACAAAATGAAAACAAGGAATTAATCTGTTACATACATTTACGTGTGCCACATTGTTTTGATCTATTTGGAGCGTATGTTCACATAATGCATATCCAGTTAAGCCTCTGTTCGTGACAGCGCGTGTGGAAAATGTTAAATTGAGTTTGTGCAGGCACCCTAATGGTAGGCATTTCGGTATTTGGTAGCGAATTATTGTGTAATTACTGTAGGTTTCGGTAATTATTCAACTATAAACACATAGAACACAACGCCACGAGTAGCGAGAGACGATCTATCCCTCGCTACTCAACACAATCATGCCAGCCTGCTTCTTCACACTACACCATGGGCATGAAGGTGAAGTATCGGTCGAGGGTCTTGTCGCCAATTACCTTGAGCTACATAAGTATATGGCGAATATATAGGTATATTGGTACATAGTACTGTGTTGATATATACATGTAAACTTTATGTTGTAGCGAAATAATCAGGAATGATAATATCACAGATGTAATATGACAGTTGCGTTTACGGAAAATTGCAATAGGTCAGATAACTATCTGAAGACACCTCTGAGCATTGGTGTCACTTGGGTCTAGTAACTGTACATCAGTATGATTTGATCTTTGAATCTAAACATAATAGCTTCATGCAATAACGAGAACCTTACTGCTTTACTGTTTAAAGGAAAGCTAATAGATACTGTACTGTCTCTAAAATAAACATCTTATAACTGACTTACATTTGTTTCTCCTTGACCGCTGTCTACTGCCCACTGCTAGTAACACAACTAAACACACACACACTGAACTGAGGACTGACTCGAGAATGCAGTGACGCTCATTTTTATAGCAAATGCACCGAGTATAAATTATGATTCTACCCGTACTTATTTTGTAAGAGACCCTCGACATTTCCAATAAAAAGAGACTACCCTCACACCAAGATTTATTAGTTTGCTGCCTGTTCACAGTTCGCGGCTATTCGCGACAGGTCAAGACCCTCGTGTCAGAGTGCTCAGAATTGCGGCTTTTACACCCTGTGTACGGTGGTTATTATCCGGGCGGATATGAATATCCTAGCACCAGCAAATTTCAAGGTACATTGAGTCTCCAGTTACTGAAAATTCAGAAGAATGCTCCAAATTTTATGTTCGATTTGACAAACCACAAATGCCTGCCAAAGAACACCGATTCCTATCTCTGATGATACGCGATGCTATTGAAATTAAACAAAACACCCAAACAATAGGGAAGATGGTTGGAAGCTAGCACCAGCCTGGGATCTAATTATACATTTAATTAAATCGGAACCCGAAAGACCAACTACCAGACCTCAAGACACTGAGCTCTTTCTGCGTAATTCTGACTAAAAAGAACAACATTTAAAACCAACAATATGGAGGGTAGAAACATTGCACTGTACTTTTTTGAAGACATACAACTCAGTCCGCCCCGTGACTATGAAAAGTAAAGCTGTAAAGCCGAAGCGTCCGGTTTAAAAAATAAAATAAGCTGCAATATAATCCGTAAAATTATTTTTATTACAATTGTGAAAAATAAATTACAAAACATATTGCCGTACATCACTCTCATACTTACACATCGCTGTCCAAGTTAGGCTAATTGCGCTCTACCTTTATCATTCTATTCACAGAAGTAATATTTTGCCTACAAGCGCTCACAGAACCCAATTAAACTTATGTATTTTTAATAAAAAGTTGAAAAATAAACGGCAACTAAAGTTGATGTGAAAATTAATTTCGTAGTGTAATTAAAACTTTGAAACTGTTCGAAATTTAAAACGTTGTCCTCGTGTACTACGGCTTTTGTTGCGTTAATTGAACTTTTATTTTACCCTCGATACCAAAGACTTATTTGTAGGACAAATCTTCTTTAAAATTTAAAATAATATTCAAAAGCCTAGTGTGGGTTCGGGATTGTGTATACGACTGTTTGGTCAGTATTTATTTATTTTTCATTACACATCAGTACTATTTTAACTCACGTTTTTAAGTTCGGTAAATAGCAGGTTACTCATTTATACGTAAAATTTTTTGTCGAACGCAAATGACAATCAAACATGCTAAAATTTAAAAAAGAACGTAAAATGAGAAGCTAAAAACACAAACGATGTGACAGTACTAAAAAAGTGAGGTTGAAGTGATAGATGATAATTGATTTATATTACAAGATTGTAATATAAATCAATTATCATTATTAAATGTTAATTATCGCTTGCTTAACGGTGAAGGAAAACATCGTGAGGAAACCTGCATATCTGAGAATTCTTATACGAATTTCGAAGGTATGTGAAGTCTACCAACCCGCATTAGGCCAGCGTGGTGGACTAAGGCCTAACCCCTCTCATTAGTAGAGGAGGCCCGTGCCCAGCAGTGGGACAGTGTTTAATACAGACAACTTACCGCAGTAGTTACACAGGATACCATTGTACACACTCAAGAGCTATGATGAAGTATGTAAATAAATAAATAACACCCAACAGTCACACACATAGCCCTGATCCCACATTTAGATGCAAGTCTTGTGTCGTGGGTATCAAGGACTACGAGAGACTTGCGGTCTCACAACACCCAGACCCCGGACACAAATATCTGTCTGACACACAAACATTTGTCCCGGTGTGGGAATCGAACCCACGGCCTCTCGTTTCACAGACAGCAACTTGCCTACTGCGCCACGGAGGCTGTCATGTTATGTTATGATGATTATACATTCATAAATCGATTCCATAAACGTTCCCCTTTTTTGGATAGCCAGTTAAAAGTTATAAAAGATTTCAAAATAACAGAATTAATTATTTTTTGTATGTTACGCGATATGTCGACCAAATGCGCACAGATATTGATAATTATTTTTGTATTCAATAGATTTTACCTCAACGGATATGAGATTACATTTAAATATAATTAAAACCCAGACTCGAAACAAATATGAATGAAATACACAATCATTTCTCTGAGTGCGGGAATCGAATCTGCGGGCACTCGTTTCTTAGCTGGTTAGTCCGTTGTGCCACGGAGACTCTCCAATATCAAAATCAAATGTTTATTGAATCCAAAAAATGACATTTAGTCAAATCCGTCATTTAGATTCAGTCAAGTTTTTTACTCTACCGCCAGTTTCGAATGCAGTTTCGCTAGAGAAGAACGGGCAAGAAACTCTAGTGTTGCTCTTTTCACACCGGTTAACAATATTTGGTCATACAATTAATATTTATTTATTTATTTAATTTTATAGTTACCAAAAGAAGATACATTAATCACTACAAATATAAAATTGTTATTAAATATACGGTTTAAGTTTAATTACATTAGATTAGAGCAGCTTAATGTATGTTAAGTTGCCTTATTGCAATATTGTAAAACAAAACTCATTACGACCTAGTGCCGCACATGACCGTCTTGAGAGTGATGAAAATCTGGATTTCCTTAATAATAATATAATAATTATTATTTCTTAAAGCAGTTAATCCTTACTGAAACAGTCTCACAGCAGACCAGTCCACACGAGCAGCACCTGTTCACGATTAATGACGCATGTGTCAGCCATCGGCCTCCTCAACCATGTTACAGGGAAGAGACCGACCTGGCTCATGGCACCGCAGCAAGCACAGACAATTTAGCGAGCATGACATACCCAGACTGAATACATCAATTAAAATACTAGACAAAAAATATAAAGTAATATAGTAAAGTAAATAAAATAAAGTATCAAGTACACAGTCGCTTATCTAAAAACAATACATGTTGGACCCATATTGACCAGCAAAGGCTAAATTAACCCAAATATTAATTCAAATAAAACTTACCTTTGTTTAATGAAATAGATGCGAGAAGGAGTAACACCTTTCCAGCCATCTTTATTGCTCCTGAAACGAAATTTAATTTAATTAATTAATTTGTAGTGAAGAGGTAACGTAGAAGAAATGATGATTTAGTTAGTGATATAATCTTATACTTTGCCTATAGTAAGGTTCTGTAAAAGCAACGATAGCCTAGTTGGTTGCGGTACGAACTGTCAAGACGAAAGTCGTATGTTCGAAACCTAAAGGCATACACCTCTGACTTTTCTGAAGTTACGTGTGTATTAAATGTTAATTATCTCTTGCTTTAACGGTGAAGGAAAACATCGTGAAGAAACCTGAGAATTCTCATAAGAATTTCGAAGGTATGTGAAGTCTACCAACCCGCATTAGGCCAGCGTGGTTGACTAAGGCCTAACCTCTTCCATTAGTAGAGGAGGCCCGTGGCCAACAGTGGAACAATGTTTAATACAGGGCTAGTATTATTAAGGTTCTGTATATCTATATTCACATACCTATCAAATTCTTATAAGAATTCTCAGGTAAGTAAGTTTAGGTTTCAGCATAACCATTTTATTGACATTATTCGGCTTCCCCCCTGAGCGGGCAGTAATAAAGCAATTCGACGCGACAACAAAAAAAAATGTTATACAGGTTTCCTTACGGTATTTTCCTTCACCGTTACAGCATGCGATACTAGGGTAGTTGACCTGTTTTTTTTTAATTTATTTTATCAACAAGTTACATTACTTAAAACCTATGATAAGGATGATAAATCCGAACAAAAATAAGTAAATTACACGGCATTCAAATTTGCTTGAAAGGGTAATTGTCAAATAACGGTAAAACGATGCATGATATGTCCCGTGACGTCACTACTCAGAATGGCCATTACTGTGCCGTTGTGCGAGGTAGATAATGATATGTTCCCATAACGCAATAATTTTTGGTCATACAAACATTTTAAATAAATATTCTGACCTCAATTTTCAAGCTATTTTTTTTGTTGCATTTTTTTTCTGTTCTCGCAAAAGTCTTTTGCGTATTATATTCGGTTGCATATAGAATATTGTACAAAATTAAATCACAGGAAACTACCCTATTAACTATGAATACATACGTAGAAAAGTCAGAGGAGTATGTCATTCGGGCTGGTTCCGAACATAAGATTTTCCGTACCATTCTTAACGAGTCTATCGCTGCTTATAACATTAGCAAATACATTTAATCAAATAAAATAATATTCATTGTTTCAGTTCTTATTGTCATTATTAAATAAACAGACGCTTATGTCGCCAAATAAACTTGAAAGATATATTTATACGATCGCATCTGACGTCATTGAACAAAATAAAAAATAGCCAGTCATGAAGACCCCGACAGAAGTGAAAACAAAAAGAAATAAAAAAATATTATTTCTTATTTTTATGAATTATGATTTATTTAAAAAAGAATTACACGAACGAAATGTCACTTTTCTCTCTTATTAAATACGTATTTCAATTTCGTTTGTTTTATAATCTCATAATTGATCGTTTAGTAGCCCTGTAGGCATGTTTTTATCCGCAAAAATGAGTTACAACTAAAGACAAAAGGCAAATATTAATTCGTAGTGTAAAAGGAGACAGCAACCGGCGTGAAAGCATTCGCTCACAATGGCCATTCTCGGAAATTTGTTGATGTTGATAGCGCAGCATTTTAAATATTGTGCATTAAAAATATTTTAATGAAAATTTCAAATACGGAACATAAACTATTGTCTTTTATTATAAACCATGACTGGCTTGTTTTTTTACGCGCATAAATTTTAATATTTATTTTAGTATTGACTATGAAATGGAATAAAAAAGATGTCATGTTATTTCAGTCACATGAGATAGGTTAGTTGCGCTAAGCTAGTATTTGCATCTGTATATATAAAAGAAGAAACTGACTGACTGACTGACTGACTAATCGATCAACGCTCAGCCTAAACGGCTGGGGTTAGAGACTTGAAATTTTGACAGTAGGTACCTTTTATGACGTAGGCATCCACTAAGGAAGGGTTTTTGGAAATAACCACCCCTAAGGGGGTATTATTTTTTATAAAAATCCGTCATCTTTGAAGTTAAACGCAAGAAAATTAGTATTTTGTATTTTATACTTTTTCTCCCAAATATGACCTCCACGCATGGCATGGCAAAACCCCCCCAATATGAAAGGCTTCCCAAATTCACGGCCCCCAGTTCCCGGTAGCCCCGCTATTCCTGACCACGGTACCGGTCATGGTAACGGTGGGGTGGGGGGTGCTAAGAATCCCCGGGCTACGGTAGGGTACCACAAACGGCTATTTTTGGCGACGTACAACGGACGCTCTCTGCGGTTGGACGAGCACATCGCTGAGTTGGAAGTAGAGCTAAGTCACATTAACTGGCATATCGTAGGGCTATCCGAGATCCGAAGACAGGGGGAGGAGAAGATAGCCCTAGATTCTGGTCACTTACTCTACTTCCGAGAAGGACACCAACCATCCCAAGGTGGCGTCGGATTTATTATCCACAAGTCACTAAAAAGCAACGTTGTGGAAGTTGGCAGCGTATCAGCGCGAGTGGCGTACCTTGTCTTAAAAATAACTGAGAGATATACTCTGAAGGTTATACAAGTGTACGCCCCAACGTCAGCTCATCCTGATGACGAAGTAGAGGCCATGTACGAAGACATAGGGAAAGCTATGTCTCGTACCAAGGCTTCCTACAGCGTTGTAATGGGTGACTTCAATGCCAAAGTGGGAGTACAAGGACACGGCGAATCGAGGGTAGGATCATTCGGCTATGGGTGCAGGAATCACAGGGGGCAAATGCTAGTCAACTTTCTCGAGACCCGGGGGCTCTTTCTGATGAATTCCTTTTTCCAGAAGAAACCCCAAAGGAAGTGGACTTGGCGAAGCCCCAATAATGTCACCAGGAATGAGATCGACTTCATTATGACTGATAAGCGCCAAATATTCAGAGATGTCTCTGTGATCAGTAGGTTTAACACCGGTAGTGATCACCGACTTGTAAGAGGCACTCTGAATATAAAAAAGTTAAAATTGACCGAGCGCGCTTAATGAAGTCGACTCTCCGACCAACTTTGCCCCAAGTCGAGGTCGGCTGTGAAGCTTTCCAGCTAGAGCTACAGAACCGATTTGCCGTATTGGTAACTACGGCGGATATTGATGACGCCACTGACAGCCTGGTGCGGACTCTGCGTGAGGTGGGTAATAAATACTTTCGACCTCAGAACAATAGACGTAAGTCGAAGCTCTCAAGCGAGACTCTGGACCTTTTAAGGAAACGACGAGAGCTCGTAAAGGTCACACAATCTGAGCGTCAGGTACTTAACAAAGAGGTAAAGAAGCTAATACGGCGCGATATAAGACGCTCGAATACTCTGGACATTGAAAATGCTATTACGCAGAACAAGGGTACCAGAGTTTTCGCCAAGCCACTTACCTCTAGTTGTCACCTGACAAAGCTCAGAACATCACAGACCACCACCGTCACTTCCATGCCAGAGATACTCGCAGAGGTCGAAAGGTATTATGGGGACTTGTATACTCCAAAAACAAGTCCACCTGAGGCCCCGAGCGCGGATGATCCGCGTGCCAGACTAACTCGCCACCATACAGACGAGTTTCCCGACATCGACTTCGGCGAGATTAGAAGAGCCCTTGAACAGCTTCACAATAACAAAGCTGCAGGTGATGACGGAGTAACTACAGAGCTGCTCAAGGCAGGCGGTATGCCAGTATTAACTGAGCTTGTAAAGCTGTTCAACTCCGTCATCTACACTGGTACAACACCGGCGGCATGGAGCAGGAGTGTGGTTGTTTTGTTCTTCAAGAAGGGAGATAACACCCTATTGAAGAACTACCGCCCTATATTACTCTTGAGCCATGTTTATAAGCTGTTTTCGAGGGTTATTTCGAATCGTCTTGCCCAAAGGTTCGATGACTTCCAACCGCCGGAGCAGGCTGGGTTTCGGAGAGGCTTTAGTACCGTAGACCACATACACACACTAAGGCAAATAATTCAGAAGACCGAGGAGTACAATGAACCTCTTTGCCTAGCGTTTGTGGACTACGAGAAAGCCTTCGACACCATCGAGACCTGGGCTGTTCTGGAGGCTATGCAGAGATGCCGCATTGACGACCGCTATGTCCAAGTGATGAGATGCCTGTATGAAGCCGCATCGATGACCGTCCAAGTACAAAAACAAAGCACAAAGCCAATCCAACTGCGACGTGGGGTAAGACAGGGAGACGTAATCTCTCCGAAACTGTTTACCAACGCGTTGGAAGACGCATTTAAGACGCTTGATTGGAAAGGACGGGGCATCAATATCAACGGCCAGTACATCTCTCACTTGCGATTTGCGGATGATATAGTCATCATGGCTGAAACTCTGCAGGATTTGGAAGACATGCTGAACAGCCTTAACTGTTCTTCAAAACGGATAGGTCTCGGGATGAACCTTGACAAGACGAAAGTCATGTTTAACGGTCACGTCCTCCCGAGACTCGTCGCCGTGGGTGATGCCATTCTCGAGGTTGTGCAAGAGTACGTATACTTGGGCCAAATAATCCAACTAGGCAAGCACAACTTCGAGAAAGAGGCAGATAGAAGAATTCGTTTGGGCTGGGCGGCATTCGGTAAACTACGTAACCTGTTTGAGTCGTCGATCCCTCAATGCTTAAAAACAAGAGTTTTTAACCAGTGCGTCCTACCCGTAATGACCTACGGGGCTGAAACGTGGACACTCACAAATGGACTGGTCCATAAATTTAAAGTCGCTCAGCGTGCTATGGAGCGGGCAATGCTTGGGGTTTCTCTGGTGGATAGAGTTCGAAATGAAGTCATCCGCCAGAGAACCAAAGTCATAGATATTGCTCGCAAAATTAGCACGCTAAAGTGGAAGTGGGCTGGTCACGTCTGCAGACGGACAGATGGCCGATGGGGCAGACATGTGTTGGAGTGGAGACCGCGTTTAGGCAAACGTAGTGTGGGACGCCCTGCTGCACGATGGACCGACGACTTGAAGAAGGTGGCGGGTAGCGGGTGGATGCGGGCTACCCAAGACCGGGATGGTTGGCGTTCACTTGGGGAGGCCTACGTCCAACAGTGGACGGCAACAGGCTGAGTATGACCTCCACGTGGGCGGAGCCGCGAACAACAGCTAGTATGGAATACAAAATAAAAAATCCCGAGTTAGTTACGGTTTATTATAATGTTTGTTGGAGCTAAAGTATCTTGTCACTGTACACTGTTGCATAGACTTAGTTCTAATAAAGCTGCACGAATAAAGTTGTTAATTGCTTAATTATTTACTGGTAAAGTAAAAAAAAGATGCTCATAATTTTTGTAACGTGACATTTTGTTAGGAACATCAACAAAACTATGCAAGATGGATATTTAAAAGACACAAATACAATATTTATAATTTATTAATTGATTTACACGACACTGTAACACATCTCAGTGCTTAATATTAACACACACGCATATCAGGATTCACTTAAGGCTTCTCTTTATAATTAATCTACCAGCATTACCCTTTAAGATGAACTACGCGGCCATTGAACTGTTTACACATTGATACACTTACTACCCCGCGAACGAACCACGAATATCCTGGCTATCACCTAGTCTACTTCACAAAACAACTGAACTGAACACCGGAGCGCGGAAGGCACACCGTTTTATATTAAACATTTACTACTCCCACTTTGGTTGTCATTATTAACTACCCCCAACTAGTCTCCTATATACCTCCGTTATACCTTCGGTATTTCTAATAATAGGAACTATCCTAATAAATCATCATCAATTATAACAATTATTTTTACATAAATCATCCGTAGTTACTACAATAGTTCGTTAGTATTTGTCAGCGATTGAAATTATAATAGTTTGAATAATTTCTCACAAATTAAATTTTTTAACCGACTTCAAAAAAGGAGGAGGTTAACAATTCGTCGGAATCTTTTTTTTTATGTATGTTACCCGATTACTCGAAGACGCCTGGACCGATTCGAGAAATTCTTTTTTTGTTTAAAAGGGTACACATCCCAGGTGGTCCCATTGGCACCAAGCCAGGATCTGATGATGGGATCTCATAAAAATTGAGGGCAACCCTCAAATTTTAAAGGGACGCATGATTTGTTTTTTTATTGAAGTCGATGTACTTTTTATGAAAAAAAATTTTTTACTTTAGTTTACTTTACTTACCAATTAGTGCAATTCTTTATGTGTTGTAAAGTTTACAATTATAAAATTGAAATTAAAGTTAAACAGAAATCCTTTAAACTTAACGCTTAAAAAGAGAAATGGAGCAAATCCGGGTAAAGTCGCATCTCAGTTTTCCCTGAGGTAAGAGCCCTCCACGGCTGTTCTGTCGAGGAGGTCTTAACGCTAAGACGACCCTCGCTTTTAGCTGTCTTTTTGTCAAGTTTGTTTACATGTACAAGGAGATTTAATCCTTTACGAATGTATAACTATAACTGTAGGTATATACGCTTACATCTGTATACTTCAAAGATGTGGTTTGTATTACTTTCATCTATACTGATATTAAAGATGAAAGTAATACAAACCACATCTGAAATACAGATTCTGAATCTAGTTCAGACACAGATGCACAATATATACACAGTCAGGTCATAAGTATTGTCACACAGTAAAAACTTTTATTTTAGAATGCTGGCCACAAAAAAGTTTATTGAATTCGAATTTCAAATTGTTCATGAAAATAAAAATGTATACTTTTTAGAATTTTACTCATTTTTAAATATGGAGTGGACGCTTAAAGAAGACCGTGTTGCAGTAATTGCGTCGCATTGTTGCGGTTACGCGCCAATTCAAATTTTTGACATACTGAAAAATTTGAATATAACCAAAAGATTCGTTTATCGTACCATCAAACGATACAATGAAGACTCTAGTGTAGATGACAGGTCAAGAAGTGGTCGCCCTCGGTCTGTTAGGACTCCAGCAGTGATAAAAGCTGTGAAGGCGCGAATTCAAAGAAATCCCAAACGTAAGCAGAAACTGTTGGCCCTTCAGATGGGGTTAAGCAGAACCACGGTGAAAAAATTTAAAATTTCAAGGTCATCGGAATTATTTTAGCCGCCCAAATTAATCGTAGATGATCTAAAAATATTTCAATTGGCCACGAAATGGTCACAATTGGTCTGCTAATTTCGATAATTGGTCATTGTTATTTACGTTTTAATCACGAAAAGTAAAATTGGGCTCCAATAATATGGTCAAAAATATGGTCCAAATTGGTCATAATTGGTCAGCAATTTCACGCAATATCTTTTTATATAGACTTTTTGTCGAAATACAAAAAATTCTAATCCTGTAACTTGAAAAATGTCGCTTAAATCAAATAGCACACCAACCGTCGATATCATGTCACTGATAGAACATGGCGGAAGACAACATACGCGACGTAAGACGCCCGAAGGTTATAAACTCATATCAGTGGCACAATTTACCAAATCGTTAACTCGGCGTTAAAGACGTCGTATCGATTGAGTACAACGGTTACACTTTGCCAAATCAATGGTGAAGTGGAAATACCAGGCTCCAAGTGTCAGAAAATCATTTCTTATAGTTTTGAATTTTTCTTTGGCACAATTCCCATAGCCTAGTTGGTTGCCGTACGGACTGCCAAGAAGAAATTCGTATGTTTGAAACCCAAGATACACCTCTGACTTTTCTAAAGTTACGTGTGTATTAAACGTTAATTATCGTTTGCTTAACGGTGAAGGAAAACATCGTGAGGAAATCTGCATACCTGAGAATTCTTATACGAATTTCGAAGGTATGTGAAGTCTACCAGCCCGCATTAGGCCAGCGTGGTGGACTAAGGCCTAACCCCTCTCACTAATAGAGGAGGCCCGTGCCCAGCAGTGGGACAATGTTTAATACAGGGCTAGTATTGTTATTCGCATTGAATGAAATCTTCTAAGTGCATTTTTTGTTGCAAAAATTTAAATAGTCAAATTAAAGTTAAATTTCAATTTATTTTCAGTAGCTTTTTGACTTCGTCAGTTTATTGAATGAATTATAAAATTCTATTTTCTTTTCCTTGGGTTTCTGGTTTTCTTTTATTCTTCTTTCCAGGCCCTCATCATGTATCATATCATCATGTGCCTACCAGCCCTTTACCGTTGTTGCAAAGTTACGGCAAAGTGACCGCACTGTACCTGATGGTAAGCGCAGTGCGGTCCAAATAGAGTACTGAGTAGCGAGAGACGATCTATCCCCGCTACTCAACACACTCATGCCGGCCTGCTTCTTCACACTACGCCATGGGTAAGAAGGTGAAGAAGGGGTCGAGGGTCTAGTGTCAGAGTACTAAGAAGACCGTAAAATGGCCATTGTACCACAACTCCAGACCCCCGACAAAAACCGGATGTACACTGGCTGATCCCGGAACGCGACACACTTGCGTGTGTCACTATGGCGGGTTTTTCGCCCTGCGTACGATGGTCGCTATCCGAGCGGATATGAATATCCTACCACCAGCAAGTTCCCACGCCGTTAACTGTATTCATTCATTCCATATTTATGATGAATTTCCACCAGTGTGTTGAACTTTAATAGTGCTTTTTTATATGCCTTCATGATCAATAGAGATTTAAATTTATTTTTAAACTTAAAAATTTGTTGACAAAAATATATTTTAGTTCTTAAAATTAATACCAGTTGGTGTATTCGTCCCTTATCTAATTTTTATATGTATTTTTTTTATTCTGGCGAGGCAAAGTGATCACACTGCGTCTCGTAAGCGCAGTGCCGTCTAGATAGAATATCATGTATTATGTATGCCTTAGCCGACCCACACACTTTTTAAATGTTTTTTACCTATTCGTGGAAACTTTTAAATAGCTTTTTTTATGCATAATATTCTGTATATATTATAGAGTATACGTTAACATGTCGAGGCAGACGAGATGGCTTACATCTCTTTCTGATCTCCAGACATGGCCAGGATGCATAGCGTATGATAGTTCGGTAGATAAACACAAGTTCATTTCATCAACACTTCATAGTTTATTAAGCTACTGCCATTTCGGAATGCGGTAATCCATTGAGCTGGCAAGAACCCCCATGGTTGCTCTTTTAAACTCATCACAGTTTACGTTACAATATTCGAAACACAATAACACTTTCACATCACATTAACATATTACTTTAAACAGTATTTCAGAATTACGACCTCTAAAGCTACTAACTGTTCAATGATTACTCCCGAATTGTCCTTCCAATGGCGAGGTGCTCTTTTATATTGTGATTTTCGCTGTACTCCACTCCGTGAGTGAGATCATCCGATAAACAACTCGAAACTACCTTCAAAATAGCAAAACTACTGTACACTCAATTCACATTGAATATATTGAACTACCTTAAATCATCACAACACTATCTCTAAAACATACTACAATAGTATCGATTCTAACATTATATTGTAAATGCTAGCCGTAAGTTTTCCAAATAAATAATAAATATATTCTTGACAAACAGCAATATGATATCTACTAGTTGTTGCTCGCGGCTCCGCCCGCGTGGAAGTTGTGTTTGTGTTGTGGGAGAAAAAGTATACAATACAATATACCAATTTTCATGCGTTTAAAAATTACGGATTTTTCATCTCCTATTTCACCCCCTTAGGGGTGGAATTTCCGAAAATCCTGGAATATATATTTTTCATTTTTAACTAAAAGGCTAAATACAAATTTTCATGAATTTAACTTCAAAAATGACGGATTTTAATACAAACTTTCATCCCCTATTTTATCCCCTTAGGGGTGGTATTTCCAAAAACCCTTCCTTAGTGGATGCCTACGTCATAAAATGTATGTACTGTCAAAATTTAAAGTCTCTAATCCTAGCCGTTTGGGCTGTGCGTTGATCGATCAGTCAGTCAGTCAGTCAGTTTCTTCTTTTATATATACAGATTAACATTATTACATCTGACACTAAGGACTGAGAATACAGAACAATCATCACATTTATTTCGACCAGACCACTTGACCGACAAATTATACTTTATTGCTTTTCCTTTTAGGACCATCTTTCATTGGCACTTGATTCTAAGTAATAAATTGGTGTTTAAGAGTTTTCCTTAGAGATAGCTATGAGCCGTAAGCCGGAAAATCTTGCGTTCGATTCCCAATTTACAAGCATGATTTTGCCTAAAAAAACGCTTTAAATTTTTTGTGTATTTGTTGGTCTGCGCCCAGTCAAGTAAGGACTATTTTTAAAAAGGAGCTGCTTATAATTTTAGCGTAATTTTTTTTTGTTGTTCTTTTATTATTCATTCTATTGTAATTTGTATGTTTTCATCCATTTTGAGTAGTATCTAATGAGATGTTTTTGTCAAAAACTATCGAAATGAAAATGTTTAAAATGATCACTAAAAAAATTCAGCTTCAATAATGATGGAGCCACAGAGATTCTAGTCTATATAGAAAATTATACCAACTTTAATAAGGAACCTAAATCAAATCTAAATATTTATTGAATCCATAAAACGTTAACAATAATGTAATAATAATCTAGACCTGTTTAAACATTGTCCCACTGTCGGGCACGAGCGTCTACTAATGAGAGGGATTAGGCCTTAGCCACCACACGGGCGTAATGCGGGTTGGTAGACTTCACATACCTTTGAAATTCGTAGACGAATTCTCAGGTATGCAGGTTTCCTCAGGATGTTTTCCTTCACCGTTAAAGCAAGCGATAATTAACAATGAATATACACGTAACTTTAGAAAAGTCAGAGGTGTATGCCACTTGGGTTTCGAACATACGACTTTCGTGTTGTTAGTCGGTACCGCTACCAACTAGGCTATCGCTGCATAAAATGTTAGATATACATAGATTCCTTCAATCTTTATTACTCTACCGCCAGTCTGCAAAGCAGTTTCGTTAAAGAAGAACGGGTAAGGGATTCTAATATTGCTCTTTACAAAACTGTTTTTTTTTTTTACCTCTGAATAGGCTTGCGTTTGACCACTATCTCGCCTGATGGTAAGTGATGATGTGGTCTACGGTGGAGCACGCTTGCCTAGAAGATACCTATTCACTCTTGACTTAAAGATACCCAGATTATAACTTTCGGGAAATATAGACTCCGGCAAAGAGTTCCACTCTCTAGCGGTGCGCATGATAAATGTACTAGCAAAACGCTTCGTGCGCACTGGTGGAATATCAACCATTACAAGATTTGTTGCTGGTTGATAGATCGACATGAGTAATATACTGTTCTTTATTTTCCATAGTCAATAACTTTTATGTTCCACTAGATGTTGCTCGCGGCTCCGCCCGCGTGGAGGTTATTTTGGGAAGGAAAGGTATACAATCCATGGAGGCATCTTGAGCTATTAAACCTTTCTATATTTTGCTATCCCATAGGATGCGTGCATTTTTCCGGAATAAAAAGTGGTCTATGCGATTTCTGAACCCTAAACTACCACTATGCAAAAAATCATGTCGATCCCTAGCCCTGTGAAAAACTAAACTATCCCACGGGAACTGTATATTTTTCCGGAATAAAAAATAGCCTATGTGCTATTCCAGACTATAATCTATCACTGTGCTAAATTTCAATCAGATCAGAGAAGAATCAGAGAAGTTGTAGCGTGATTGAGTAACAAACATCCATCCATCCAAACTTTCGCATTTATAATATTAGTAGAATTTATACTTGGTATACTTCGACATACGTATCTAAGTCATAAAACTTATGTCGGTTTTCTTGTATCGTTTGGTCCGATTTATGAAACTACAGCGGAGATTCAAACAAATTTATTGAATTATTTTATTTCATACCATCGTCTTTCGGCAGTGTCTATCGATAGTGAGTGATGCTACTTATAAACGTATTAGGATTCATTTTGACAGCCTCCGCAGCTAGCAGCAGTTGTGAAACCAGAGGCAGTGGGTTCGACTTCCACACCGAACCAAATGTAAGAGACAGATGTTTGTTTCGGGTCTGGGGGTAGTAGGTCTGTAGTCCCTCGTAGTTCTTACCCACGATACAAGTTTGACCAAATGTGAGGTCAGAACTATGTGTGACTGTTGGGTGTTATTATTTACATAGGTTAAATAATTAATGACCTTTTAAAAGGACAAATAATGAGTACCATTAAAAAAAGTGTATGAGATGAATGAATATGGAAGCGAAGAAAGAGGTGTGCCAAGATCATGTACACTCAAGTGTCTGCTTACACCTATGATATAGTAATATATAATAATAATACTAGCCCTGTATTAGACTTTGACTCACTGCTGGGCACGGGCCTCCTCTACTAATGAGAGGGGTTAGGGCTTAGTCCACCACGCTGGCCTAATGCGGGTTGGTAGACATACCTTCGAAACTCTTATGAGAATTCTCTAGTATGCAGGTTTCCTCATGATGTTTTCCTTCCCCGTTAAAGCAAGAACTAACAATTAATTCACACGTAACTTAAGAAAAGTTAGAGGTGTATGCCATTTGGGTTTCGAACATACGACTTTCTTTACAGTCCGTACCGCAACCAACTAGGCTATCGCTGATTATTACAAACGTATATTTAGTTCATGAAAAAAATCTCACGACCCTGCTTCCTTACCCCACTCTCTCTCGTAGTTGGTTGTCACATAAAACTATGTGATCGTATAAAACATAAAACGAGATGGCCGCACGACCCGGGGTCAGGACTTGATTTTACGACAGACACACTCATATTTTCATATACGCAATGAAACTCTTTACTTTCGGGGTGGGTTTAATGGTATCGTTATTTTTGATATTATAAGAGATTTACAGGATAAAGTCAAGAAAATATTGTGTCTTATATTGAATCGATTAAAATTAGATCTCAATCTGTACACTGTTTGATGTTATTGTGATTTTGCTGTTTGTATTTCGATTTGATAATTGTTTACATTATATTATATACTAGCTGTTGCTCGCGGCTCCGCCCGCGTGGAGGTCATGTTTGGGAGAAAAAGTATACAATACAAAATACTAATTTTCATGAATTTAACTTCAAAATGACGGATTTTCATACAAACTTTCATCCCCTATTTTACCCCCTTAGGGGTAGTATTTCCAAAAACCCTTCCTTAGTGGATGCCTACGTGATAAAAGGTACCTACTGTCAAAATTTCAAGTCTCTAACCCCAGCCGTTTAGGCTGTGCGTTGATCGATCAGTCAGTCAGTCAGCAGTTTCTTCTTTTATATATACAGATTTACAGGATAATGTCAAGAAAATATTGTGTCTTATATTGAATCGATTAAAATTAGATCTCAATCTGTACACTGTTTGATGTTATTGTGATTTTGCTGTTTGTATTTCGATTTTGATAATTGTATACATTATATATTACATTCTTCTGTATGCTCGCCCATACAAAAGGACTGATTGTTAATACGTTTTCTCAGTAAGTGATTAATGTGATAATCTTATGCGAAATAAATTATTCTCAAAACCATATTAGTTACTTTGGAATGACAATTTAATTTAAGAAGATAAAAGAAATGTAAATTAATCTGCCTCGGTGGCGCAGTTGTAATTGCGCATGCGTTATGACTGCTATGCTGAGGTCTCGGGTTCGATCCCCGGGTCGGGTAAAGTGATATTGGGTTTTTCTATCTAGATATTCTCAGTATTAGCCTGGAGTCTGGAACCTGTGCCCGGTATGGCGATGGGCTCACCCCCTGTCACATTGTTAACCTCCTCCTTTTTTGAAGTCGTGGTTTTCTGTGTGTAATAATAATTTTATGTATTTAAGATCGAGCCGGTCTGTAGACAGTAAATTATAGTAGTAGTATCTCCACCATGAATTTACGTCAAAAAGTCGCAAACGCAAAGGAAATCGCTAGTAGCGTGTTTTTATTAACCTACTTCAAAAAAACGGACGAGGTCAAAAAAAATATTTGGCGTCGGTGCCAGCCAAAACATGGAAAAAACAGAATAATCAGGCATATAAACAATATAAAATAGATCCATACTTGGTTTTTATGAATCTAAAAGTAAAGAAAACAACACCGGCACCGACTCCAAAAATAAATGATTTAAATTGTATGTAATTAATTGATGTAAATGAAACCAATTAGTTTTTGCTTTTTAGTTGTGTCTGGGTTTTTTTGAAGACGGTTTTATTTTTATTTAATATATAGAATGTTTCGTTCTTATAGTAGCAAATTTAGTTTCTCTCGTCACTACTAGAGGCGCTATCCATTTTGTTATATAAATATTTTACGTTATTACTGGTGAATATTGAGAAAGACTCATGGTTGGACCACGTGGCTACACCATTATTTTTTACACACACATACACTCACGCCTGCAATCCCCGAAGGGGTAAGCAGACGTGTAACCAGTACACCCACTTTTCGCCGAATTTCGGTCCCATAATTGTAATAGAGAGCGAGCCTATCGCCATACCGAGCACAGATTCCAGACTCCGGGCTAATAATGAGAATTTCTAGATAGAAAAACCCAATATCACTTTACCCGACCCGGGGATCAAACCCGAGACCTCAGCTCAGCATTCGTTACGCATGCGCAATTACATCTGCGCCACCAAGGCGGCCACTATTTTTTAATAATAGTAAATGATACCCATAGTCACACACGTAGCCCCGACCCCACACTAAGATAAAGGTCTTGTGTTGTGGGTCTCAGGGACTATATCTGTCTGTCACACAAACATTTGTCCCGGTGTGGGAATCGAACCCACGGCCTCTCGTTTCAAAGCCTACTCGCCTACTGCGCCACGGAGGTTGTGATTCGATGAAGGTCGTTTCATCTTGTATGCCCTTCATGCTTAATGTTATTGGAGTTGTAAAAGCATTGCCCCAGGATCGTTAAGTAAATGTTTATTCACGTTGTTTTTTTAACAAAAGAGCAAACGTTCTGAAATTAGGCTTCAATGTGGAAAATATATTTGTTTTAGCGTGTTTGTGTTTTCATATTAAATTTATTTATTTAACAGCCTTGGCGGCATGGGTGAGTAGCCTTTAAAGGATACATAAATAAATACACCCAACAGTCACACGCATAGTTCTGACCCCACACTAGGTAAAACCTGTGTCGTGGGTATCAAGAACTACAAGGGACTACGGTCCCACAACACCCAGACCCGAAACAAATATCTATCTGTCACACAAAAAATTGTCTCGGTGCGGGAATGGAATCCACGGCCTCTCGTTTCACAGCCGGCTACTCCCCCGCTGCGTCACGGTAGCTGTAATATAGGTTACAACTCTGTCCTGAGAAAAATGTTTCAGCTACAATACAAACAGTTTGCTGGTGGTAGGATATTCATATCCGCCCGGATAGCGACCACCGTACACAGGGTGAAAAACCCGCCATAGTGGCACACGCAAGTGTCGCGTTCCGGGATCAGCCAGTGTACATCCGGTTTTTTTGGGGTCTAGGGTTGGGGTACAATGTTTGGCCATTTTGCGGCCTTCTGAGTACTCTGACAATAGACCCTCGACCGCTTCTTCACCTTCATGCCCATGGCGTAGTGTGAAGGAGCAGGCCGGCATGATTGTGTTGAGTATCGGGGGATAGATCGTCTCTCGCTACTCGATACTCTAATTGGACCGTACTGCGCTTACCATCAGGTGAAGTGCGGTTAATTTTGCCGTGCTAAGATAAAAAAAACAAAAACAAGTAAATTAGACCCTTTTCAAATCTGCTGGAAGGGGATATTGTCAAATGACAGTAAAATGATGCATCATATGTCCTGTGACGTCACGGTTCTCAGAATGGCCATTACTGTGCCGTCGTGCGAAGGAGACAGTGATATGTTCTCACTACGCAACCATTTTTGCTCATACCAATATTTAAAATTAATATTGTGACCTCAATTTTAAAGCGATTTTGATTCTGTTTTTGCAAAAGGGTTTCTATTGCGTATTATATTCGGTTGCATATCGAATAACGTATAAAATTAAACACAGGAAACCACCCTATTGATGTTTGTTTTAGGTCTGGGTGTTGTGGGACTGTAGTCCTTCGTAGTTGACACCTACGATACAGGTTTGACCTAGCGCGGGGTCAGAACTATGTTTGACTGATGGGTGTATTTAAATATTATATGCTCCTGCCTCGGTGGCGCAGTTGTAATTGCGCATGCGTTACGACTGCTGTGCTGAGGTCTCGGGTTCGATCCCCGGGTCGGGTAATGTGATATTGGGTTTTTCTATCTAGAAATTCCTCAGTATTAGCCCGGAGTCTGGTAAATGTGCCCGGTATGGCGATATGCTCGCCCCCTATCACATTATGGGACCGAAATTCGGCGAAAAGTGGGTGTACTAGTTACACCTCTGCCTACCCCTTCGGGGATTACAGGCGTGAGTGTATGTATGTATGTATATGCTCCTACTCGATTAGTTTAGGTTCCATAGTTTTCTGGATGTTGAATGATAATACCAGCCCTGTATTATGCAATGTCTCACTGCTTGCCCCACACCTTTGAACTTCTTATTCCTAACAATGCTTTTATTTACTCTCTAAGCAAGCAATAATGAACAATGAATTTTCACGTAGCTTCGGGAAGTCAGAGCTGTATGCTAAATTCGAAATTCGAATCCGCGAAAACATTTAGAAACATTTCGGTGCAGGAATCGAATCCGCCCGTTGTTTCACAGCCGGTTACTCGCCCGCTACGCCATGGAGGCTGTCTAATGTTCCCATCAACGCATTCAATATTTGGATAAAACTCAAAACGAATCGGTGTATTCAATCGGAAAAATCCGTATCTATTTTACAAAAAAAATTTTTCGTTCACCAAAGGTATTTTATCTCGTGCGAGAAATTTTTCATTTGAATAAAAGCGAAAAATTCCTGCCTCGAAAACACTCATATTAATATCAGAATGCAGTTTTCGGTCCGTTGGACCCGCTGTGTACATCACGCATGGATGGGTTATTAATTTTTTTGAGTGATATGGTATTCTGGGCTACGCCGGAGGGTTAGAATGTCATCGGTTTGAAAGCGCCATTCAATGGGAATCGCCTTGTTTGTTTTACGAGGTAAAAGCACTTGAGTTTCAGAGTGGTTACTTTTATGCGTTGGGAATTTTAATCGGTGCATGGAATTTCTACTATTCAAGACCATTTTTTTAATATACCCAACAGTCTCGCACATAGTCCTGACCCTACACTAGGTAAAACCTGTATCGTGGATATCAAGAACTACGAGGAACTGCGGTCCTGACAGACCAGAAACAAATATATGGCTGCCATACAAACATTTGTCTCGGTGTGGGACTCGATCCCACGGCCTCTTGTTTCACAGCCGGTTACTCACCACCCGCTGCTGCTTCCCCATGATACAGTAGAACACGCTAAGCGAGAAAATACTACGCAGCTGTAGCGGCTCCAGGCTGTTACTCACGTCTGCATTTTCACCTATACCCTATTCATATCCTAGAATAACTTCAACACCATGCTAACCTATTTAGAAAAAATAGCAGAATAAATATTTCACGCCAAAACAAACGGGCGTTGAGTGAAAACCGAACCCCTTCGTGATCAAGATTAATTGCCGCGCCATCAATAACCAAACGTCGCTCGACGATTAGCGGATAGCTCTCAGATGAATGAATGCTTAGAACACGTATGTATGTTATGCTTCGCCAATGACCTATTCAAATTAGGAAATATAACGCATATATATACGTACATATACACTCACGCCTGTAATCCCCGAAGGGGTAGTCAGGGTGTAACCCGTAATAATTTGATAGGGGGCGATTCTATCTTATACTAAATTTATGGTCCTAAATAAGTAATTAAAGAAATACTGAATGGTTCAAAATCCAGGTTTTTGTCCTGGCACGGTAAAATTACCACACTGGACCTGATGGTAAGTGCGGTGCCGTCCAGGTAGATTATCAAGTAGCGAGAGACCACGGTTACTCGACAAAGTTCTATTTTCATCATCAATAAGACCTACATATCTCCACAGATTCTCTTCACTTACTGGATTCACCTGGCAGTTCAAGAGTTGAGAATAATTATAGTACATGCCAATTATTAACGTCGCGTTATTTATACCTCTGAACTGGCAAATAGGCAAATGAAATGTGACCTCCACCGGAAAAAAAAATCTTGCGAGTACGTATGACTATGGTATGACGACTGCCTCGGTGGCGCAGTTGTAATTGCGCATGCGTTACAACTGCTGTGCAGAGGTCTCGGGTTCGATCCCCGGGTCGGGTAAAGTGATATTGGGTTTTTCTATCTAGAAATTATCAGTATTAGCCCGGAGTCTGGAACCTGTGCCCGGTATGGCGATAGGCTCGCCCCCTATCACATTATGGAACCGAAATTCGGCGAAAAGTGGGTGTACTGGTTACACCTCTGCCTCCCCCTTCGGGTATTACAGGTGTGAGTATGTACGTATGAATATATTGATCAAGCTAGACCATTTATGTTATAGACAAATTAGTTTCGCCCGCATTGTAGATATTTTTGAAAGAAAATGTATATAATCCACGGAGACATCTTTAGCTTGATTACATCATTTGCAACTCTGACCAACCAAATATAACTCATGATTTTAAACGAAATGCCCTGATGCGAACCTATGAAACTATTAGAGGCAGATGTCGGCACATCACAAACTTTACTAATTAGGCAACTTTAATCCGAAAGTTGAACCGCTTGTTCAACCATCGTAACGCTATGTAAAGATTAATCTATGTACCTCGGTTTAGTTTAGTTTGGACGTGGAATTTTGGGGAATAATTTTGTTGTTGGGACAATATGCATTATTCAGATACGGGTTCAAAGGAAAGTGATTATAATGCTATCAATGAATCCTACGAATATTATAAATGCAAATGTTTAAATGGATGTTTCTTACTCAATCACGCCAGAACGGCTGAACGGATCTGATTGAAATTTCGCACAGAGGTAGATTACAGTCTAGAATAGCACATAGGCTACTGTTTATCCCGGAATATGTACAGTTCTCGTGGGATATTTTTTGTTTTTCGCAGAGTAATGGTTCGACTTGATTTTTTGCATAGTGGTAGATTAGGGATTAGAGAATGACATAGGCAATTTATCCCGAAAAAATGCACGGTTAGATGAATAGAAAGATGTAATAGCTTATGATGACTCCATGGGTTATATCATTCCTTTCAAAAATAACGACCACGCGGACGGAGCCGCGGGCAACAAATTTACTTCATTGCCAGCATCTGCTATGGTCAAAATGATCAGCCCGAAAATTATCGAGTAATGTATATCCACAGAACTTCCCAACCTAACTCCAACAGAAAGGGTTCCTGCAAACAAGTTGTCTCTCAACTTCACTAATTACTAAAGTTTGTCGCATCTGGAATTACACATCGACTCATGCAAAGTTTTTGAGTGTGCAGTGGATTTTGGAATGACCTAAAATATGGGTTAGTAGTTGATAGAGGAAACTAAAAAAGGCAAAATAACCTAAAGCATACTCGGGCACTAATTATCGAGGTTCTATATCTATATGACAAAATGAGCATCATTTGGTAGTTATGCTGTAGTGTGGCATGTAGTGGCAATAGCTTTGGGGAAGATAATGGACTTTTTTTTTATCCTGGCACTGCAAAGTGACCACACTGCACCTGATGGTAAGCGCAGTGCGGTCCAATTAGAGTATCAAGTAGCGAGAGACAATCTATCCCCCGCTACTCAACACAATGATGCCGGACTGCTTCTTCACACTACGCCATGGGCAAGAAGGTGAAGAAGAGGTCGAGCGTCTATTGTCAGAGTACTCAGAAGGCCACAAAACGGCCAAACAACGTACCCCAACTCTAGACCCCCGACAAAAACCGGATGCACACTGGCTGATCCCAGAACGCGACACACTTGCGTGTGCCACTATGGCGGGTTTTTCACCCTGTGTACGGTGGTCGCTATCCGGTCGGATACGAATATCCTACCACCAGGCAATGGTGCGAAGGACTGCGAAGTTGGTGTCACTAGAGGAAACTATTAAAAAACTGTTTGATTTATTACATGCATATACACTCACGCCTGTGATTCCCGATGGGGTAGGCAGTGTTACCAGTACACACACTTTTCGCCGATTTTATTGCGGTAAATAAAGTGACAGGGGGCGAGCCTATCGCCATACCAGGCACAAATTCAGACTGCCGGCTAATACTGAGTATTTCTCAATAGAAAACCCTAGGATTTATTTCATAACGCAGCATTATGCTGAGCTATTCACCTAATGCCGCTGGGATGTCATGCAATTCAGGTATTTTTTATTTATTACACATTTTCTCTATCACTGTTTGTTTCCTTAAAATAAATAAATAAAATTATACATGTGTAAGCTTAATTTAAAAGACTGGCTCTCATAACTGTAATTTATGCTCAAGAGCTGCTATTCCTAGTATTCATTATCGCTGAAGATGAAGTCGTCCTTTTTTAGGTATTTCTCTTCACTTGAAAATGTAAGTAGTTTTTCGGTCCACAACATTTAACTTCGTATCACCAACGGACTTTATATAAGTATAATTAAAAATCCTCAGTTTGAAGACATCTTTTTAAACCCTGCACTTGTAGACTCAGGCCGTCCGGAGCACTCGTTTTACTGAAATTTCAAGTAGCTTAATTAGCCAGTTAAGTGACGCTTAGGTCCACGATAGACGGTAAACTAGGGTAATGAGTTTATAAAACTTTGTTAGTATACAGTAAAGGATCCGTTACAGTGTAATATGAAGATGTCATCTTAGATATGCTTGTGTAGGTATATAAAACAAGAGAGTTTTAGATTGCCGTCGTACTTCGGAGGCTAGCAGCCAGTTGTGACGAATGTTTGTATGATTTATGAATATTACTTAAGGTACTATGTGTTGTGAGATTGAAAGTCATAGTTGGTGTATACCAATTTATAATTATACTGCACTATGCATTAATACTGTGAAGGTAGTCCGGTCACCCCCGACTTCTATCTACCGTCCAAGTATTTTTTTTTCCTGGCACGGCAAAGTAACCACACTGCACCTGATGGTAAGTGCAGTGCCGTCCAATTAACTACTCAACACGATCATGCCGGCCTATTCCATTCACATTAACCCGTGGGCAAGAAGGTAATCAAGCGGTCAAAGGTCTAGTTTCTGAGAACTCAGAAGGCCGCGAAAGGGCCAAACATCGTACCTCTACTCTAAACCTCCAACATAACCGGATGTTACTCTGGCTGATCCCGGAACGCGACATACTTGTGTGTGCCACTATTGCGGGTTTTACACCCTGTGTACGGTGGTCGCTATCTTGGTGGATATGAATATCCTGCCACCAGCAGGAACAAATTAAAGAACACATTCGTCATACGTGACACTGTCACTAACTTAGCGGTTGAATATTTACCAATGATGATTACTTCTGAACAGGTGAAGCACTAGGTTAGTTGCCGACGCCGATATTTATACAAGGAAGTCGCCCTCCGTGTCTGTATGTTGGTTTATCCACTAACTCCTAAACCACGCAACCGATTTTCAAACGGTTTTCACAATCATTTTATTCCAGAAGATTTATACGCATAATATCTCCTAATTAAAATGTTGTATTTGTAAATAATAGATAATGATATTTCGGAACCGCGTCTCCTAAAAATTAACTTCCATGGCTTATTTAGGGTAAGCCATAAGTCATACCTATAAATAATTTAGTCAAGAATTGTAGTTCTTCAAAAATTCTTGAGAAAACTCGACGGTGGCATATCTCTATTTTGAAGCTTGACTCAGTTACCTTTTTTTAATCTATCGAAAATTGTAGGTATTTTAAATCTAAATTGCACGCTCTGGTCATTAGGTATAAATAAGTCTAGTAGCAAGTAAAACGAACTAAGTCATACACCATATGATTGTCATATGAAATGCAGACTAGCTTTATTCTATGAATACAGATTCATCATGAACGTAGCGCTGTACCCATTTAAAATAAACACGAAACATACAGAAATCAGAGTCGACCTAAATATTCACAAATAAGCATAACTTTCTGGAGCTTTGCAGAATTAAGTAAACACTAACATAAATGTTTACGAGTCCTCATTGCAAATAGAAGGAATATTAAGTAGGGTGAATGTAGCTGTAGTGGAATTTAATTTCTGTAGCAACAGATTGGCAACATCGGTCTGTGGTAGAAACAGAGTTATTCCAGACAATTATTACTAATGAAAAGGTGGGAGTAGATTTTTTTTATCCTGGCACGGCAAAATTGCCACACTGCATCTGATGGTAAGCGGAGTGCCGTCCAAGAGTATCAAGTAGCGAGTGACAATCTGTCACTCGCTACTCAACTCAACCATGCAATCGGCAAAAATAAAAAGTTGCGAACCTCTTGGTTCGGGCCGGGTAGTAGATAGACACCACGAAGCTGTGGCTCCGCAAACCAGTATCTAGGCGAGGTTCTGGTGTGGAATGTAGAAGATGGGATAAGATGTATTTATTAGCATTTAATAGGTAAATTATATGTACACTGAACTATTGCAATAAATATTATATTACTTAAATATAGAATGGTACACTATTGGTGCCGCTACCTTATTGAGACAATATCTGGATGTTGCCTAGACAGACCTAATTAATATAAATCACATGTCTAGAACCATGATCTGCATTATTTCTTAGTTCCAGCTTCTCGGACAGAGTTCTCAAGCATGTACATTTTTCAGTTGATGAATTAATATTTCTCATCTCAAAATACCATGACCAAGGTAATTTTCTTTTGCCAACCTTTTCATTGTATCCCTTTTGAATTTGATAATCTTTGATATTAATAAAATACACCCAACAGTCACAATGTTACCCGCATGTTATGTACCCCACAGTGGCCAAACCTATATAAATAGATATAATATCTTTCACGTCTTGTTGTGCAAGGTAGAATGAAAGGCACAAAACCCCGTGGAAGGGCACCCATGCGATGGACCGATCAAATCAAGTCTGCTGTGAGCGGTCCATTGAATGAGTGCACCAGAATCTCCACCGACAGGAAGAGATGGCAAGATATCGTGACGCGAATCACATCAGCCCCTGAAGAAGATACTACATGATGACCACGACCGCTCTGTTAAGACTGACAAGAAGAAGAAGACCAGCCCACAGTAATTGATTGATGTTTAATTGATTTGTTAAATTAGTAAAATAATTATCAGACAACTCTTCACGTTATGTGCGAGGACTTATGACTTAAAATTTGGAAGGAGATAAATGCATGACATTGTCTACTATATTATAACGGTAGGCAGTGGCTTTGCTGTACCCTGGCATTGCAGAAGTCTATGGGCGGCGGTGACTACTTACCATCAGGCGACCGTCTGCTCGTCAAAAAAAATATTACTCAAGTTTCTGGGTAATATTATTATTGTTAAATAGAAACCAGTCAATAAGTCAGATAACTTAATTATTATAGTTTAGTTGTACGAAATGCCAATGCAAAAATGTAATTAAGAAAATAAAAATTGAAAATCATATTTCCATAGTAAAAGAACATTTTAATGTATATTGGTGCTATACGGCAAAATTAGGTGATCCAAATCACGTCATACATAATAATCCTTTCAAAAGCGATGAATAGTTAGAAAGTTTTATAAATCGTACGATAATACCCATTTTCTAGAAAGCTCGATCAATCTCGAATTTAAAGCGGCGAAAACTGTGCCCGTGGAATTTTTATTAAAAAGTTATACCTTGGAAATTGTTCGAGGCAGACGTTTTGATAAGAATTTAGTTATTTTTGGGAGTTAAAAATTTCAAAAAGGTGAAATTGGAACGTGGTAGTTTCGGTTTTTTTTCTTTGAGTTTTAAAAAAACTCTTAGATATTTCAATTGGATGTGGTTGGATACCAGTTTTATTGACTGTCTTATGTCTAGTAATCTATCTATCTATAGCTTCCGTGGCGTAGTAGGCAAGCAGCAGGCTGTGAAATCAGTGGCCGTGGGTTCAATTCCCGCACCGAGACATTTGTTTGTGTAACAGATAGATATTTGTTTTGGGTCTAGGTGTTGTGGGACAGGAGTCCCTCGTAGTTCTGTGATACAGGTTTTACCTAGTGCTGGGTTAGGACTATGGGTGTGACTGTATTTATTAATTTATATTAAAATCTTAGTTTGTATGAAGGGGGAACTTATGGACTCCAAATCGGCTGGAGGGATTTTGATGAAATTTTCTGGTGATTTAGATTAGCTATAAGCATCAGCGGGTGATCCAGTGAAGTCGATCAGATCAACAGTTTTTTTTTGCTTTTGGGTAATTTCATATAGACTTCTAACTAACGAAATAAATCTACTCTATTTGTCAGAACTATAACCGTATTAAAACATTTACTCTGTTAGTTTCGAAACTCATCGATATTTTATTGGTTGCAACTTTTATAATTATTTTTATTGAGATGCAATTTAACTTTCATTTATAAATTTAGTTTAATTTTAATTGAAGAAGACAAAGTAGCTAGAATTCAAAGTGGTCTTGGTAATTTATTGACAATCATTTTATGAATCATCGTAGAAAACTGCACATTTCTCTCAGTTTTCAGCCAGATTCGTACCATCCAGTTCAATTTGGTTTATTCGTTGTTTAGACAAAACTTTTCCTGGTGTTAGGATATTCATATCCGCCCAGATAATGACCAGCATAGTAGCACACCCAAGTCTGTCGCGTTCCGGGGTCAGTCAGTGTACATCTGGTTTTTGTCGGGGGTCTAGAGTACGATGTTTGGCCGTGTTGCGGCCGTCTTCACCTCCTTGCCCCATGGAACATAGTGTGAAGAAGCTACACAGCAGGCCGGCATGATTGTGTTGAGTAGCGAGGTATACTTTGCTTCTCGTTACTTAATACTCTAAATGGACGGTATTGCGTTTACCATCAGGTAAAGTGCGGTCAATTTGCCGTGCCAGGATAAAAAAAAATACGTCTGTTATGTTGCCAGATGCCAAATTGTGGAAGAAAGTTTCTGGTAGACATCATTTTATCGGTATTAGATAATATTATAAATGTGTACTTGTAAGTAATATTGACAGTGTAAAGAGAAAAAATGTGTAATTATTGTATTGGATATTAAATAACAATTCTGAATTGTGTAAGCACGTTTTAATGTTGACTGACACGAAAAAGAACAAGAAACCATTAACAAAACACAATTGAAAAACATAGATGAACAAAATAGAAAATAAAGAAACAATTAACTAGAAAAGGTTGTGATGCAGCAACACCTATAAATTTATTCTTCACTCGTACATATAAATTATTTCACTAGTTCAAGGTTACATTTTAATAATCCGAGAGTTAAATAAGTTATATTACATTATTTAAAACTACTGAAAATCTCAGTAAAATAAATTTAAGATGCCATAGTCGAAAGCTATAGCTATCTAGATAATGAAGTTATAAAAGTGACAATAAGAGCGCAGAGATTCGAACTTAGTGAACCATAAAAATTATAATTTCAGAAAAATAATAATTAACAGAAACATTTCTCTGACAAAAATTCACAGCCATTCCGTTTCACGAACCTACCGTGGGGAAATAAAATATGTAAGGATTCAATAAAACTCAACTTTCCTTTTGTTTCGTGCAAAAGTTTGTAGTAACTGATGTTTTGCTGAAGTTTGTTTTATTCACAAATCAAGGGATGAATGAGGTTGCAAATGGGTTCTGTGTCATTAAGGGGTGAAATAATGTTTTGTTTTTATCATGGAGATGACAGTTGTTAATAAGAAATTTCTGGAGCATTACATTAGTTAAAAACTTTTGATAAATATATAAAATGGAGCAGAAACTGGAATCACTCGTTATTTAAGTGATCTTCAAAAGCATATACTCCAAATGTCTGAAGCGTGGGTGATTGGATTGGAAGAACATATTTTTTGGTCTGTGGCAATTTCTTTAATCGTAAATTATAAATTAATAAGGAAATTGCTTGTGTATTGATGATGTGTACACATAAGCTGATATGCTTTCTGTAAATTGATATTTTTTATTCTTTTCCTTTTGTACTGACTTGTCATAAGAGCTATGTAATTGATACATGATTACTACTACCTACATGATTAATAAACGATTTCATTTCATTTCATCTTCTTTATGGACAGATTGGTTCTCTAGTGCCATCGTTTTCTAATCTGACGTGAAGTGAAGCTTGATGTTGTGTTTTAGGATGGTTGTGTTTGAGGGAGATATCTATGGGCCGTATTCCCAATACTCATTCTTTTCCTATAAGTATTCATGATTATTTAAGTTATTCGTGAGCGGTGGAGATCACTTGCCTGCAAATTCAGGTGACCCATTTGATTTATAGATAGAATAAGTTACCAATATACATTAAATTCATCAATATTGATGACTTGGTTGATTTGAGTTAGTATATCTTCCGAATTCTAATTTGTCTTTTCATTATATTAAAATAAAACACCCTAATTAGCATACATTGATCTGTCCTAATCTAATGTAATCCAATTTAAATTGATCTTTATTAACTGTTGTTCAAATATACTCAGCCTGTTGCCGTCCACTGTTGGACGTAGGCCTCCCCAAGTGAACGCCAACCATCCCGGTCTTGGGTAGGGTTCAAATATCAGAAACCAATTTTCAAAAAGAGCAGCGCTAGAGTTTCCATTGTAGCGAAACTGCATTCCAAACTAGCGGGAGAGTAAAAAATTGACGGAGTCTAAATAACAAAGTAACACATGGATTCATTAAATATTTTGATTTAGATTCGATAAGCAATTTCTTATATTTGTTTGATGGTAAGTCACTCTTGTTGCAAAGTCTCTCTGGAAAGCTCTGATCTAAATAGTTTATATGGAGAAAAATAAAAAGGAATGCAATTTCTGGTTGAAGGTAAGCAAAATATTGTAGAAACGATGATCAAAATAATACATACATATACATATACACTCACGCCTGTAATCCCCGAAGGGGTAGGCAGAGGGGTAACCAGTACACCCACTTTTCGCCGAATTTCGGTCCCATAATGTGATAGGGGGCGAGCCTATCGCCATACCGGGCACAGGTTCCAGACTCCGGGCTAATACTGAAAATTTCTAGATAGAAAAACCCAATATCACTTTACCCGACCCGGGGATCGAACCCGAGACCTCAGCACAGCAGCAGTCGTAACGCATGCGCAATTACAACTGCGCCACCGAGGCAGCCAAATCAAAATAATAGTCCACTATTTACCCATCATCAAATGAATCGTGAATATACAACAAACAGAAGTAAATGCAAACCGAGATAAATCTTTGAAGTAGACGTTGAACCGATTCTGGGCGCTTCTCATTTAAAATTCTACTCTGCGCCGTAATTCGGCGAGAATCTGCTTACCTACCATTGGATTTAGTTTAAAATGCATTCGTTCGAGTTTAAATCGAGTTGAAATGTAGGTCAAACTATTTAGTATTAGATGTACCATATTCCTACTGAAAAAAGATATGCGAGTGGATTGCCACTTATGATATTTAAAAGCTGATACTACTGATCATTTAGTAGCAAATTAGTCGATTTTGTCGACTTAATCTTTTTTGTTTTTTTTTTAAACTGGCACGGCAAAGTGACCACACTGCACCTGATGGTAAGCGCAGTGCAGTCCAATTAGAGTATCGAGTCACGAGATACAATCTATCCCCCGCTACTCAATAACATCATGCCGACCTGCTTCTTCATATTACGCCATGGGCATGAAGGTGAAGAAGCGGTCGAGGGTCTATTGATTCTAACATAGTACTCAGAAGGCCGCAAAACGGCCAAACATCGTACCCCAATTCTAGACCCCCAACAAAAAACCGGATTTACACTGGCTGATCCCAGAACGCGATAAACTTGCGTGGGCCACTATGGCGGGTTTTACACCCTGCGTACGGTGGTCGCTTTCCGGGCGGGTATTAATATCCTACCACCAGCAATCCTGGAAAAGTATTAGGAGGAAAGAAGTAGTAGGACGTTAAAGGGCCTCCTCAATCTATAAGTAAAAAGCGTTGTTTTACTTGAGAACTATATTGTCAGTTCCTTATCCAAAAGCTGGGGTGATGATGAAAATCTATCTACTATAAGTAACTAATATTACTCTTTTTTTTCCATGCTGAATGCACTGACTGCGACTATCATAGGGGCAAGATAACTTCAGGTTGCGGAAAGATGTGATAAAAGGGTGTTTTATTTTCTTGAAATATTGCAGATTTCCTCTAAGATCATTAATTCTATGGAGACTTTCTAAAACTTATCAAATTTGGTGGGGATATTTTGCTTCACATACTTATATTGGTCTATACCAGATACTGGACGACACTGCGCTTACCATCAAGAGCAGTGTGGTCACTATGTTGTGCGAATGTAAAAAAAATATCGATATCGATATTTTGGAATAAAAAAAGAGGGTACTTATTGCTACTGTATTCTAAATGGTTTTTTATTATGTTTATGCGAATATTACATATCGAAAATATCATTTTACTGATTTTGTCGCAGTTTATTTGTTTTTTAAATCAGATGTTTCGTAAGCTATAGAAACTCCATGGTCATAGGGCGGACTAAGTTGTATGTCCCCACGAAAGTATAGTGCGACTGTATTCTTTTAAAGTCGGTTAATATTCATATCTTATTATACTACGTGTAACGGGAATAACGCACATCCTCAGACACCCGAATTAAAAAATATTACAATCATAATTCATGTATTGAAATTAGACTGCGATGTTTTTTATGAAATTAGTTGTACTAATTTTCGACATAAAGTTCGTAATTTTAATAATTTGATTTTTAAAGTGTTCGTTTATTATTGCATTTAGAAAAGACTTTACCGCATCGAGTTGTGTTTCAGTTTCGTTTGTCTTCAACGTTAAATTAAAGGGTGACTATTATTTACCTGAGTGTTAATTATTATTGGAAAAAAAATCATCTATTAAAAAATGGTTGATATCGATTCAGTCGCTTATTCTGAACAAACTACTTACAGAGTGTGCATTTATCATGTTACATGTTGTATATCTGCTATATTTAGACCACTTTTATTATGCCATTCAACTGCATTCTACAATTCTTAGTAAGAGCTTTGGTTCGTTCGAATTCCGTCTCGCCATTTGAATTGGAAATTTTACAGGCCTTAATTTAAAACCGACGGTGGATGACGCCTACGTGTGCCTTTATACAGCTAATTAACGGCCAGATGAACACCAGATGTCTGCGGTTTCTTACTGCCTGAAAAGAATATTTGCATTCCTGAGGGGCGCAGATTTGTCGAATTTAAGGTAGAATGTTTTAATAATATTCTATGTATTCAATAGTGAAATGGCTTTTAAATTTTTTGATCCTGGCACAAGACTACTGCATCGGATGATAAGTATAATACATATATATACACTCACGCCTATAATCTCCGAAGGGGTGGGCAGAGGTGTAACCAGTACACCCACTTTTCGCCAAATTTCGGTCCCATAATGTGATAGGGTGCGAGCCTATCGCCACACCGGGCACAATTCCAGGCTCAGGGCTAATACTGAGAATTTCTAGATAGGAAAACCTAATATCACTTTACCCGACCTGGGGATCGAACCCGAGACCTCAACAGAGCAGTCGTAACGCATGCGCAATTACAACTGCGCCACCGAGGCAGTCTTATTAGTATAATGTAATCCAAACATACTTTCGTCCGTCAATAGAGATTTCGTCTTAGTCGTCAGAATAGAACCTTACAGAACCTAAAATAACCAAAAACCTATAACCTACATATTGTAAGCCTGTTAGTGCTAGGACCAAAAGTGATGAAATCACAATGTTAACAAGGCTACATACTTTTGAGAACAAAGTACCGAAATACTTACAAATCAGCACAGTGAATTCGATCAAAATTTGAATAGAATTGCAAACAAATGCTTTTCTCGATATGAATTCCTAGAAGAAGCTTTACTAGAAATCTAAGCTCAAAGCTTATAAAAAAAGAAATAGAATTTTATATTTTCTATAATTTAATATTGTTTTGCTCTTTGTTAGTGGAAATTTGTAAAAAGAGATTTTTTAACGGTTTGTCTCATTCTTGGAAAAATAGATTGCAGAATTGTATATAAATTTTTGGTAAGAAATATTCGAGTAAATACGGTGTACAAAAGATTTAATAGTTCCACAAAATAAATACGTCTATACGTGTTTTAAGCAGGATGAGATGCCGGAGCAGCGGTCGCGGGTTCGGTTCCAATATTACCTTTTTTATCCTGGCGCGGCTAAGTGACCACACTGCACCTGATGGTAAGCGAAGTGGTGTTCAATTAGAGTATCGAGTAGCGAGAGACAATCTATTAATATCCGTGATCATCTGCTCCAGTCACTTCCTTTACCGAAGACCGCGATTACCTTCCTTACTTTTTGTGGTCTCCCTCTGTTCTCCCTTTCCAGTCCCGTCCTCGTTGTATCCTTCCTTGCCTACCAGCCCTTGATGGTGGTTTCTAAGTTCCCATGACGTTAGACATAATTAATTATTTTTCCGTATGGTGAATTTCCATCTGTGTTTTGACATGTCATAAGTGCCTTTTATATGCCTACGTGATCAATAAAGATTTTTATTTTATTTTATTCCGCGCTACTCAACACAATTATGCCGGTCTGCTTCCTCACACTACACCAGGTGAAGTAGCGGCCGAGGGTCTAGTGTCAGAGTACTCAGAAGGCCGCAAAACGGCCAAACATCCTACCCCAACTCTAAACCCCCGACAAAACACACCAACAATGAAAAATTAAGAAATTGGTATCTTTTACCCTCCGACCTCTTATAAAGAGGGGCGGGTTTGTATATACATTTATTATTGGAGCTAAAATGGGACCTACGTATAAATCAATTGTCAAAAAGCCTTACCTCTGCAGCTTACGCAGTTTGCAAAATTCGTCAGTGGTCCGATATAGAAATAAACCTAGTATACTTTGAAATAAAACGAAGTTTACGGATTATATCGCGGTTTATTTTACTTTTTTAACCCGACGTTTCGAAGACTTTACAGCCTTCATGGTCACGGGGGAGACTGAGTTGTATGTCATCTCGAAAGGGTAGTGCAATGTTTCTACCCTCAATGTAGTTGATATTACATTTTTATTTTGATGTAGTCCGATCTACGCAGAAAGAGCTCACAGTGTCATGAGGTCTGGCAGTTGGTCTGGACCAACTGCCAGACCTACAACTCAGTCTCCCCCGTGACCATGAAGGCTGTAAAGTCTTCGAAACGTCGGGTTAAAAAAGTAAAATAAACCGCGATATAATCCGTAAACTTCGTTTTATTTCAATGTATAATATTCGCGTAAATATGAGAAACCAGTAGTATACTTTGTTATATTTATTCAAATATTTTATTTATACTCTTTATTGTACACTAGAATATATAATGCTAGACACACACCGAAAAAATGATTAAAAGTACAATTAGCGATGTTTGCTTAGTTACTTTTATGCAGCAGGTGGTGCAGTTGTAATTGCGCATGCGTTACGCTTGCTGTGCCGAGGTCTCGGGTTCGATCCCCTGGTCGGGTAAAGTGCTATTAGGTTTTTCTATTTAGAAATACTCAGTATCAGCTGGAGTCTGGAACTGTGCCCGGTATGGGGATAGGCTCGCCCCCTATCACATTATGGGACCGTAATAAATTCGCTGGCGAAAAGTGGGTGTAGGGATAGGCAGAGGTGAAACACTAGTTTCACCTCTGACTACCCTTTCGGGCATAACAGGCGTAAGTGTATATGTGTATGTATTTATCGGAAACGCTGGCACATACAAACTATTAACTAAAATATACTGCTAAACTATTGCAGAAAAGTGCCATTTGAGAAATTTATAAGCTAAATCGTAAATATCACTGAAGGAAATAAAATAAATAAATGTTATAAATACACCCAATAGTCACACACATCGTTCTGACCCCACTCTAGATAAAACCTCGTGGATATCAAGAACTACGACTATCAGAGGGACTACGGCCCCATAACACCCAGACCCTGAACAAATAAAATAAATAAATAACAGCCACACATACTATATGTATAAATATTTATCTGTCAAACAAATATTTGTCTCAATGCGGGAATCGAACCCACGGCCTCTTGTTTCATAGCCGGCTACTCACCCGTTGTGCCACGGAGGCTGCCATGTTGTTTCTTTTCAAGGTAATATACGACTGCCTCGGTAGCGCAGTTGTAATTGCGCATGCGTTACGACTGCTGTGCTGAGGTCTCCGGTTCGATCCCCGGATCGGGTAAAATGATATTGGGCTTTTTTATCTAGAAATTCCTCAGTATTAGACCCCGGAGTCTGGAACTTGTGCCCGGTATGGCGATAGGCTCGCCCCCTATCACATTATGGGACCGAAATTCGGCAAAAAGTGGGTGCACTGGTTGCACCTCTGCCTACCCCTTCGGGGATTACAGGCGTGAGTGTATATGTATGTATTCTCAATAGATACAACAAACGCACCACGATTAGTGTTTTAATGTCGCTTTTTAGATATAAACATAACTATTTAACTTTGTTTTAGGGCACAGTCTTAAAAAATTATACTAAAATATTTCGTTGAGAAACATTTACTTGTATTCCATGATAAAATATAATACGTCAGAAACTCCTGAAAAAATATCGCATTAAAATTTAGCGTATTTATAAAATATAAATAAAAATCTCATCGTTTTTAACTATTTAAAAATACACCGGCGGAAAAACTTTGCAGAGTTGTTCGTAACTGTCTAATTGTTTGGCCGAAGTTTTACAAACTCGAAACGCATCGCTTGAAAATTTCTGCACTTTAAGTAGACCTAGATAGAATTTAAAAAAAACTTAGTTATCGTTTCAAGCAGCGATAGCCTAGTTGGTTGCGGTACGGAATGCCAAGACCAAAGTCATAGGTTCGAAACCCAAGTGGCAAACACCTCTGACTTTTCTAAAGTTATGTGTGTATTAAAATGTTAATTATCGCTTGCTTTAACGGTGAAGGAAAACATCGTGAGGAAACCTGCATATCTGAGAATTTTTCGAAGGTATGAGAAGTCTGCCAACCCGCATTATGCCAGCGTGGTGGACTAAGGCCTAACCCCTCTCATTAGTAGAGGAGCCCCGTGCCCAGCAGTGGGTCAATGTTAAAAAATAAAATTATAACAGTCTTACCTTTGCAAATCCAAAAAACCACTTCACATCACACACAAATCCAATCCTTTGCATCAATTAAACATTTGCTTATTCGCAAAAAAAACTTTTAGTCGAACATTTTTTCGCGCTCAAAACTTGAATCGCGTCGCGCTACGTCCACTCACCTACGCGTTCAAGAACAGACTAAAATCAGAGGCATAACTGTGATATAGATACAAAATCGCGCCTTCCAAATACAAACATGTGTTGTTTCAATTCGTACTCTTATTTCGAAACGTGAAGGTTCAGTTTTGTGTAGATACAGTTTTTGGAACACAATTTGAATTTGGTAAAGTATAACATTTCGGGCGTATTCGAATATGTGGATGTAGTAATTTGTGCGCGTGATGTGGTAAGCCTGCAAGAAGGCCTTTAGATTTTTAATGTTGGTACTTGTATCACGCGTATTCCCGCCTAATGTAGCGGCAGTAAGGGACGGTGTACATTTTTATTCACTTCCTTTTGTTGTGCTTGATCGTAGTTATTGTACTGTTTTCATGTGTTCTGAACTATATAGAAAGTGAACATTGTGTTTTAAACTTTAGTAAATTTCAAGTGATGATGATATGATACTAGCCCTGTATTAAACATTGTCCCACTGCTGGGCACGGGCCTCCTCTACTAATAAGAGGGGTTAGGCCTTAGTCCACCACGCTGGCCTAATGCGGGTTGGTAAACTTCACATACCTTCGAAATTCGTATAAGAAATCTCACATATGCAGGTTTCCTCACGATGTTTTCCTTCACCGTTAAAGCAAGCGATAATCAACATTTTAATACACACATAACTTTAGAAAAGTCAGAGGTGTATGCCACTTGGGTTTGGAACATACGATTTCCGTCTTAACAGTCCGTACCGCAACCAACTAGGCTATCGCTGCTAAATTTCATGTGCTATTAGATTATTAACCTCTCTTAATTATGTTATTTTTAAACATATCTGAATGATGGTTTATGTAACTATGGGATTTAAGAATTGTATTGCTCACATAGTTGTTGTATTTTTTTTATTATGACTGTACCCGTGAATTAAAGGCTAAGAGTTCGATTCCCGCGCCGAGACAAATTTCAGCGCGGCCTATAAATATTTATTTCGAGTCTGGGTGTTCTGGGACCGTAGTCCCTCGCAGTTCTTTATACGATACAAGTTTGACATAATGTGGAGTTAGGACTGTGTGTGACTGATTATTAGACGAAATTGCTACAATTAAGACGGATCATCCCCAGAAACCCCCAAACCCGCATAAAAAATCCACCTTATGAATAACCCCCCTAATATTTCCGCGAATAAACATCGGGAGTATCTCATTGCATATGGTAATGTTTGGTGAAAGGTTGTAATGGAATTTCGTTATAAATATTAAAAAGTATCATCTGGCTTGGAATTTTCTTTGATTATCTTACATTGTTCAGTTTTATGATACGAAGCAGTATTTTAAGTTTTATTGACGGTCTCCTTGGCTTAGCGGATGAGCCGGCTGTAGAACGAGAGGTCGCAGGTTCCAGGAACTATGAAATACTTTCTTAGAACCCTGAAACGAATATTTGTGGATAACACAAAAATTTGTCTTGGTGCGGGAATCGAACCCACGGTCATTCATTTCATAGCCGTTTTGCAAATTACGGATAGCGACCACCGTACACAGGGTGTAAAGCCCGCCACAGTAGCTTTGAAACGAGAGGCCGTGGGTTCGATTCCCGCACCGAGACAATGTTTGTGTGACAGACAGATATTTGTTTCGGGTCTGGGACTTGTGGGACCGTACTCCCTCGTAGTTCTTGTTACCCACGATACAGGTTTAACCTAGTGTGGGGTTCGAACTATATGCGTGACTGTTAGGTGTATTTATTTATTAATATAGTTTTATTTTTCTTTTATTGTGTCCCACAGCTGGGCAAACGACTCTCTCATTTCCATCCACTGATCCCTATTATTTTCTGGCCACATTGTTTCAAAGACTATATCCGACTAAATTCAAGGACTACCCCATAATCTTCCCATGTCCCGCCTGTCCTGAAAGATAATAATGTTACTGCTAATTATAAACGCAGATACGTCTGGAAACTTGGGTTGGCAATTCAGCAGCGGGTCTAGAGAGCGGTGCGAAACAATGGCTTCGTCGCCTTCTCACGGACTGGTATTTGTGCCATTCCTACAAACGCTTCCTAAATAGATATTATGATAGGGATTTGTTTGAAAATTTGTAAAATTATACGGTGATCGTGTGGTCACTGTAGTGAAAGAATTTACGTGAGTTAAATAATTATTAGACTAGCTGTTGTCCGTGGCTCCGCCCGCTTGGATGTTATTTTTTGGAAGAAAAGGTATAAATCCATAAAGGCATCTTAAGCTCTTATATATATCTATATTTTGTTATTCAATAGGAACCGTACATATTTCCGTGTTAAATAATAGGTTATGTCATTCTCTAATCCCCCTTGCTCTGTGAAAAACTATCCCGCTGAAACTGTATATTTTGCCGAGATAAAAAGTAGCCTATGTGCTATTCCAGAGTATAATCTATCTCTGTGCCAAATTTCAACCAGATCCGTCCAGCTGCTGTAGCGTGATTGACTAACAAACATCGATCCATCCAAACTTTCGCATTTATAATATTAGTAGGATTACTTAAGCTTTTTTGATATTTAATCTTGATTGTGTGGTCACCATAGTGATTGAGTGTTAGCTGATGGACATAAAAAACACAGCGCTACGAAAGTGCTCTAATTTAACAACTAGCTTTTGCTTGTTGCTTCACCTGCGTCAAAGTCTTCTGCTATAGAAATAATCTATGCCTCACAGCATGTTTCAATTAAAAAACACTTTAGAAACATCTAGAAAAACGCCGTCATAAATGTTGTTTTGAAGAGTATAGCCGTGGCGCAGTATGTGAGTAGCCGGCTGTGAAACGAGCTACGGTAACCGCTTACCATCAGGCGGGCCGTAAGCTTGTTTGCCAAAAACGTGGTATAAAAAAAAAAAAAACGAGAGGCCTTGGGTTTGATTCCCACACCGGGACAAATGTTTGTGTGACAGACAGACATTTGTGTCCAGGGTCTGGGTGTTGAGTAACCGAAAGTCTTTCGTAGTCCCTGATACCAACAACACAAGACTCGTATCTTAGTGTGGTATTGGGGCTATGTGTATGTGTGTGACTGTTAGGTGGTGGGTGGTATATTATAATTCCAATTTTCAAGAAAATGTGCAAGACAGAGGGTCACATCGAAACAAATTTGACAGAACAAACAAAATAATTAAAATAGCTGAAACGCACAAGTCCCAAAGGGACCACATCAAATAATTCCAATCTAGATCGCTATTTCATTGGAATATCGCTGAAAGGATGCGTCGAACGTTTGGCCAAATCGTTCAGCGAATTCGTCTTGTTTGTACAAATGTTTGATCAAATGCGGTTTCGGAATCTCTTGGGACGGAAGCGGGGACATACTTTTAGTTGAACTTCGCCTTTAACGTTGAAACTTGGGCTTATTTATAAAACACAAGTTGGTGACATAATGGAATGGTCTTCGAAGAACCACGAGGTTTAAGTGCTTTCATGTGCAAATATCAGTAAAATAATAACCATAGCTGTGATAAATAGATCAAAATCAAATATTTATTGAATCTATGAAATGTTATACATTATTTAGATTCAGTCAATTTTTTACTCTACCGCCAGTTCGGAATGCAGTTTCGCTAGAGAAGAACGGGCAAGAAACTTTAGCGTTGCTCTTTTTCAACATTGGTTAACAATATTTGGTAATACAATTATTATACAATTTTAATTTAATTACATTAGATTAGAGCAGCTCAAAGTGTGTTAAGCTGCCTCATTGCAAGATTGTGAAATAAAACTCATTACAATCAATAGCGATCACCTAGTTAGGAGTGGTACTGGACTGTTGAGACGCAATCGCATGTTCAAAATTACGCGTGTATTCTTATCAGCTATCTCTTACTTTAACGGTGACAGAAAACAACATGAAGAAAACTTTACATCTGAGAAAAAAAACAATTATGTGAAGTCTATCAACTCGTATTAGACATGGTGGAGTAAGGTCTAAACCCATGATGAGAAGGCCCGTATCGGAAATGCGAAAGTATATACAGGGTTAGCTTAATGTGAATTCTCAGGGATGGTTCTTCACAATATTTTACGTCACATTAAACTGAGCGATAATAGGGTAATTGAGTAATTTTTTTTATTAATTTAATGAAATATTTTCATTACCTAAAACCTATTACAGAAAGTTTTTTTTAATCCGAACAAAAATAAGTAAATTAGACGCCATTCAAATCTGTTGGAAGGGGGATTGTCAATTGACTTTAAAATAATTCATGAAATGTACCGTGACGTCACGGTACTCAGAATCGCCATTGCTGTGCCGTTGTGCGAGGGAGATAGCGATACGTTCCCAATACACCACCGTTTTCGCTCATGCCTGAGAGTATTTGCTCATACCAATATTTAAAATAAATATTGTGACTTCAATTTTAAACAATTTTGATTCTTTTTTCGCAAAAGACTTTCTATTGCGTATTATATTCGGTTGCATATAGAATAATGTACAAAATTAAACACAGGAAACTACACTATTGTGAATAAATACAAACACAACTAACACATTTCTTCGCTCTATCATATATATATAGGACGCTATATTCATCAATAAAAAACATTAGATAACCAGATTACAATTAAATTATTCAAACTAATCGGTTTTTGTAAACCATAGACAATAAAATCTGCAACACGCCATTTTACATTCCTACACGGCGAAATCACTACCACGTGCCCATAGTAGTTGATTTCAACTAAATCCCATAGAACGAGATAAACTGGGCATATCCAGCTGAAGTGAATAAAGCGAGTTTCCCCAACCCCAAAATGTCCGTGCTTAGAAGTTTACACTTCAATATCATGATGACGTTGTTTTTATTTGAAATTATTTACATACATATACACTCACGCCTGTAATCTCCGAAGGGGTAGGCAAAACTGTAACCAGTACACACAGTTTTCGCCATAAAGTAACTAAATTTCGGTCCCATAATGTGATAGGGGGCAGCCTATCGCCATACCGGGCACAGGTTCCAGACTCCGGGCGATTACTGAGAATTTCTTGATAAAAAAACCCAATACCACTTTACCCGACCCGGGATCGACCCCGAGACCTCAGCACAGTAGTCGTAACGCATGCGCAATTACAACTGCGCCACCGAGGCAGTCTTTCTCAATTATTTGTTGTTAATAAATTCGTCACTCTTCGTCTCGAGACTCTTATGCTAAGCCTGATCGCTCTGCGGTATAAACTTATTCAATTTATTCCACTGGCGATAGATGTCGCTATCTAAAGGAAGGAATTAATGCAACTGAAGAGCACTCACAGGAAATCGTTACAAATTGCCACGAATCCGAGAATCGTTAAGTGGGCGAAGACAAGCGTGAATTTGTAAATGTTTGAGTTTGTTTCCTGATTCCGGATACGGTTTGATTACCAGGAAGAACTTTGTGAATAGTTTCTTTACGGATTGTTTATGTTTGAAAATATAATAACTTTTGGGGTTGTAACACAACAAAATGATTGTACCTTAGAGACAAGTCACAGCAAACGCCAATACAAATTTACAGGAAGGCAATATGCACTTGGAAATCAATATTGGACTGGTTGTTTAAAATTATTGCAATGAACTAGTTGGTATCGTAGTACATGATACTTTATGCCGTTATAGACAACTTGGTTTTGCAATTTCATCCTACAGTTACATTCTGTCCATCTTACAGTTGATAACACTGTGCATTGTGTGTACATTATTTCTAAACTCGTTTTTCTTTTCGATATGTGTGCAATAAAATTGTATTATTTGAGTCAAGGAAACATTGTGGCTTTGTCACCTACATCCTACATTCTTTTTTATTCTGGCACGGCAAAGTGACCACACTGCACCCGAAACGCAGTGCAGGCTAAGTGTCAAGTACCGAAAGAAAACCTTCCCTCCATACAATTATGCCACCCTGCTGTGTAGCTTCTTCACACTATGTCTAAAAGAAGAATCGTAGGAAGGAGGGAACACGGTAGCTGGCAAACTGTTCCACAGCTTGATGGTGTGGCAAATATACGAATTCGCGAACATAGGAACCAATAGTGGTTCGGGCTGGATTAGTAGACACTACGAACCTGTGGCTCTGTAAGCCAATACGCGTATATCTGGTGTGGAAGGGAGAGGACGGACATAAAACAATTCTTTGGAGCATTTGCCATGATACAGACGGTAGATCACGCTAAGCGAGGAAATGGATCTGCTTTACTGGTATTTCTGGACTAACGTCAGATGAACTTTTTTACATTTCTTCTTCTTCTTCTTCAGGTGCCTCTCCAATTACTGAAGGTTGGCCATCAAATCCGAATATTTATCTCTGTCCCTTACAAGGCGGATCAACTTTGCAGCACTTTTGACTCCAGTCCACTCCCGAATATTCCTGAGCCACGACTTTTTTCTTCGGCCCACACCTCGTTTCCCAGCTACTTTGCTCATCATAATAAATTGCAGTAGGTCGTACCTCTCATGTCGAAAAACATGTCCAAGGTATCCAACCTTCCTGTGTATGACGGTCTGCATGACCTTGCGGTCTTGGCCAACTCGCCTCAAAACCTCGATATTAGTGACCTTTTGAGTCCAGCGCATGGTATCCATTAGGATAGCATGCGCCGGTATACCCACATTTCAAATTTTACATTTCGCTCTCCAAAAAAATTCAAAAATACTCGAGGTCCAAGTCGAAAGTGGTCTGTACGTTACTAGTGGTTACAAAGCCGTTCGATATAATAAAGCATTATTTTTCCTTTCATTGGTCGGACAATACGGATCATAAACTTTTATCGCGCGTTGAGATGGGTTACATACAAGGCTTAATCTTAGTTTAACTAATCTTTAATATTGTTGAAGTGACAGACACTGGAAAATTGATAGGTTCTAAGGTACTTGTATATCAGATAAGTAGGATCTTAATTGACGATTGATAAAATTCTTTGAAAATGATCATGTTTGTTAATAACACCATACGACTTTCGGTATAAGTAAAAAACATTAAGATTTTAATGAAATAAATAGACTTAAGAGATCAATCTTGAAGATAACTTGACGGGGAGTGGCATTGTCTGCAGACATTAATGCCACGGATTTGAATCTATCTCCACAACCAAGACAAAGCTGTGTATATTCATATTCATTGTTAATCACCTAATCAGGCGCCAAATGTTCCTGTGAAGATAGATGTAATAAAAATCATGGTTTCAAATCAAATTAATGTTCAAAGAATCAGCAGAACAATGGAGAAGAAACAGATAGCTTTAGCTGGTGGTAGGATATTCATATCCGCCCGGATAGCGACCACCGTACACAGGGCGAAAAACCCGCCATAGTGGCACACGCAAGTGTGTCGCGTTCCGGGATAAGCCAGTGTATATCCGGTTTTTGTCGGGGGTCTGGAGTTGGGGTACAATGGCCATTTTGCGGCCTTCTTAGTACTCTGACACTAGACCCTCGACCCCTTCTTCACCTTCTTGCCCATGGCGTAGTGTGAAGAAGCAGGCCGGCATGAGTGTGTTGAGTAGCGGGAATAGATCGTCTCTCGCTACTCAGTACTCTATTTGGACCGCACTGCGCTTACTATCAGGTACAGTGCGGTCGCTTTGCCGTGCCAGGATAAAAAAAAAATGATTCAATACAGAAGATCTAATTGTATCAGGATTAGAAGAACCTTAAATACATATACACTCACGACTGTAATCCCCAAATGGGTAGGCAGATATGTTATGAGTTAAGTGTACACCAACTTTTCGCTGAATTTATTACGGTCCAATAATGTGATTTCTAAATAGAAAAACTCAATATCACTTTACTCGACCCGGGGATCGAACTCGAGACCTCAGCACAGCAGAAGTGACGCATGCGAAATTACAACTGCGCCACTGAGGTAGTAATCTTAAACACCTTAAAACCTTAAACAATAATGTTTTATTTAGTAACCATTACAATAATTATATTCTAAAAGCTAAGCTAAATACACTTGTTTACAAAACTGCTTGCAAGAACTTAACGATTAATAATATTATTTTAATTATTATTATAGTTACTATAATAATAAATAATACTAGCCCTGTATTAAACATTGTCCCACTGCTGGGCACGGGCCTCCTCTACTAATGAGAGGGGTTAGGCCTTAGTCCACCACGCTGGTCTAATGCGGGTTGGCAGACTTCTCATACCTTCGAAAAACTCTCAGATATGCAGGTTTCCTCACGATGTTTTCCTTCACCGTTAAGCAAGCGATAATTAACATTTTAATACACACATAACTTTAGAAAAGTCAGAGGTGTATGCCACTTGGGTTTCGAACCTACGACTTTCGTCTTGACAGTCCGTACCGCAACCAACTAGGCTATCGCTGCTATAGTTACTATACTAGTTAAATTTTATACAATAAGTATTATTTAATATTTTCACAATCTTTCTACATTTTGCAACATTTTCTAATATCTGCAGGTTTGTCTCCATAGTAATTCTTAACTTTCAGTACATAACATTTATGTGCAACTAGTATTTTATCATTTTGAGTACTAGGGTTATTTTTAAGTCCGCCCTGTGGAATGAGGGACGAGGCGACTAATTGGGGCCATCGGGATTCGCGGGCGCGCAGCGGGGGACTGTCAGCCCGTATCGATGCACTCCCAATTTCGGAGCATCGTGCGACCCCGAGTGGACGGCAGCGCGTGTGGTAAGGCCTCGTTCGCTGTCGTTGTTCGAAGCCCGGGGGCTTCTAAGCCTCCAATGGAGATGGGCTGCTACGCGGCACGGCGCATGGGCGAGTCCGGCAGCAATTCTGGTACTTAGAATACCCCCGGGATCGCTCTGTAAGCGCTGAAGAAGGCCACCGCGGGGTTTTAGCTGGTAGTGTTGGGGTGTACATAGAGTGTAGGGACTCGGCCCAGCGGCAGCACGGATAGCCATCATATCATAGAACATCCGGGCGAGGGGGTGCTGGGTCGTAATAATAGCTAGTCCAGCATATCCATTTTATTCTTATTCCGCTTCCCCCCGGAACGGGTGGCAATAATAAAATGCTTTCGCGACAATAAAATAATATAATATAATATTTATATTTTTTAATAATTTTCTATAGTCACGATTATAATTATTTATGGTGTATATGTGAATGACATAACCCGCCCAATGTACAGCGGCTTATTACCGATCGTCCCTTGTTCCCGGATTAGCGAGGAAAGCACTTAAGATTTTATTTTTCGTCGTTTCTTTCTTATGTCGTAAAACTTGTACGTGGCTTTTATATTCGTGCTCACTTTAATACGTTGAGCAAAAGCTGGGGATTTAACACCATCGTGTTGCATTAAGATAATATTGCACTACATTATCTACAATGATAAATCCTGTAAGATAGATGTGTTTGGCACGAGTCTATCTTTTTTTTATCCTGGCACGGCAAAGTGACCACACTGCACCTGATGGTAAGCGCAGTGTCGTCCAATTATTGTATGGAGTATTGAGAGACGATCTATCCCCCGCTAATTAACACAGTCATGCCGGCCTGCTCCTTCACACTACGCCATGGGCAAGAAGGTGAAGAAGCGGTCGAGGTATAGTGTCAGAATACTCAGAAGGCCGCAAAACGGCCAAAATATCGTACCCCAACTCTAGACCCCCGACAAAAACCGGATGTACACTGGCTGATCCCGGAACGCGACACACTTGCGTGTGCCACTATGGCGGGTTGTACACCCTGTGCACAGTGGTCGCTATCCGGGCGGATATGAATATCCTACCACCACCACTATCTAAATTTAAAAAGCAATTGAAACATCTCAGAAACTTCACTGCTTCATGAAATTAAATAATATTATATACTATGCATATATTATAACTATAGTGTAATATAACATCTTGCAGTGATGCTTGAGCGTTGTTCATAACTTATTAATTATAGTATTTTTTTGTTTCTTTTTACTTTTAGGCAGCATGTCCTATTTATTTGTATGAAGTGTTCACTTTTTTATGTTGTGCTCTTAGTTTATTTATGTAGTAAATGTATTCTGTATTGCTTAGTGTAACAATTTTTTTTTTAATCGAAATAGGCTTGCGTTTGACCACTATCTCGCCTGATGGAAAGTGATGATGTGGTCTACGGTGGAGCACGCTTGCCTAGAAGATACCTATTCACTCTTGACTTGAAGACACCCAAGTTATAATTTTCGGGAAATATAGACTCCGGCAAAGAGTTCCACTCTCTAGCGGTGCGCATGATAAATGTACTAGCAAAACGCTTCGTGCGCACTGGTGGAATATCAACCATGTATCGATGACGCTTCGCCGAGACAAATTGTTCAGAACAATTGTTTGTGAACCCATTGAAATAAATAAATAAAAGCAATTGGCAAATAAACTTTTTTCAGTAACAGTGGAAGAATAGCAGAAGAATAGAAAAATAAAATTGATTTAAATTGTATGTAATTAATTGATGTAAATGGAACCAATTATTTTTTGCTTTTTAGTTATGTCTGGGTTTTTTTGAAGGCGTTTTTATTTTTATTTAAAAAGTAATCATTTATTTTTTTTAGTGCCTCGATAGGCAGACGTGCCTCCTGATTGTAAGTAGTCACCGCCGTCCATAGACTTCTGCAATGCCAGAACACAGCAAAGCCGCTGCCTACCGTTGATCTGTAATTTATTTGTTCATTCAATCGAAAATTACTATTTTAACCAATAAAATATCAGCTGTACGTATTTGGCCACGCCAAACTGCGTAATAAACGTATTTGTAACGTTAAGATTATGGAAATAAAGTTGATTTTGGCTTGTATTTTTAGTCACTATTTATTACCTTTTTCCGAACACCGGTGTCCTTGTGATAGTTGAGAGGTTAACCTCTCTTAGCTAGCGAACCACCTTCATATCGCTTTTAATTGTGAATGTGCAAATATTTAAAAAAAAATTGTATTCATTCGTAGGGAAAATATAATATAAAATTAACAAAAAGCCAAAAAAATATTTTGTTTCGTTTACTACCACACTTGGATGGAACACCGCTCGGCTTATCTGAAGTTTCATCAAACATCATTTCATCAAAATCGCCCTAGACGTTTTCCACAGGGAACATACATAGACGCATCGATGTTTATACATATTTATAGATATATTTGCTTTTGCTCGCAGCTCTGCATGCGTGATTAAGTATATCAGTAAATAGAAAAATAGTAAAACCTCATTCCATTCACATTTCCAATTCATCTTTCCCTACGTAAAATAACACATCTTGCGACAGGCTTTTATGTCATATAAACTATATTATATAATCTTAATATATAAAACTTGCGTGTCGCGATGTTGGTCGGCAATATACTCCAAAACTACTTATCTGATCTTAGCGTATTTTGTTCCAACTTAAAAGATAGGATTTTTTTTTCAATATTAACGATTTTCAGGTTGGGTAGGCATCGAATAGATGGCGCTTCTTTTCATTATAAATAATTGGTAATTTTGTGTCTTATTTTTTTGGACAGGAGTAATAATTGTTTTCGTTCCACGGGATAGTGATAAACCCGCAACGACGAAGTCGCAGGCATAAGCTAATAAATTGATGTTTAATTTAATTTAAATAAAAGCAGTTTTATATATGTTTTTTATTATTAACTAGCGGGCCCGGCAGACGTCGTCCTGCCCGGAAAAGCAGCGCCACATTAAATATGATATTTTAAAGATCACAATCTTTGGCATTTCTCCCTCAAATCCCAGCAAACCAAATTTGGTGACATACCATTAGTAGCGTCACATACCGGATCCAATTGTGTTTTCAAACCATCCAGGAACCCATTGAAATATACACACAAAATTTCATCCAAATCGGTCAGTCCGTTTTTGAGTTTTAGCGAAACTAACGAATGGCGATGTATATGTTTTTTTATAAATAAATTTATTTACGTTCTAAGTACCACTGTATTGATTGATCAAACAATTATTGCAATTAAGACAAATCGCCTGTATGTGGGTAATAGTAAAACAATTAAACATCGGTCGTTAAGTGTCGCGGGAGACATGTCTTGGCATTATTCCAGTGTGGCCACAGGCGTGGTATGGTGACCTCGTACAGACTACGATACCGAATATTATTTCAATACTGAAAAAACAAAATAGAATTACATAAAGAATAACAACGTATAATGATATGAAGATGATTATTAAAACTATTGGCATAAAGTAAAATATTCTCAAAATTAAACAGCACAAACAATTAAATAAATAATAATAAATAAATAACACCCAACAGTCACACACATAGCCCCGACCCCACACTAAGATACGAGTCTTGTGGTAGTGGGTATCAGGGACTACGAGAGACTTTCGGTCTCACAACACCCAGACCCCGGACACAAATATCTCTCGTTTCACAGCCGGCTACTCGCCAACTGCGCCACGGAGGCTGTCAATTAAAATTAAAAGGCAGGCAACGCTGCCATGACCTGATTGGTATTGTGGATGTTTAATTTTGTTTTTATCGAAATAGGCTTGCGTTTGACCACTATCTCGCCTACAAATATTATTAGAAGTACTTAGGGAGTAATTAAATAAAAAAAAAGAAAAACCTAAAATTAAATCGAACCCGTCAATTAATTTGATTTGAAATTAGTATAATATAAAACCTTTTTTTTTTTAATGATTAGTGTATTTCTCGATGTACTTTACTTGTTGATTTCCAATGGTAAATAATATGGTAATCACCACTGTTCATACACATTTGCTCGTTTGCCAGTCTCTGAAAAAAACACCAATAAAAAACTCACCCATGTTTTTTTTATATCATAGTCCGACAAATGAGTCAGTGGGTCACCTGATGTTAAGTGATCTCCACCGCCCATGAACATCCACAATACCGAAAGTATCATGTATGCGCTGTCGGCCTTAAAGGACAGGAATAGGGATTAGGGAAGGGAAGGGGGAATCTAGGCCTCCGGATATCTCACTTACCATACGAAACGCGACAGTGAACTGTCACTTTACGTTGGTTTTCTGTGAGACAGTGGTACTACCCCAGTCGAGCCGGCCCATTCATGCTGTAGACAAATACGTCTACAGCGTGGCTCTACCACTTTTATTATGTTACAACTAGACCAAGTAAATAGATAAAATTTTGTGTCAATACAATGTGAATCATTCATAATTTATATTCGAATCAACATTCAACATACGGACCACGTGTTACCATTGGATTAATAATAATACACCCAACAATCACACACATAGTTCTGACCCCACACTATGTACAACCTGTATCGTGGGTATCAAGAACTACGAGGGACTACGGTCCCACAACACCCAGACCCGAAACAAATATCTAACTTTCAGTATTTAGGATCAAATCATGAGAGAAACCTTCGCTCCTCAGGTAGTTTACTTCTAATGTGTCCTTCTCACAATTTTGACTTTATTCACTCGTCTTTTTAACCGACTTCAAAAAAGGAGGAGGTTAACAATTCGTCGGAATCTTTTTTTTTTATGTATGTTACCCGATTACTCGAAGACGCCTGGACCGATTCGAGAAATTCTTTTTTTGTTTGAATGGGTATACTTCCCAAGTGGTCCCATTGGCACCAAGTCAGGATCTGATGATAGGATCTCAGAAAAATCAAGGGCAACCCTAAAATTGTATAGTGACGCATAATTTGTTTTTTATTGAAGTCGGTGTACTTTTTATACTATCCAATCTATACTTCTTTGGAATGCGCTTCCACTTGAAATCAGGGCGGTGACCAGCCGGTTCACTTTTAAGTCAAAAGTTCGGATACTCTTCGCTGATGGTGTGGCAAAATTACAACTTTAGCTAATATCTATTTATTATATTTGTGTGTATGTCTATGTATACTATATTATTATCATATCATATATATTCTGTTCTATATATTTAGTATTTATGTATATGTATATTTATTATGTATATCTTATTAGGTACAGTTATTTATGTATTAGTATTTTGTCTCTAACACTGATTGTCAATATATTCTTTCGTACTGTATGTACACCCATATTGTCTCGTCTCTGCATCACCCGTAGGTAGACTGGTAGAGAATGCCTCTGGCATTAAGTCCGCCTTTATACATTTTGTGTATATAAAGTTTTAAATAAATATCTATCTGTCACACAAACATTTTCTCGGTGTGGGAATCCAACCTACGGCCTTGCGTTTCACAGCCGGCTACTCGCCCGCTGCGCCACGGAGGCTGTCAATCTGTGAATCACACGTGAACGTTCCTGGAATGGCAGTAGTAGCCGATGTTTTTGCTTCACCACCTATAACTTAGGGGGTGTACTAGATAAATCATTACTGCGTATACTTTAGAGAAATATGAAGCTAATCTTTAATATAATAAGCCAACATAATCTTATTAAATAAGTCAAAGTGCAAATTTATAATACAAAGTACCCTAATCCGTACAACTTGCAAGACAATTCAATGCAATGAGAATTGCAAATGTCGCCTGCGTTTACTTTGTTGCTTATTTTGCTAAAGTTTCCAATGATTCAGAATGTATGAGGTTTTCTCTACCATAAAATTATGACAAAGCATAACTAGATAACAAAGTAAATGTATCAGAAGTATATGCAATGAATTTTCTCTAGTAAGTTGTTAATAAAAAAATGTTTCAGCGAAAAGTCGAACGGATTAGTGAAGCTGCTGCGGTTAATCCCTTAGGGCATATACCTCTGTCTTTCTGAAGCTATTTATAATATACTAGCGGGCCCGACAGACGTTGTCCTCCCCGGAAAAGCAGCGCCACACCGACTGCAGCTCCATCTGCCAGGCTGATATGTGAATCTAAACCATCCAGGGCGCCACCCAAACGCATACAAAAAAAACATTCAAATCGGTCCAGCCGTTTAGGAGGAGTTCAGTGACATACACACGTACAGTAGAATTTTATTTATAAAGATTTGGAGAAAAATAGTAAACCCAAGTATTCCATAGGAAAAACAAAGGTATATAAAATCTACAAACCCGTTGCAGGCTAGCATGATGGACTAAGGCCTAACCTCTCATTAGAAGGCCCAACAGTGAGACAGTATATATACAGAGCTAATAACTATTTGAATATTATAAAGTAGATAATTTGAATAGCCAGATCCAATAAGATTTTCAAATCAATTTTCATAACCGAGTTTCTGTCGCAATATCTGTTAACAATAGGACATCATTACCGAGCTAACTACGACTTAAGCTTCAATGGTCTTAGTATTTCTGAATAGCATTATTAACATACCGATCTAAATTCATTGGTTTATTCATTACATATTTGACCATATTTTTTATTTTTAACTTTGAATACCACGTTGTTTGCTGGTGGTAGGATATTCATATCTGCCTGGATAGCGACCACCGTACACATAGTGTATAACCCGCCATAGTAGCACACTCAAGTGTGTCGCGTTCCGGGATCACCCAGTGTACATTCCATTTTGTCGGGGGTCTAGCGTTGGGGTACAATGTTTGGCCGTTTTGCGGCCTACTGAGTACTCTGACACTAGACCGTGGACCGCTTCTTCACCTACCTCATGGTGTGAAGAAGGAGGCCGGCATGATTATGTTGAGTAGTTGATAGATTGTCTCTCGATACTCTAATTGGACAGCACTGCGCTTACCATGTGGTGGACCCAGGATCATAGGAGGGAGGGAACACGGTACCTGGCAAACTGTTCCACAGCTTGATGGTGCGGCAAAAATACGAATTTGCGTACCTCTTGGTTCGGGCCGGGGTAGTAGAGACCACGAAGCTGTGGTTCCGGAAGCCTGTACGCGTGGTTCTGGTATGGATGGGAGAGGATGGGATAAGATCAAACAATTCTTCAGAGCATTCGCCACAAAGCCCGGAATCTGGAATGCGACAATTCCAGACTCCGTGCTGATACTGAGAATTTTTAAAAAGAAAAACCCCCAATATCACTTTACCCGACCCGGGATCGAACCCGAGACCTAAGCATAGCAGTCGTAACGCATGCGCAATTGCAACTGCGCCACCGAGGCAGTTAATCATATCAATATTCAAAATACTAATTGGGACCTCATTGTTTGTGACATGTTTAGGGTATTTTTTGGATTATTTTCGGCCACATATCAAAATATAATTTACAAAAAAACAAACTATTCTCGTACAATAAGAACTCACTTATCATAGTTCCATACAAGTCGAGATCTCTCAAAATCATAATGAAAATCCTTTCAAATACCTAAGTGACCTTAATTTAACGGCAAATATTTTTCTTGCCAACGCTTAAGTCTGCTGTGTGATCAAAAGATTCGTTAATCACTCTCAGAGATTTCCTTTCATTTCACTTTCAAGATTGTTTACTCCGCAGATGTTTTAAATGTTCTAATCTGTAAAGGATTATTAATTATTTTGTACTTATCGCAAGATTTTTAATATTTCCTTAAAAACCTTGCTACCTGGAGGATACTTAATATACAAGATACTTAATGTTCTTAATGTATAGACTAATGGTTAGTAAAATATCGGTGAAGAAAATCCGTAAATCATAGTTTCTGAGTAATTAGAAGTGGTAGAGCCACGCTGTAGACATATTTGTCTGCAGCATGAATGGGCCGGCTCGACCGGGGTAGTACCACTGTCTCACATAAAACCAACGTAATGTGACAGTTTACTGTCGCGTTTCGTATGGTAAGTGAGATATCCGGAGGCCCAGATTCCCCCTTCCCTTCCCTAATCCCCATTCCTGTCCTTTAAGGCCGACAGCGCATACATGACACTTTCGGTATTGTGGATGTTCATGGGCGGTGGAGATCACTTAACATCAGGTGACCCACTGGCTGGTATGTCGGATTATGTTATAAAAAAAATGTCGGAATAAAACATGGCCACGGTGAGCTTAAAAGTGGGAAGTTTTCACTTCAATAACACAAATACATAATAACGCATAATATAAAAATAACACATATTCTAAAATTAAAATAAATTATAACTAGTTATAAATGTTATTTAAATATAACAATCACCTCGTTATCTGAACTGACAGCTGCGTAACCTTAATTTTGTTCAACAGTGCCTTGTGTGTGCTGCGTTTGGTTACTTTGTTACTTGAAATATTTTGATGACACAGAAATAAAATTATTGCTCGACTATATATTCAGAACTTACCTAAAATATTCGATTTTTTTTACAAAATTTGAAATGTATTAGTTCAAGTATTAAAACTAGTGTTATAACGCTGAATAGATTGTTTTACCGCTAAAGTCTTTGTAACTTCCCGTTCTTTTCGATTTGTATTTGTGTTTAATATTGGAAGTATGAAAAGTATTTTCTAAACTGTAATAGGATTTTTTTTGGTTAAAACGCCTATTTCATGTGTTTACATAACTATTCTAAATCGCCATAGTGGCACACGCAAGTGTGTCGCGTTCCGGGATCAGCTAGTGTACATTGGTTTTTGTCGGGGGTCTAGAGTTGGGGTGCGATGTTTGGCCGTTTTGCGGCCTTCTGAGTACTCTGACACTAGAACTTCGACCGCTTCTTCACCTTCTTGCCCATGGCGTAGTGTGAAGGAGTAGGCCGGCATGATTGTGTTGAGTAGCGGGGGATAGACTGTCTCTCGCTACTCCATACTCTAATTGGACGGCACTGCGCTTACCATGAGGTGCAGAGTGGTCACTTATGATAGGCGAGCCTATCGGCATACTAGGCACAATTCCAGTGCGGGAATCAGGCCCGCGATCTTCTATAATACAACCAGATATATGCCCGATGCTTTAAGGAGTCAGGTATCAACGTTCTATTGTTCTACTATATGAGTCTCATCATCATCATCATCATGTCAGCCAAAGGACGTCCACTGCTGGACATAGGCCTCCCCCAAAGAGTGCCACAACGACCGGTCCTGCGCCACCCGCATCCAGCGGACTCCCGCGACCTTTACCAGGTCATCAGTCCACCTTGTGGAGGGTCTACCCACGTAATGTGCCCCGCCCACTGCCACTTAAGTTTAGCGATTCGGAGGGCTATATCGGTTACTTTGGTTCTTCTGCGGATGGCCTCATTTCTGATGCGATCACGCAGAGAGACTCCCAGCATAGCCCTCTCCTTTGCCCTTTGGGTGACTTTGAGCCTTCTTATGAGGCCCATAGTATCCCTTACTATGGGCCTATATGAGTCTATAAAAATCCTATTATTTTCATCAAGCAAGTAACCATCCTATCCAAACACAGCATGCAGTCTAAACCAAAATTCATATGCGGCGCGCAGAATCTCATATTGTTTGCCGCGAACTGTCACATGCGGCGGATCGGCCCCAAATTAATGTGTTACACTTTTTCATTGCTTTTTTCTATCAGCCAACCAGTAGTTTTTCGTGATTTTTTCCAGTGGACGCGTTGAAATTCCAGATTGCGTTTTATTTTTGCATAATGGGTTTTTGGAATATGTTCCATGTTCAAATATTTATTTGTATTTTGTTGTGGATTGTTTTGATGAATATTTTAAAGTTCTGTTGATAGGGGAATACTGGTTGGTTTGACACGCAGATTGGAAGAGGCCATTGTCGTCCTCATGGCCTTTTATTAACCGGCTTCAAAAAAAGGAGCAGGTTCTCAATTCGTCGGAATCTATTGTTTTATGTATGTTACCCGATTACTCGAAGACGCTTGGACCGATTCGTGAAATTATTTTTTTGTTTAAAAGAGTATACTTCCCAAGTGGTCCCATTGGCACCAAGTCAGGATCAGATGATGGAATCTCCGAAAAATTGTGGGAACGTTAAAATTTTATAGGGACGCATTATTGGTGTTTTATTGAAGTCGGTGTACTTTTTAAATGTATTCAATCCTACCACTTATTATATTGCTTACAACAGACTGCCCCATTTACTGTTAATGATATTCTCGGGTCTCGTGTCCTTGCGTTATAAGCTCTACTTAGTAAAAGAACCTATGCTTAAATGGGTAATTGTAGTGTCCTAGTTTTATAACATAACTAGCTGTTGCCCGCGGCTCCGCCTGCGTGGTATGTATTTTTGAAAGATAAGGTATAAAAATGGTGTAAGCTTAAGCTTTTACATCTTTCTATATTCTGCTATCCCATAAGAACCGTAAATTTTTCCGGGATAAAAGTAGCCTTTGTCATTCTTTGACCCCTAAATTGGTATATTTAAATCTGGATATTTAATGGAGAACAATATTAGTCGTGAAGTTTCTTGCAGTACTTGGCTCTATTTTTTTTTACTGGCACGGCAATGTGACCGCACGGTACCTGATGGTAAGCGAAGTGCCATCCATTTAGAGTTTCAATTAGCGAGAAACAATCTATACCCCTCTACTCAACACAATCATGCCGGCCTACTTCATACTACACCATGGGCAAGAAGGTGAAAAAGCGGTCGAAGGTCTAGTGTCAGAGTACTCAGAAGACCGCAAAACGGCCAAACATCGCACCCCAACTCTAGACCTCCGCCAAAAACCGGATGTAAACGGGCTGATCCCGGAACGCGACACACTTGCGTGTGCCACTATGTGCGGGTTTTACATCCTGTGTAAAGTGGTCGTTATCCGGGCGGATACCAATATCCTATCAGCATGAAAATCTTGGATGGAATCAATTATAATATGTGATGATCGATTCAACTGAGGTGCTAAAGTGAGCTGATTAAAGTGTTAAACAGTAGACAGTTGTGTCTTCAGTGAATTGGCCGGCTTGACCATTAGCTACTACTGCCGCGCCTGTTTTTATTTCGTTATATTTAAGTTGATCATCTCTTTCAACTTCCACTTCTTTTTTGAAGGTTGGCAACTAGGTATTGTGAATAGTATAAGCAGTGGCATGACCTGTAGAGATAATTTACCAACTAGATACTCAAATTTTAGTTGAACGACTATTAAAAAAAACTTAAGTGAATTGATAGCTGACACTGCCAGTCTCCGTGGCGCAGTAGGCGAGTAGCCGCCTGTGAAATGGTAGGACGTGGGTTCGATTCCCACACCGGGACAAATGATTGTATGACAGACAGATATTTGCGTCCGGGGTCTGGATGTTGTGAGACCGAAAGTCTGTCATAGTCCCTGATACCCACGACACAAGACTCGTATTTTAGTATGGATCGGTGTCTGTGACTGTTGGGTGTTATTATTATATAATTAATGTCACCAAAATAAGAAACTTCCATCACTCCTGTCGCTCAGTATTCACAAAGTAACCTCACGTTTAAAACCTATGCAACTACCCGCAATAGCTGGAATTACAAATTCCCCCCAACACTGCGCCATATAGATATGCAAATTGTCTGGAGCATCTGCGCCCGCAACGTTTATACCAAAGGCATCACAATCAAGATGATTGCGCTGGATGCCTTTGAATTGATCGTATAAGTAGCTATACGAAATTGGATCTGGTTTGTTATAAGTATTGTGTTGGTCAATGAAAGTATGAATTAATTGTATTGTTTCTTTTTGTATTCTGTCTCTACATTACAAATACATATACATTCACGCCTATAATCCCCGAAGGGGTAGGCAGAGGTGTAACCAGTATACACACTTTTCGACGAATTTCGGTCCCATAATGTGATTCTAGAAATCGGGCTACTATTAAGAATTTCTAGAAAAAAAAAACAATATCACTTTACCCGACCCGGGGATCGATCTCGAGTCCTAAGCACAGCAGCCGTAACGCATGCGAAATTACTACCACCAGCACGCCACCGAGGCAGTCTACACTACAGTACACCTGATAAATAAATACACCCAACAGTCACACATAGTTCTGACCCCACACTAGGTAAAACCTGTATCGTGGGTATCAACAACTACCAGGGACTACGGTCGCGCAACACCCAGACCCGAAACAAACATCTGTATTTCACATAAACATTTGTCTCGGTGCGGGAATCGAACCCATGGCCTCCCATCTCATAAACGACCACTCACCCGTTACGCCACGGAGGCTGTCGTAGTAGTCGTCGATAGTAAGTGCATTCTAGATAGAGTATACACAGCTTGATGATTCGGCAAAGAAATTGCTGGTGGTAGGATATTCATATCCGCCCGGATAGCGACCACCGTACACAGGGCGAAAAAACCCGCCATAGTGGCACACGCAAGTGTGTCGCGTTCCGGGATCAGCCAGTGTACATCCGGTTTTTGTCGGGGGTCTGGAGTTGGGGTACAATGGCCATTTTACGGCCTTCTTAGTACTCTGACATTAGACCCTCGACCCCTTCTTCACCTTCTTCATGGCGTAGTGTGAAGAAGCAGGCCGGCATGAGTGTGTTGAGTAGCGGGGATAGATCGTCTCTCGCTACTCAGTACTCTATTTGGACCGCACTGCGCTTACCATCAGGTACAGTGCGGTCACTTTGCCGTGCCAGGATAAAAAAAATGAAGTAGGCAGTGAACTGAGTCCATCCGTGCATCTTTCCATCTCCTTAGTAAATGAGGTATGTTAACATAACACATTTCATATCGCAATAAACCGATCCACGATTACACATTTTAGTTGTAGGGAACGTTAGTTGTTTTACGTACCTATTTCGGCACCATGGTGTAGTTTACTAGCCTGGACTGGATTCGAGTCTGATTGAACCCACGGCCTCTCAATTCACAGCCGGCTTTCCTATTCTACGCCACGGAGTCTGCCAAAAATATAAAATTACATCTATGTTACTAAAGCTACCAACGTTGAATTTACTTTAAGGTAAACCTATTATACGCAAACAGTTGTATAATTACACGTGAGAGTTACAAACCTCAATAAAATACGAACGTACCGATTTGAAGTAATTCCGGGTAACAGAATTGGGGGCGGCTATCGCGGGCGCCATGCGGGCCAACCGATATTCCCAATGATACGGCTTCAAGCCTTGTGCTTTGTTTGCATTCACTTTTGTACTTGTAGAGCCTTACATACTAACTTTTGCACACATTCGCATGCTTTGTTTGCCTCGTGGCATAGTTTTAATTACGCATGCGTTACGACTGCTGTGTTGAGGTCTCGAATTCGATCCCGTAATATTGGGTTTTTCTATTTAGAAATACTTAGTTACAGCCCACAGTCTGGAATCGTGCCCGGTATGGCGATAGGCTCGCCTTCTATCACATTGTAGGTCTGTAACAAATTCGGCGATTACAGGCGTGTGTGTATATGTATGTAAATAAGTACATCCGATATTATACTCCATGAAAATGTTTTCTTTGACCTGAGATCGAACCTAAGGTAAAAACTAGCTTATGTGTTAATTCTGCATGTAAGTTATCTACATTCTGAATTTCACTGTAGTTGAGTTGGTTACAATCATAAGTTGAGTCACTTCAACATGTGAAATTAAGACATTTGTATGTTTGTAAAGTATAATATGACAGGGTAATAACAGTGTTAATAGCCGGATCATTACCACTGTCTCAAGAAAATTGAGGTGAAGTTCTTACTTGTTGTGTTTCATATACTGAGTGAGATTCTCAGATACCATTTATTGCCTGATCCCTTTGCGTTTACGTCTGGCAGTGTCTGATATTGTCAACATATTCATGATTCATCCATGATCGTCGGAGATCACTTACCATCAGGTAACTCACTAGCTCGTTTGCCGAACCCTGTTATAACACACTCACGTTTGTAATCCCCAAAACAATAAGCAGATATGTTACCAGTACACATTTCACGAAGCTCATTACCGTCCCCTGATGTGAGCAGGCAAGCCTACCGCCATACGGCATTCCAGACTCCGGATTGATACTGAGTATTTCGCGAAAAACCCAATATCACTTTTCCCTTATATATGCGCTACCAAGACAGTCCTTTGAAAATTGTGCTATAAAATATACTAGACAGCTAAGTCAAGCACTGTATCAAGCAACTGTCCTATAGTCCTGCGAAAAATTTAAAATATACTAGGATAAGACAGCTGGTAGTCAAGTACTGTAGCAAGTAACTGTCCCATCTCAACAGTCCTTAACACCGTAACAACATGTTATCTAGGCGACGCGGTCAAGCGTGCATGCCGGAATGAATTTCCACTGACCAGAGTTTGCGTCGAATCTGATGCCCTACGTGTTCGGCCATTTTAGTTTCATTATCTCGTCAATGTAAACTATGGTAATGATGTTTATTTGGATTATGTAATTATTTAAATTTATTAAGTTTATTGTTTATTTTCATGTAACTTTAATTAACAATAATTATTTTCATATGGTTTGTGTGTTCTACCTTTTTAATTTAACTAGTGGTCGAAAATTATAACATATGTCTGTCTGTCACACAAATATATGTCTCGGTGCGAGAATAGAACACACGGCCTCTCGTTCCACAGCCGGCTATCCTCCCACTGCGCCACAGAGCCTCTCAATCCTGCTAATATTATAAATGCGAATGTTTGGATGGATTTTTGTAACTCAATCACGCTACAACGGCTGGACGGATTTGGTTGAAATCTATAATTATAGTCTGGAATAGCACATATGCTACTTTTTATCCCGGCAAATGTACAGTTCCCGTGGGATAGTTAAGTTTTTAAGAGCAAGGGGTAGATATGATTTTTTGCATAGTGGCAGTTTAGGGATCACACAATGACATAGGCTACTTTTTATTCCTGAATGCATGCTTCCTACGGGATAGCATAATATTATAGAAAGATGCAATAGCTTAAGATGCCTGCATGAATTTTATACCTTTTCTTCCAAAAATAACCTTCATGCGGGCGGAGTCGCAGACATCGTCTAGTATAATATACTTATCCTACATGCGTTGTCTAGTTAAATTGGTAACAGCATATGAATTTTGAAGGTGACATTCGCACGCCATACGAAGCTGTACGCTAATTGGAAACTGTACGGCCAAACTGGTTACCACTGATGTACACTTCCGGACATAAGTTGTTCTATGATGGTTCAAACAAAGATGGTTTAAGCAAACAGATGATAGCAGCGATAGCCTAGTTGGTTGCGATACGCACTGTCAATACGAAAGTCATGTGTTCGAAACCCAAATGGCATACCTACACCTCTGACTTTTTTTAAATTACATGTGTTGTAGATATATAATCTCGTCGTACCAACCGAATACTTAGAGAGTGTATATGGTGAAACTCAGGGTTTTGCTTTTATACTTTTTATTATTTTTATGTACAAGAGCTCGTCTTCCGACTTCAACTCGCTTCCACTGAATGTCCCACTGACTGCCAATTTTCCTCCCTACCTTACCTCGGGTTTTAAAAGATAAACGAAAAAATAAACAGAGTTGCCAGTCAAAAAATGTTATCGAAATATTATTGCAACTATTAATCGGTATTTGTATTATATTTAATTGTTATAAATTACTAACCCTAACAATCGACCGTCCTGACAACGTGTGCGGCCTCGCACACGATCCCAGGTGGAACCCTAACAATCGGAATCTTGGGTCAGTCAGACATTTTACACATAATATAACAGACTTAAGGTAACACAACTTGTTATAATGTTATTCAATCAATTTCAAAGAAACTAATATCTATTTGTTAACATAATATTGTGATATATTTTACGTTTACAAAATCAAAATATAATTGTACGGTATCATCAGGTTTTAGTTGTTTTTCAGTAGTAACAGCAAATATATATATATAAATATATAGTTTGTATACACAATTCGAATATAACAATTTTAACCAAATTTTCTTTTGTTAGCTTACAGTAACTAAAAATGAAAATAACACTAAGATTACAATCTAAGTATTACAATGATATAAACAATTAAAGTAACAAAATCTCTTTGATTACTCAACATACGCACACCTGACATCGATTGCCTGGTGAATGATGAATAATGCACTTAATGGATATTTAGAATACATTTGATGTATTTATAATCAAAACACGAACCGATCGATTCGGTAACTTGCTCGATCACCAAACTGCCATTTTGAGAAACCCATCTATACCAATTGGCGTTCACAAGCCGATCGATTATGCTTGTGACGACACATTGGTACGAATTACTTTGGTATTAGACGTATCAAAGTACGGACAGATCGATTCTGTAACGTACATGTCCGTCCAACTGCTGATGCGAGACACGACTATCATCCATCTGGTGTACTCGAGCCGATCGATTATGCTCAAGACAACAGTGGGCACTAGCTGGATCAAAACACGAATCGATCTACTGTCGTGTTTGATCTGAAACAAAAAACACAGTCTGCGGCAATAAACTTATAACAACAAATCAATCGCTACCATCAGAGTCATTATCAACAGAATCGTCTTCGTGTACTTCCAAAGCTGTGACATGGATCCAAGGTCTCATACGATCTGCTGCAATTGTAGTTGGGCGCTTATTATGTGTGTTACCTAAGCCTGGGACAGGGGCTACTCTGTACCGATCCCTTCCCAAAACATGCATGTTCAACACGATAGTGTCCTACATACGTTGGTAGGAGCTTCTTACTTTGCCCATCCTTATTAAAACATGTTTTGGTTATTTTTACTAAGTCATCCTCTTTATAAATGCGAGCTGGTTTCCTACCTTCATCATACCTATCCTTTTGCTTACCCTGTTCCCTATCTATCCTCTCTTTTACCTCCGTCCGTATGTTAGCAACTTCACTATTTTCACGTGCCTCATCAGCGATTTCATTAAGAATGGGATTAATTTCTACATTCATACAGGGACCAAACAACACATCGGAAGGAGTCCTACCGGTAGTCTCTTGAACGGTGTTGTTGAGCCCCCATTGAATCGTGCCTAATTGTTTATCCCAGTCCTTCTCGCCATATTTAACGTTTAACGCTTTCAGAGAGTTCAATATTGTGCGATTATATCGTTCAACTTGCCCATTCGACCTAGGACTAGCGACAGCATTTAGTATGTGCTTGAAATCTTTATCGAGAGCAAATTTCTTAAATGCGTGAGAGGTAAAACAACTGCCTCGATCACTTATTAATCGATTAGGAGTCCTAAATGTATAAAAAATATCTTCTAAGGCTTTGATAACGTTTTGGGCGTTCGTATTTCTGACTGGTTTAACGAAACAAAATTTTGTGAACGCGTCCACAACTATAAGTAGATGAGTGTGTCCCCTATTAGACTTTACAAATGGCCCAAGATGGTCAATATGCATGGTGTGAAATGGCACTGCTACCTTTGCGATAGGGTGTAGTAGACCTTCACGCGAGTTGGAGTCATTTTTTGCGTATGCGCATTCGATACAGGCACTTACGTATTTCTTGACAAACTTGGACATTTTTGCGAACCAATACTTTTTCTTAATCCTTTCCAAAGTTTTTTCGACACCAAAATGTCCAATTTCGTCATGATTCGATACGATATACCTGCCACCTAGCCCCTTTCGGTACTACCCACCGGATATTGTCCTTATCACCGTCCAAGCAACGGAACAGCCTGTTGTCCTTCACAACATAGTTCTCCTTAATATAAGCGAGACCTTTTTCATCAATATCAGTGCTTAGAATATTTCGAATTCTACTCAGCTCAGAATCCCCGAGTTGAAGAGTTTCTAGCCAATCCACATCACTTATATTCAAAATATTCGGCAATGGGTCAGCTGAAGCTTCTGCATCATCAACAACGGGGTTTCGGGATAATGCGTCAACGTGACTCATTTTTCCACCGGCCCTATATTCTATGCAACAATCGAATTCCTGTAGAGTCAACCACCAGCGAGCTATTCTAGGAATAAGGTCTCGTTTCAGAAAGGTAGAACGCAATGCACTGCAATCAGTGATTATTTTAAACTCTTTACCTAGCAAGTAAACCCTAAATTTACGGAGGGAAAATACTACCGCTAACGTTTCTAATTCATATGAGTGAAAATTCTTTTCCTCTGGAGAGGTTTGTCTGCTATAGAAAGCGACTGGATGGAAAAGTTCACTAGCTGTTGTACGTTGGAGGAGAATACCCCCAATGCCTACTCTGCTCGCGTCAGTATGCAGTTCCGTTTCTGCCGCAGGATCATATATCGCTAAAATTGGTCTCTCTATCAATTTACATTTGAGGTTCTCAAAAGCCTTTTCCTGACTATCGTTCCACTCCCAAAGCGCAGCTTTCTTTAGTAATTTACTAAGAGGAAAAGCAATTGAAGAGAAATCTTTCACAAATTCCCGAAAATAGCTGGCCAACCCCAGAAACTGCCTAACGTTATGTACATTCTCGGGACGAGGAAAACGACGCACACTATCAATTTTTCTTCACCTGGCCTAATCCCAGCAGCACTGATCTCATACCCAAGGTAACTGATCTTATCACTGAGAAACTCACATTTTGCCAGGTTAAGGGTCAAATTTGCCTTCGATATCGCCTGTAAAACTTCTTCCAGATGTTCAAGACATTCAGTTGGGTTTTTCCCAAAAATGAGGACATCATCAATATATGCTGTTGCTTTTCCGAAACGAGCAGATCCCAGGAGTGTGTTCATCATACGTTGGAACACGGCTGGTGCGTTCGCTAAACCAAACGGCATTCTATTGAATTCGTACTGGCCGTCCGGCGTGACAAACGAAGTATAGTGTTTGCTCTGCTCCGAAATTGGCACCTGGTAGTAACCTGAGACGAGATCGAGGGTAATAAAACAAGCCTGACCAGTGAGACGTGCTATCTCATCTTCGATGATGGGCATAAGATATCTTTCTTTTACTGTTACCGAATTTAACATTCGGTAATCTATGCACATCCGAAGCGAACCATCCTTTTTTCGAACGAGCAGAATAGGACTGGAATACGCAGAAACTGATTCTCGCACTATTCCAGCACCTAACATTTCACCGACCATAGAACGCACCTTTTCGCGTTCGTGATGAGATAATCTATATGGCCGGTATACTACAGGGCGCTCACTATTGAGCTCTATGGTCATTTCGCTAATATTTGAACACCCTAAGTCCTTAAGGGACGAGGCGAAACAATGACTATATTTTATTAACAAGTTTAATAGGGATCGTTTGTCTTGATCAGACGCTTTATTGCATACACGCACCTGACTGACATCAATTTCTTTTACTGAGGTCCTTATATCTGATTGTTCCGAAACAACCCTATTCACAAAATCTACACGATCTGCCCGACAAACTACTGATTCTCTTATGATTCTACACCTCCTTGAACACGGAGATACAAAAATGTCGATACGTCCGCCATTTACTTGATAGAGACCCCCAAAAACAAAGTATTGCTCGTTAGGTACTCCTAGTAGGAGTATTATTATTGCTATTTTTCACCAATAAACTACCAGTAAATGAGGGATCGGTTTGAGTTCGAATGGTGGCTGGACCATAAAGCTCGATATCGCTAACAGCTGTCTTGACTTTGAATGAGCTTTCGTTATGGTCATTTAGATCAGCCGATGGTAACTCGTTACCAATATCAAAAAACTGTAGTTTGGTTGCGTTCTTATGCGCAATTATGTGAGGCTGCTCAGTGTATGATTGACCTATCAGCACTGGTTTGTCTAAAAATTCATCATCCACCACTTTGCACACAACTCTAGCTTTCACTTCATCCACGCACAAATCGAGTAATATTTCCCCCAAGGACTGAACAATGTTGTTACCGAAACCTTTCATAGCCGAAGGAACATTGCTATAAGGCAGCCCCAAGCTGTATGCTATTGACTGACTTATCAATGTTACATCACTCCCAAAATCTACGAATCCTTTGAACGGTATCCCGTTAATTATTACCTCCTTGTTATATTTAGAATTAGGACACAAACTACCTTTATTGGAGGAATGGATACGCATTGTTTTTTGAACATTAACAGCTGTCGCATCCATTTTGACACGACAGTTTTCGACTGTATGTCCAACCTTGGCACACTGTGAACATTTTATAATAGGCTTAGGGCAATATAAATAACTATGTCCTGTCTCCTTGCAGTTATAACAGCCGACTGTTTTAAGATTTGCTTTAGCTCCTAACTTTTGTCGCGTAATGTAGCTGGTATTGGAAATCTCACAATTTTTAGCTTTAAAAGGGGTGCGATCTAATGTTATTTGGTGTGTGTCCCGATTACTACATAAATAGTGCAAAAGCTGGTCAGGGTGAGTGCAACGCAATGCCAAAGCACCCGATCGTAGAGTCCTATCACTAAGGCCGTGGATAATACAATCTACCGCACGTTTTCCTACGATATCACATTGATTAAGAAGAGTCAACTTTTCATAGTAGTAGACTTCAATTGGTTCGTTAAATTTACTCTTCCTTTTTAACATTTCTTCCAAGGCCTGGCCATAATTCTGTTCGAAGGGAAATGCGTTCATTAGCTTTTCTTGCCACTCTGTCCAAGAGAAAAGAATAGAATTGAGACCTTCATACCAGATTTTAGCCAGACCTTGAAGCTTTTGCATAGCAAAGTGTGTCGTGGTCCTGTCGTCCCAGCCATAAACCGAGGCACATTCGTTCACCTTATTAAGCCAAACATCAATGCGTTGAGTTTTAGTAGACGGGTCAAAATTAGGTAATATATTTTTGTAATCAATCTTTTGCGATTGCTGTGCGGCTTGGGTAGGCTGTGACACAAGATCATCTCTCACACTTTTTAGGATATTAGCAATATACTTTCTAGAAAATGAAATACTACGTGACCTTCTAGATCGTCCCGCGTCGTTTTGGAGCTCTGCGCGCTGCTTTGTGCGACGATTCTCTTCCGACCGATTGTGGTGGCTGCGGCTACCCTCCCGTAGCTGCTCCAATCGGTGTGTGTTGACAGACTGGTTGCCGCGCCTGCGGCTGCCATCTCGTCGCTCGATATCACGCCGCGACGGAGAACGGCGACGATTTTCTTTCCGTAGCAGCTTTTCTTGCTCCCGCTGAAGCTCCTTTTCCAGCAACCTGACTCGATCATGCCCCTCCTCTTGCTCCCAGTCGCGTTCGGGACGGCTTTGACTTGCGTGCCCGGTGTTGGCTGCGGCTTCGAGAACCAGAACGAAGACGTCTAGAGACAGGTGTCTCAAGCCTTCGACTAGCCCGGTCCCGACTCCGCCGATCTAGCTCATCCATTGCCTGAAATGTTTGCATTGAATTGCAAACAGCAAAAAAAATGTATCACTATACATATAAAGAATAGAAAAGTTTTATTTAGACTAACATCATTACCTTGCCAAAGTATACTTTAACACTATATCGGAAAACAAAATTGGTACTCTAAAACGTATATTAATCTCATTAACATTTTAATATTTTACACATACACACATTACACATTTTAATAACCTTTACTATTCTAATACCTTAGGGTAGATATCGCAGAACACTCATCATTGCAATGTATGCTTAAAAATTTGTAAAGAGGTGTGTAGTGGGTAATAATAATTCTGTAAACATAATCGATGTGAACAGATTCCTGTTTTTCACTAATTAGCCTTCATATATATGTTAAAACTGGCAACCACTATTTTAATAACAACCTTATGAGAAAACATTGAAAAACACATTGTTAGCATTTTAACAATTAAAATCGGGCGTGTACTTACGTTGTATTCCGGATACCACTTCTGAGATGTTGTAGATATATAATCTCGTCGTACCAACCGAATACTTAGAGAGTGTATATGGTGAAACCCAGGGTTTTGCTTTTATACTTTTTATTATTTTTATGTACAAGAGCTCGTCTTCCGACTTCAACTCGCTTCCACTGAATGTCCCACTGACTGCCAATTTTCCTCCCTAACTTACCTCGGGTTTTAAAAGATAAACGAAAAAATAAACAGAGTTGCCAGTCAAAAAATGTTATCGAAATATTATTGCAACTATTAATCGGTATTTGTATTATATTTAATTGTTATAAATTACTAACCCTAACACATGTGTAATCATTGTTAATTTAACGCTTGCTTTAACGGTGAAAGGAAAACATCGTGAGGAAACCTGCATACCTGAGAATTCTCATAAGAATTTCGAAGGCATGTGAAGTCTACCAATCCGCATTAGGCCAGCGTTAGGAATAAGGCCTAACTCCTCTCATTAGTAGAAGAGGCCCGAACCCAGCATTGGCACAATGTTTAATATTAAAACAGGATTACTGGATGATATTTTATGATTCATACCTTGGGTTCTGAAATAAACATCCAGACTTTATACGGCAGGCGCTGAGGGCAAGTAGCCAGCTGATAATCGAAAGGCCATAGGTTCGATTCCCGCACTGAGACAAATGTTTGTGTGAGCCACAAATGCTGGACTGGGTGTTATGAGACCGAAAGTCACTCTTATTTCGTGATTCCTACAAGATAATTATTGCCTTGTACATTCTCCCACTGCTGGGCACGGGCCTCCTTTACTAATGAGAGGGGTTAGGCCTTAGTGCACCACGCTGGCGGTTTGGTAGACTTCACATACCTTCGAAATTCCTATAAGAATTCTCAGATATACAGGCTTCCTTACGATGTTTTCCTTTACCGTATAAGCAAGCAATAATTAACAATGAATACACACCTAACTTTAGAAAAGTCAGAGGCGATGCCATTTGGGCTGGTTTGGAACATATGACTTTCATCGTGACAGTCCGTACCGCAACTAACTAGGCTATCGCAGTTTGCAAAAGCGGTTATTTATATTAATTTATTTATATAAATAACCGCTATATATAATCAATAAAAATAAGTGGACGTTAGATATCCTTACAATAAAATTTCTAAACTGGGTACTACATCCAATTTCTTCGGGATTTGTAGGGCAGCTTACATTTTGGCGGTGCTTGATCTACGGATCGAATAGGGGATAATCTGAAAATGCTTTTAATGGGAAATATTAAATTTATGATCTCTTTCCAACCTCATAAGAAGCAGCTTTGTTTTATTCGGCGATTCTTCGACTTCTTATCCGCGTGACTGTTAGATAAGAGTCCTGAGAAGAGAATTTTATGCAAGCAATACCGAGTAGTTGCCTTCTTTGACGTATACGGAGCAGTCCCAAGGGATCTTGAAAATACTCTTGATTGTAGCAGGAATTATCCCTATTGCCCAAGTATATCACTAGATATATCATCTCTCGCTACTTAACCTACCTGGACGGCACTGTGATTACTATCAGGTGCGTTGTGGCCACTTAGCCGTGGCATGATAAAAAAATAATTAGAGTATTTTATTTTTTTACCAATAAATCGAAGAAATATAGTTTATTCTTTTAGAAATCTAACAATGCACTTGTTTTGAGGCGGAAAGTCGAGCTTTCAGCCATATACGATAATTTAGAATTGCTAGTATATTTCTGAATTTAAAAGCAAAAACGCAATTGGTGTGTTAATTTTCCTTTTCTGCTTTGCTTTTGGCCGGCCGTGTAGTGAAATAGGATGACCCACTTTCCTCTTCACAAAAGAGTCTTTATACGGCCCTGAATACTAGATTTCCTCGCCTCACAAAGTATGCTTTTGTTAATTTCGTTGTCATGAATCCTATGTAAAAATATATGTATTTTAAATTCGTTTGCATTAAATGTATATTGGAATGCACACACTGCATCGGTGGCGCAGTTGTAATTGCGCATGCATAACGACTGCTGTGCTGAGGTCTCGGTTTCGATCCCCGGGTCGGGTAAAGTGATGTTGGGAATTTCTATTTGGAAATACTCAGTATCAGACCGGAGTCAGGAATTGTGCCCGGTATGGCTGATAGGCTCGCCCCCTATCACATTATGGGACCGTAGTATATTCGGCGAAAAGTGGTTGTAGGTACTGGGTACATCTCTGCCTACCCCTTCGGGTATTACAGGCGTGAGTGTATGTATGTATGGAATGCACACAATAATACCAACTCTATTAACGAGAGACTAAAATTCGAATAACTCGCTGGAAACTTAGAAATTACGGCCTTCGTAGCGCAGTGCGTAAATAGCCTGTGAAACAGAAAGCTGATCGATCCCCGGAACGAGACAAATATTTGTTAAACCCACTAATATTAAATTTTGTTTCGGATCTGGGGCGAAAGTCTCTCGTAATTCCAGACTCGGCATACGACACGTATCTTAGAGTGGGATTAGGACAAGTTTTGTGACTGTTGGGTGTTAAAATAAACTAGATCTACTCAAACTGTGTTCCGTCCTTCCTATGATCCTGGGTTCTTTAGGCTAGTGTGAAGAACACAGCAGGCTGGCATGATTGTGTCGAGTAGCGGGGGATAGATTGTCTCTCGCTATTTGATACTCCAATTGGACTGCACTGCACTGACCATCAGGTGCAGTGTGGTCACTTTGCACGGCAAAACCTACCAAGGTCTACATTTATGATAAAAGTTCAACCTCTGTACATAGGATTCTGGAAATTTTAAATCGCGTTTTTTATGGAATTATAAATTACATTAAATTAAAAAGTTGCAGAAATGGTGGTTACCTCACCCAGATTAATGATTATGATATGAATAACCAAGTAAGCGAAATCTCTAAGAGCAATCACAACGTTTTTCCATTAAAACCTTGCTAGCCTCACTGGCAGAATGCCAAATGGCATGGCCTTTAAATTTTTTAACATGTGCCTCGAGGTGAAGCGAATTGATCGCTGATGTTTCGTGTTTGTGTAACTTGTTTTATTAGTTCATTTTCAATATTGGAATTTTAATTCGCAATGCTGGTGGAGTTACAAAAGAGTCACTTTGTTAAATTACAGTTTTAGGGCAGAGATTTTTTTTAATTATCGCAGAATCTGGTTTACGACCAAATAGATCATCTGATGATACTTGATATCCACCGTCCAAGAGCCAATATTCAATTCCAGAAGTATCATAGCAACGTTGTAGGACTTATAGAACATGGGACCAAATCTAATAAGAAATACCACCCGACCACGATTTGAGCCTCTTGAATTCTGACTCGACTTTTTTTTTATGCGGGAACGGCAATTTGACCACACTGGACCTAATGGTAAGCGCAGTGCCTTCCAATTAGAGTATCGAGCAGCAAGAGACAATCCATCGCCCGCCACTCAACATCAATCATGCCGGCCTGCTTCTTCACACTACTACGGCAAGAAGGTGAAGAAGCGGTCGAAAGTCTAGTGTGAGAGTACTCAGAGTTTCGAATGTGACTTGAATTATCCGTAATACATTGGTAATTACCCGGTCGAGCCAGCTCATTCTTGCTGTAAACCGTGTACAACGTGACACTACAAAAATGTACATGAATTTTATTTTTAAAAAGCAGCGATAGCATATTTGGCAGTGGTATCGACTGTCGAGATGAAAGTCGTATTTTCCAAACCAGCCCAAATGGCATACACCACTGATTTTTTAAGTCATGTGTGTATTCATTGTTAATTATCGCTTGCTTTAACGGGGAAGAAAAACATCGAGAGCAAACCTGCATACCTGAAAATTCTTATAAGAATTTTCAAAGGTATTTGACGTCTATCGACCCGCATTACACTAAGGTCTTTTGGACTAAGGCCTGACTCCTCTCATTAGTAGAGGAGGCCCGAACCCAGCAATGGTACAATGTTCAATACAAGGCTAGTATTATTATATTTTTGTCGCTGCAAGACATCGTGATACTTGCATTCCGAAACAAACAAATCTCCATGTATAGATTCAGAAGAAAACGAACCTTGCCAAAACAATACCATAAATTCTTCCTTCCTAATACCTTCAAATGATTCAGCCTTATTTTAAGGAGTACAAGAACCAACAAGAAGGCACATTAAAAGCAACAAGGGTAAACTCGTCTAGAACACACTGTATTATTCCAAGAATATGCTGTCACATTAATTGGACGCTTCGCATTTAGAATTCATTGTAGCGAGCTCCCGAGCGCTGCCACTATTTACAGCTACGTGATGTCTTCACTAGAATAACTTAATTAACCATAATTACGAATAGTTTTGTTTTAATTTCTGTTTTTTATGCTGAATGCCGGCATTGGAATGTCTATCAACCGTAACAAGGTAAAATCTAGAAATTCTATGATATTGTTCTTTTAGGTTGGAGATAATTATGTCTAGTAAAACCATGTCATCAACGAATATGAGTAGTTGAACTTAAGTTGCACTATCTTGAGGAAAGCTTACGTAATATAGCTTTGCAGATGTATTTGCTAAGGTAAGTAAATTTGCTAAATCTTTAGTGAGCTTACTTTTATTAAAGCCTATTGAAAGTGATATTTTCCTAATCCCAGAATGATCAGTATCTTCTAATCTTACAGCTACATAAAAATTCCAAAATCCAATGAATAGAAAATATTCTCACAAAACAATATTGATTCGCCAACCTATCCCCGTAGCAAACTTATCAAATCATATTTTCAATAACATCTACATTTCAATGGGAATATCTCAGTACAGGTCACATAATACCAGTACTGCTAATATAAACTTTGACCCTGTTACCATAAGATCTAAAATCAGTCATCCTAATTCAAAATTTAGAAGGGAATGCAACAAACATAGATGTTGCTGATGCCGTAGCTTCTACTGCTTGGAAATTAAGTCTGTTTTCGTCTGGTCTTGATGTTGTTTTGTTGATAGAGGCAACAGGACGATAGGGGGGTGTGTAAGCCGCAATCTGTCGACTCTCAGGTGCTTCGAATGGTCAATATTAGTGGAAATGGCTTTCGTTTTGATTACATTTCTTTTTGAGTGATGGGGAGAGGAAGCTCAAGTTTGTGTTGAGATTTTGATGGAAATCGATTAAAGAGTGGGAGGGGCCTTGGAAATAAATCTATATAGCACCAAATGATGAGATGATGAGATCGCTCGCGTTATGCTAAGCGTTTGTCTATAAACTAAACAATGCTACGCTAAGCTTGAAATATTGTAGTTTCTTTTGTTGATGCTCATACATAGATTCCTTCTATGTATGAGCATCAACCTCTCCTTCAATATTTTTCAAGCTGGAGCACAAGGGTAACTACTCTGTTATAATATCCAAAACGTGGACTATCCAGACAGACTCCTTTAAACATATTACATAGTTGAATGTGTTTCTCAGTAGCACAGAGGAACTTTGAATTTTTGAGAATAAAAAGTGGCATATGTTACTCGGGGATACTGTAGCATCCTTTTATCGGTAGAATATTTAATATGGTTGCGTAAATGGTCTATCACCTTTATAACCTATATTATAATAATAATTAAATACACCTAACAGTGACACACATAGTTCTGACCCCACACTAGTTGATACCCACCCTTTATCGTGGGTATTAACAACTACGAGGGACTACGGTCCCACAACAGCCAGACCCGATATAAATATGTCTGTCACACAACCATTTGTTTCAGTACCGGAATCGATCCCACGGCCTCACATTTCATAACCAGGTACTCGCCCGCTGCGCCACGGAGACTCTCAAACTTTGTCTGCGTTGAATAGGTTTGTCGCTATCTCATGGAATCGAAACAATAATTACTCCTGTCTAAGAAAATAAGACACAAAATTACCAAAATCCAAAAAAAGACTACTGATCCAATCGCTACCAAACTTCACCGGATCACCCGTTGGGTTAATCTGAAGATTACTTGAAAATTTCATCAAAGTCGCTTCAGCCATTTTGGAGTCCACATACACACATCAATTTTTAAATATACTAGCTGCAGTCTGCATGCGTTGCAATGCCAAGTAAAGTGAATTTGATTAATTGCGATCGGTTGAACGGTGTTGAAGTTAATGGTCTGCAGCGCCATCTAGCGAGTTAATTTTATTTTCTTGGGCCAGGAACCATTGTGGGCCGATGAAGAATGACTAACCAAAGTTTCATCATAATCGGATGAATAGTTTAGAAGTCCATAGAGGACCAACATAATCGGGTAGTTGACAGTACGTGAAATCCTGATAGAATTTTGTTTTATATAATAGATTTTAATGTAAAAATATCTAAAATTAAACCAATTTGTAAATTTATATGTGATTATTTAATATTTTCAATAAACAAATATGCAAAAATAAAGCTTCTTGTCACGTGACATGAAACACAAATCAGTCATGCATGACGTCACCGTACGATACTTCTATTAAACGCTGAGCCAAACGTCTATTAGTTTTGCGGATGTTCACGTCGCACGAGAGGCCATGACAGTTGGTAGCGTTTTGGTGGGACAAATAAAATTGGTTTATAATAATGCAAATTCAATTTTGAAAACCTATCTTTTATGTTTATTAATGATAATATTTTATTAAAATAGACCATTAAGAATTAAATAAAATGGTTTCCCAAAAACAGTCAACTATATTACATTGATTTTTATTTATTTAGAAGATAGATAAAACTAAATAGATAAAATTTCATTTACGTGGACGTAAGTCAAACAGAGCCGTACATTTCATTTTTAAAGCTTGTAAAAGATAATAAATCAACGTCTTTCAGTGTTCCTTTATTGGGTTATTAATTTTTGTTTGCTTTCTTATTTTCAGTAAACTTAAACCTGTTTTATATTTTGGATCAAAAACAAATCAAGTTTTCGGTCCAGACAGCCACAGAGACACAGACTTCAGACTTTTGGAAGCTATGTATTTTTTGTTAATTATCGCTTGCTTTAACGTTAAAGGAAAACATCGTGAGGGAAGCTGCATATCTATGAATTTTCTATAGAAATTGCGAAGATATATAAGTCTACTGACCTGCATTTGCTGGTAGCATATGCATATCCGCCCAGATATCGACCACCGTACACAGGGTGTCTAACCCGCCATAGGATCAGTCAGTGAACATCCGATTTTTGTCGGGGGTCTAGAGTTGGGGAACGATGTTGGGCCGTTTTGCGGCCTTCTGAGTACTCTGACACTAAACCCTCCACCGCTTCTTCAACTTCTTTCTCATGGCGTAGTGTGAGGAAGCAGGCTGGCATGATTGTGTTGAGTAGCGAGGGATAGATTGTCTCTATCCGTGCCAGTGCCGTGCTAGGATTAAAAAAAAGTTGGCCAATTTGACGTGGTATAAGCTCTAATCTCTCTCATTAGTAGATGCTTAACAGCGGATCAGTTAATAGGTCTGATAAAAAATATCTCTCCCAAAATATTTTATCGTTCAAAAACATACATACATATACTCACGCCTGTAATCTCCGAAGGGGTAGGCAGAGGTGTAACCAGTACACCCACTTTTCGCCGAATTTATTACGGTCCCATAATCTGATAGGGGCGAGCCTATCGCCATACCGGGCACAATTCCAGACTCCGGACTGAGTATTTCTAAATAGAAAAACCCAAATCACTTTACCCGACTGTTTATCGAACCCGAGACCTCAGCGCAGTAGTCGTAACGCATGCGCAATTACAACTGCGAATTTATGCGATTGTTCAAAAACAGTGTATAGATTTATTACCAGATTGCTGAAATAGACGTACTTTTCAGTATATATGATTAGAAACCAATATCACGTCTTAACACTTGAAATAAAAAGTAAATAAAATCCTGGCATAAAATAAAAAACTACCAAACCACTACACATAAAATCCATCTCCACTCCCACACACCACTTTATCTGAATTTGAGCAGATCTCGCCGTGAAATATCGACGCCGTGCGCCGAATGTAAAAGACCTAGTCCTTACATTACCATATCGTTTGACGTTTCAAAGCCAATTTTATTGCTTTCGTTATCGGACGGCGAGCAATGGAATTTAAACTGCCTATTAAGCACTCGATCTCGTCTCCGATTCTGTGGTGGAGGAAACAATGCAAATTATACAATGTAAATTGTTTTGCTTTGTGGTATTGAAGATTGTCGAGTAATTGTGTATGAAATCATTACTTCAGCTGATGCTCCCTGAAGAGTGGCAGAAACATCAATTTAACGGTAGGCAGCGGCTATGCTGTGCCCTGGTATTGCAGAAGTCTATGGGCGGCGGTGACTACTTACCATCAGGTGGCCCGTCTGCTCGTCTGCCTATCAAGGCACTAAAAAAAAAAAATATATATATATGTACATGACAATATATGACAGCCTCCGTGGCGCAGCGGGCGAGCACTGTGAAACGACAGGCCGTGGGTTCGATTCCCACACCGAGACGAATGTTTGTGATAGGTATTCGTTTCGTGTCTGGCTGTTGTGGGGCCGTCATTCTTCGTAGTTCATGAATCCAGGTTTTACCTAGTGTGGGGTCAGAACGACGTGTCTGACTGTTGGTTGTATTTATTATTATTTATTTACATTACTGAAACTAGATGCATCTCTGTCTAACCGTTTTTTTGGTCATGGGAAGCATTTATTACTGCGCGCACTCTGGGGGGAAGCGGAATAGTATAAAACGGTTACGCTGAACTAGCCGGTCTTACGAAAAAATATAAAAAATTTAAAACCATTGAAGTTGCCACTTTCGATGTTTTAATACGTTTACTTTATGCACTATCAATTCTGTTCAATTGAAAAACATTTGAAGGTTGAAAAATTAGTACAATATTATTTTATATAAATATAAATCTTTATCTCTACTTGCCATTAGAGCAATAAAACGAAAATGTATTTTTTTCAATTTCGATAGTTTACGTGGGGACTTGCTTTAACGGTGAAGGTAAACATCGTGAGGAAACCTGCATACCTAAGAATTTCGAAGGCATGTGAAGTCCACCAACCCGCATTAGGCCAGCGTGGTGGACTAAGACCTAACCCCTCTCATTAGTAGAGGAGGCCCGTGCCCAGCAGTGGGACAATGTTTAATACAGGGCTAGTATTATTATTATTATTTATACGTGAGGACTGTCGATTTCTCGGTGCAAAAATTGAATCAACGGTCTCTCATTAACAGCCGGCTACCACGCTACGGAGGCTGTCAAAAATGGAAATAAATTACTAAATAGTAAGTCACCTTCTATATTGTGTACAAATTGCTAACCTTCATAAATAGAATAAGAATAAGAAAATAATGAATAGTATTGTTACAAGCAATAATATGAGGTAAAAGTGGAATCTAATACATCTCCGACGATTGTCGGATAAGGTATTAAAGTGAAATGCGTCAGGGGACGAACAAAGAGACCTAACAATAAATGAGCCTAATAAAGAAGCCGAAGCTGTAGAGCGGTTTATTGAAGATCCGATGGGTAATATCCTAGATGAGAAGATTCTTTGGAAAACTAAAGTAACCAAAACGGATTGCGTAGTTGATGTTAATAATCTTAAAAAAGATGTGTTGATTTGGTTTGAAGGTGAAGTTGGCCAATCTCCAGCGCAGCAAAACATGACGATGTCATATTTCTAAATGAATGGTCGTACAAGCATATTTCACTTCGATAAAACATACCTTTACAATAATAGAGGTACTGTCGATTTTGGTTTCGAAAATGTTCCTACTTTGTGAGTGTATGGAAGGATACAATCTGATAAAAATAAGGATATACTATCTATTGAGATATGCGCAAAGATTTTATACATGAATAGGTACATCTTCTATGACAAGTCAATAATAGTTTACATTGTTTTCTGTAGCTCTTTAGAATACCAGACTGCACCTAATGGTTAGCACAGTCTAAATATAATAAAGATTAATGAACAATTTTGAGTCTTTCAACGGTCGTCATAAACATGGTACCATTTTTGCGTTATAACTCCTAAAAGTGTATCTAACAAAATTACACACAAACATTTTCAAGACAATATGTAAGAAGTTAGGAATATTATTGAATTTGTTATATTTGAGTCGTGTAGAACCAAAGTTGGCAAAGCAGCGCCGACTTATTTTTTGGCAAATAAAAAAAACTGTTTAAGTCGAAAGACAATTTTGTTGAATATTTTATTTTAATCTGAGGAGATATTTAATTTATTCAATGACAACAACAATGATAAATAATTAAGCTTAAAAATGCCATGAAAATTTTTCTAGATTGTTGAGTTTGATCCCAACTAAGGTAAGATCTGATGGTAGGATATTCATATCCGCCCGGATAGCGACCACCGTACACAGGGCGAAAAACCCGCCATAGTGGCACACGCAAGTGTGTCGCGTTCCGGGATCAGCCAGTGTACATCCGGTTTTTGTCGGGGATCTGGAGTTGTGGTACAATGGCCATTTTGCGGCCTTCTTAGTACTCTGACACTAGACCCTCGACCCCTTCTTCACCTTCTTGCTCATGGCGTAGTGTGAAGAAGCAGGCCGGCATGAGTGTGTTGAGTAGCGGGGATAGATCTCTCGCTACTCAGTACTCTATTTGGACCGCACTGCGCTTACCATCAGGTACAGTGCGGTCACTTTGCCGTGCCAGGATATAAAAAAAAAAAAAAAATCTATAAGAGCAGCGATAGCCTAGTTGGTTCTGGTACGGACTGTGAAGACGAAAGTCGTATGTTCAAAACCCAAGTGCCACACACCTCTGACTTTTCTAAAGTTACGTGTGTATTAAATGTTAATTATCGCTTGCTTTAACGGTGAAGGTAAACATCGTGAGGAAACCTGCATACCTGAGAATTCTTATACGAATTTCGAAGGTATGTGAAGTTTACCAACCCGCATTAGGCCAGCGTGGTGGACTAAGGCCTAACCCCTCTCATTAGTAGAGGAGGCCCGTGCCCAGCAGTGGGACAATGTTTAATACAGGGCTAGTATTATTATTATTATTTATACGTGAGGACTGTCGATTTCTCGGTGCAAAAATTGAATCAACGGTCTCTCATTAACAGCCGGCTACCACGCTACGGAGGCTGTCAAAAATGGAAATAAATTACTAAATAGTAAGTCACCTTCTATATTGTGTACAAATTGCTAACCTTCATAAATAGAATAAGAATAAGAAAATAATGAATAGTATTGTTACAAGCAATAATATGAGGTAAAAGTGGAATCTAATACATCTCCGACGATTGTCGGATAAGGTATTAAAGTGAAATGCGTCAGGGGACGAACAAAGAGACCTAACAATAAATGAGCCTAATAAAGAAGCCGAAGCTGTAGAGCGGTTTATTGAAGATCCGATGGGTAATATCCTAGATGAGAAGATTCTTTGGAAAACTAAAGTAACCAAAACGGATTGCGTAGTTGATGTTAATAATCTTAAAAAAGATGTGTTGATTTGGTTTGAAGGTGAAGTTGGCCAATCTCCAGCGCAGCAAAACATGACGATGTCATATTTCTAAATGAATGGTCGTACAAGCATATTTCACTTCGATAAAACATACCTTTACAATAATAGAGGTACTGTCGATTTTGGTTTCGAAAATGTTCCTACTTTGTGAGTGTATGGAAGGATACAATCTGATAAAAATAAGGATATACTATCTATTGAGATATGCGCAAAGATTTTATACATGAATAGGTACATCTTCTATGACAAGTCAATAATAGTTTACATTGTTTTCTGTAGCTCTTTAGAATACCAGACTGCACCTAATGGTTAGCACAGTCTAAATATAATAAAGATTAATGAACAATTTTGAGTCTTTCAACGGTCGTCATAAACATGGTACCATTTTTGCGTTATAACTCCTAAAAGTGTATCTAACAAAATTACACACAAACATTTTCAAGACAATATGTAAGAAGTTAGGAATATTATTGAATTTGTTATATTTGAGTCGTGTAGAACCAAAGTTGGCAAAGCAGCGCAGACTTATTTTTTGGCAAATAAAAAAAACTGTTTAAGTCGAAAGACAATTTTGTTGAATATTTTATTTTAATCTGAGGAGATATTTAATTTATTCAATGACAACAACAATGATAAATAATTAAGCTTAAAAATGCCATGAAAATTTTTCTAGATTGTTGAGTTTGATCCCAACTAAGGTAAGATCTGATGGTAGGATATTCATATCCGCCCGGATAGCGACCACCGTACACAGGGCGAAAAACCCGCCATAGTGGCACACGCAAGTGTGTCGCGTTCCGGGATCAGCCAGTGTACATCCGGTTTTTGTCGGGGATCTGGAGTTGTGGTACAATGGCCATTTTGCGGCCTTCTTAGTACTCTGACACTAGACCCTCGACCCCTTCTTCACCTTCTTGCTCATGGCGTAGTGTGAAGAAGCAGGCCGGCATGAGTGTGTTGAGTAGCGGGGATAGATCTCTCGCTACTCAGTACTCTATTTGGACCGCACTGCGCTTACCATCAGGTACAGTGCGGTCACTTTGCCGTGCCAGGATATAAAAAAAAAAAAAAAAAATCTATAAGAGCAGCGATAGCCTAGTTGGTTCTGGTACGGACTGTGAAGACGAAAGTCGTATGTTCAAAACCCAAGTGCCACACACCTCTGACTTTTCTAAAGTTACGTGTGTATTAAATGTTAATTATCGCTTGCTTTAACGGTGAAGGTAAACATCGTGAGGAAACCTGCATACCTGAGAATTCTTATACGAATTTCGAAGGTATGTGAAGTTTACCAACCCGCATTAGGCCAGCGTGGTGGACTAAGGCCTAACCCCTCTCATTAGTAGAGGAGGCCCGTGCCCAGCAGTGGGACAATGTTTAATACAGGACTAGAATAATAAAGGTAAGATGTCTGCCTTTGCTCTGTACTGCCAATTTTGTCATTTTTGATTGGTCATTGACTTCATGATAAATAGGATTGTTGACTTGACAGACGCGTCTGATTGGTTGATAGTGAAAGTTTGGCGACTTTGGTTCTGAAGCAACTTTTTTGTGTTTTGGAAGGGTTTATAGCCGTTTTAATTATAAAACATTGGAATAGTCGATGCAGATTTTAATTTCCTATATAGACCTATTTTTTTCAACTATCTAGCTGACTTTGGTTCCATACAACTAACTTGTTCTAGTTATTATATCGTACTAGGCATGTGCCTCGTGAGTATATAAAAGACTTTATACTATTCTAAATATTTGCCCCATAGATCAAATATTTTATTTGAAACATTCATCAAAGCTGAATGCGAACGTCAGTCGATTGACCGTCCTCAACATATCCAAAAAATGTAAATAGTGCCGCGAAACGAAATTGCATTCGAAATTCTATTCGAAAAAACGCAGTAAGCTCGAAACTGAACTCAGACAAAAACGCCCCAGTTCCCACTGAATTGATTGTTACACATGGTTACAAGGTTTGTTCAACAAATCGTACTGTTCTCTTATTATATATACCTACGGCTGAGATTCTTGGTGCTTCTTCTCGGACCAGTGGGCATTTCTGAAGCACCGGTAGATAAACTTAATCCTGGCCTGTAAAAAGTACCCCTAGTGGCCTAATTATTAACCGACTTCAAAAAAAGGAGGAGGTTAACAATTCGTCGGAATCTTTTTTTATGTATGTTAGCTGATTACTCGAAGACGCCTGGACCGATTCGAGAAATTCTTTTTTTGTTTAAAAGGGTATACTTCCCAGGTGGTCCCATTGGCATCAAGTCAGGATCTGATGACGGGATCTCAGAAAAATCGAGGGTAACCTTCAAATTTTATAGAGACGCATAATTTGTTTCTCAATGAAGTCGGTGTACTTTTTATGAATTAAAAAAACTTTTTTACTCAATAATTGTGATGATTTGGAATTCAAAATTGATTTGGAAAAAAATCTATACAAGGACTTGAAGTGTATAGAATCAGTAGCTTATAAAAATACAGAAGCTATCGATATTTTAAACATAAACATATTGTCTTCTCTATAAAAGATAAAAAAGATAGCTATAATTTATCTCGAACCATATCGACAGCATTGACTTTATAGTCAATATGAAAATATTTAGTTTCGTCGGACATTTGTAATTTTTTTTTGTCTTATTCTTTACATGACAACTGTCAAAACATCCTGTTATGAATTCATTATTGTTTAATATTTTGGAAAATAACAGTAAGTAATTTTATGTGATAATTACAATAAAAAGTGAATTGTGTTTGTTTAGAAAATAACTTATTGCAAGATTATTGAAAGGGGTGTAAAACAGCCGTGAGAATCGGAAAAAACACTGCAACCGAACATAGCGCATCAGTATATTTTAAAATACCACAAAATTCTAAGCAATTTACTTTAAGATATATAACATCAAATATCTATCAATTACTTTTATACAAAGAATATACCCACTGTCAGTTTATGAGCTAAATAACTATGCAAGTGTTTTTAAAAACAATCTACCCAATATATATTTTGAATAAAATTATGTGCCTGACTGCCTTGGTGGCGCAGTTGTAATTGTGCATGGGTTGCGACTGAGGTCTCGGGTCTAGTGACTGCGAGGTCTCGGGTTTGATCCCCGGGTCGGGTAAAGTGATGTTGGGTTTTTCTATCTAGAAATTCTCAGTATTAGTCCGAAGTCTGGAACCTGTGCCCGGTATGGCGATAGGCTTGCCCCCTATCACATTATGGGACTGAAATTCGGCGAAAAGTGGGTGAACCTACACTTCCGCCCACCCCTTCGGGGGTTAAAGGCGTGACTGTATATGTATGTAAAATTATGTGAAGCAGGGCTACATTCGCCAAATTCTAGAGCTTTGTGTAGCACATTTTAACGGTGTCGTCAGTGAGACAAGCCGTCGGGATATTCCCTCCGAAGCCATTATGAGACGCGCGTCCGCACTCAAAATGGATTATATCTGTTTAATTTGAACTAGATTTGTGTTTAATTTGTTATTATACAAAGTATTTGCGAGGCTATCTTAGTTTATGGCTTTGAGGTAATGGTGTTTTGATGGAAGAGAAGTATTGTTTAGAAATTTAGTGTTGGCATAAGTAGTGATGTTTCTTGTATGGTTGGTTGGTTTTTTTCTTTGTTTTTCTATGTTGAGTTTGTATCTGCTGTTTGCTGGTGGTAGGATATTCATATCCGCCCGGATAGCGACCACCGTACACACGTACACAGGGTGAAAAACCCGCCATAGTGGCACACGCAAGTGTGTCGCGTTCCGGGATCAGCGAGTGTACATCCGGTTTTTTGGGGGTCTAGAGTCGGGGTACAATGTTGACCATTTTGCGGCCTTCTAAGTATTCTGACAATAGACCCTAGACCGCTTCTTCACCTTCTTGCCCATGGCGTAGTGTGAAGGAGCAGGCAGGCATGATTGTGTTGAGTAGCGGGGGATAGATCGTCTCTCGCTACTCGATACTCTAATTGGACCGTGCTGCGCTTACCATCAGGTGAAGTGCGGTCACTTTGCCGTGCTAGGATAAAAAAAAAATCTATAGTAAAACTACTTACTATTTGGTAAAAATAGCATGTTAGCAGGAATACCATACCATTTGACTCAAATATAAAGTAGGTTGTGCCACCAATTTAGACCTTTTCATGACTAATCTATTTATTTACTTTGTTTTCACGTATTGCCAGCTATTTGGATAGCGTACGCCGATAAAACAGCCAAGCAGTGTTTCTTCTTCCAACTCGATTGACAAGTATGGAGAAACGAACCTAAAAATGTATGTTGAATGTATCAAAATAATAATAATATAATAATACAAGCCCTGTATTAAACATTGTCCCACTGCTGGGCACTAGCCTCCTCTACTAATGAGAGGGGTTAGGCCTTAGTCCACCACGCTGGCCTAATGCGGGTTGGTAGACTTCACATACCTGCGAAATTCGTACAAGAATTCTCAGATAAGCAGGTTTCCTCACGATGTTTGGTTTCACCGTTCAAGCAAGCGATAATCAACATTTAATACACACATAACTTTAGAAAAGTCAGAGGTGTATGCCACTTGGGTTTCGAACATACGACTTTCGTCTTGACAGTCCGTACCGCAACCAACTAGGCTATCGCTGCTATATCAAAATAATATATGGCCTATACTAGCCAGAGATAATGCAATTTTCTATTAGTGAGTTTTTAGAATTGGTTCAGTATTTCCAGAGTTAAACCCCTACATACAAACAAAAAGCTTACCTCATTATTATAATAATTGTATAAAAAAAAAACTCAGCCGTTTGTCGTCCACTGTTGGACGTAGGCCTCCCAAGTGAACGCCAACCATCTTGGATGGTTGCTCTTGACAATCGATTCCAATTTAAAATTTGAATTGGGTTCGAAAACTGTACAATTGGCACTCTTGAACACCAGCGCATGATTTAACTGAACACGGCGCAATTTTTAGTAACTAAATGAAATAGAGTATTTACGATCGCTAGTTCATAATATTCTATTTTATTTAGTTGAGCGAGTTAGAGTTCCAATATCTTCTAGATTGGAATTGAAATATCAATTTCGAGATTGGAATTGATTTCAAGGGTAGGCCTACTGATTTTGGGTAGCCCGCATCCATTTGCTACCCGCCACCTTCTTTAAGTCGTCGTGGGCAGTCCATATATTTGTATAGTTAAATGATTCAGCTGGCAAACTAAGGACCCTTTCGTGTGCTTTGCCTTCACTGAAACATATCTGGTATATAAAACTAATAAATGAACATTTACATTTTAGTAAAATAAAAAATATTGTTCTTACATTTGAGCGGATATTACACATTAAAATAAAAGAAGGAAATCAATGAAGGCTAGAAATGTCGGGTTACAAAAGTTAAATAAACCCCGATAAAATCCGGTAAATTTGCTTTATTTTAATACTAGCTATTACTAGCGGCTTTGCTCGCGTGGATGTCATGTTTGGGAGAAAAATATATGTTTCATGCGTTTAACTTAAAAAATGAAGGATTTTCATACAAATTTTCATCCACTATTTTACCCCCTTAGGGATGATTTAGAAAAAAACGCGTATTTCTTTATTTCCTACCAAAGGGCTAAATATGAATTTCCAGATCCCTTAGTCGGAGAATTATGGATTTCTCATACAAATTTTGAACTCCTATTTGACCCCTTTCAAGGTTGTTTTTTGAGAAAAAAGATAGCATATGTCCTTCTCCAGGATATAATCAATCTCTTTACCAAATTTCATCACAATACGGTCAGCCGTTTAGTCGTGAAAAGGTAACAAACAAACAAACAGAGTTACTTTCGCATTTATAGTATTAGTATGGATACTTTAGTGGTTGACCTTGAAGCGTGATCCTCGGGTAGGGACGGATCGGTATAGAATTTAAACTGAGCCCAGTCTCGTAATAAACGAAGTTTGTGTTCAAAACCAAAAGACCCCACTAAATCCCCGGCCTAAACCATCTCAAATATTTAAATGCAAAATCAATCCGAGAGATAAAATATTTGCACCGAATCAAATTAAATAAAGGATTGACTAATGCCAACATTTCTAATCCCCATTACGCAAAGCTTTGTACAAACATTTTCGACTCGTCTGATTCGCGGCGGGATACATTTTCGGGGACAATTGTTGTCAACCTTATCGTCTACCACTTAAGGACGTGTTTATCGCGTGCAAAATTAATGTAAATGAAATATGTTCTCGCAAATTTAGGTTTACTCGCGCATGTTTATTTGCCAAACAAAAATATATCTAAATACGTGAGGAGGTAGGTTGAACAGAGCTTTAGGGGTTACGTGTTTAAAATTGCACATCAATTTGTTAACTTAACAGAACTTCGCTTAATATATGCATCCTCACCACTCTACAAACGCCTTTGGTTTGTTTTTTCTATCTATATATAAATCAAAATCAATGTAAGTATGTTTGTCCTCTATGGACTCCTAAACTATTCATCCGATTATGATGAAACTTTGGTGAATTGTTCTTCATATACCCGCGATGGTTTCTGGCCAAAAAAAATTAAGATCTCACTAGATGGCGCTGCAGAACATTAACTCCAATACCGTTCAACTGAGCGCAATTAATCAAATTTACTTTACGTGGCATTGCAACGCATGCCGGGTGGAGCTAGTATTGAATAAAACAAAAGCTGTTATGTACCTACTTATGCGTATTGTAGCAAAAAATTATTTTTAGTGCCTCGATAGGCAGACGAGCAGACGGGCTACCTGATGGTAAGTAGTCACCGCCGCCCATAGACTTGCGCCATGCCAGGGCACAGCAAAGCTGCTGCCTACATATCTTGCATTAATAGATCTACCTCCTCCACATTAAAAACAAAGGACATAAAATTAATAGTCATTTAAAGCATAGATAACCGCTTTTCATAAACAGTCACAATATCAGAAGAACATAAATGCATTCCCGACCTACAAGTAAAGGAATTTGTATTGGGAAAGAGAGAAACGATTTAAGCTTCCAGATATCTCTAATGGTCTTCTAACTTCAGCTTTAGAATAAATATGACACTAGCGGACCCGGCAGACGTCGTCCTGCCCGTAAAGCAGCGCCACACCGACTACAGCGCCATCTGCTGGACTGATTTGTGAATCTAAACAATCCAGGGCGCCACCCAAACGCATACAAAAAAAATCATTCAAATCGGTCCAGCCGTTTAGGAGGAGTTCAGTAACATACACACGTACAGTAGAATTATATATATTAAGATGAATATTGACAGCCTCCGTGGCGCAACGGGCGAGTAGCAGGCTGTGAAACGAGAAGCTGTGGGTTCAATTCCTGCACCGAGATAAATATTTGTGTGACAGTTTTTTTTTGGGGTCTGGGTGTTGTGGAACTGTTGTGCCTCGTAGGTCTTGATACCCACGATACAGGTTTTACCTAGAGTGGGATCAGAACTATGTGTGTGACTGTTGGGTGTATTTATTATTTATGTATGTCCTTAATGAACTCTCCCACGGCAATCATAAAAAAACACTAGATACGCCTACCAACAAATAACCCTGAAATCTAAGTCGGTTTTAAAGAACTCTTAATTAAAAATGGAATGGTCCTCTCAGCCTCTCGAGTAACCTTAGTTGAATAACTTATTTCGTCTCCACGCCAGCTCTCATTATGTGAATTATGGATGAGGCGAGACTCGGTCGTAACGACATGCAGATTAAGCCCGCAATATGGAGGGGGTAGGGAGGGGTTGGGATCTGGTAATGTTTGGATATGGTTAATGTAGGTTCGTTAGAAAGTTGTGCTGTTGACTTAGGAAATTATTATGAGTTTTATTTTGAAATTCATGTTGCAAATGTTATAAAATCAGATTCATTATAATAAAAGGCAAAATTAATATAAAATTTAATCTATCAACATCAGCGAATTCGTATTTTTGGCGAACCATCAAGTTGCGGAACAGTTTGCCAGCTACCGTGTTCCCTCCTTCCTATGATCCTACGTCCTTTAGGCGTAGTGTGAAGAAGCTACACAGCAGGCCGGCATGATTGCGTTGAGCAGCGAGGGATAGATTGTCTCTCACTACTTGACGTACTGCACTTACCATCAGGGACAGTGTGGTCTCTTTGCCGTGTCAGGATAAAAAGAAACTCATTCAGAATATTGTATATGATTTGTTACATGTTGTGGAATTTAGTTCCTCATACTTGTTGATTCCCACGGTACTGGTTTGACCTTGTGTGGAGTCAAAACATGTGTGTGACAGTTCGGTGTATTATTATTATTATAATATTCTTCGTCCAGTTGTCGACTATCCATTACCTTTAATATTGCCATATCCACTAATCCTTTATCAGTCACTCTTCACAGTGTTTTCACGGGTGTCTCAGCATTAATTTATTCTACCTGTGATCCCAACACAGTTTGAGTTTCGACTTTGTGTGAATTGTGTATAATTATGTTGAACTCAGTTGTGTGCGTGTGATGTTCTACTTTTGATGTTGATAAAAGTTGAGTTTGTTATTGTGTTGAACATTATGACGTCACACTTGTTGATACAGAAGAGTAAGTGAGAGAGGTGTTCAGAGTTGTTGCAGAAAGAGGCAATTGTATAAACAGTGGTTTGTTTTCAGCTTAGTCGTCAAATCAATTGTCAAATATTAAATTATTGGTCAATTTTGACTTGATAAAAGTATTGATTTCTCTTTGTCCGAATAACTGGAAAAGCAGATATCTCAGCTGATAATAAGCGCCATTTGTAAACCATTGTATTTTCTGGGTGATGAAGCCAGGCCTGTCAGACCGAGATAAAAGATGATAAGTCCCATAATATTCAGATATTGAATATCTTTGAATCCAGTATAGTATAGTTTGGTAACAACAATAGATAAAGATTGACAGACAGATGCTATCTGTGATGAACTTCTGAAGGAAAGATTCTGATAGAGACGGCTTTTCGCATAGAAGAGACCTATCATCAAGTAACCACATTATGGAAAGTGATCACGGGCATTTTATCCACAACATCGAATGAATTAAAGATGTGCCATGAATTACTGAAGTGATATATGTTAATTGGAAGGATATGGGATATTTGGAAGTACACAAGTTTATCACTTCACGTAGACTTTCGGTGATGGTCGGTTGACCCAATCATAGGACTGAAGAAATTGGATACAGGTTACTTTTTCACTTGGAAGTCAAGTTAGATAAAGTAGGTCGCATGTGTTTTAAATATTAATTGCATGTCCCAAATCTTAAATTCATTCCGTATTTGTAACCATAATTACATCGTAATTAGAAGACAGCCTCGGTGGCGCAGTTGTAATTGCGCATGCGTTACGACTGTTGTGCTGAGGTCACGGGTTCGATCCCCGATATTGGGTTTTTCTATCTAGAAATTCTCAGTATTAGCCTGGAGTCTGGAACCTGTGCCCGGTATGGCGATAGCCTCGACAACTACCATATTAAGAAAAGTGGGTGTACTTGTTACACCTCTGCCTACCCCTTGGGGGATTACAGGCGTGAGTGTATATGTATGTATCACCACATTGTAAGTTGTTAGTCGACCATATTTAAAAGACATTGCGATTCAAGAATTTAGCTTCCTTCATGTCAAAATAATTTTCATTTTCTGTAAACCGTACAGGAGAAGATCGCAATATTTGTTAATTAAAAGCAATAGATACAAAATGAGCGTTAAGACGAAGCAGTAACGACTTCTCACCCGTATAAGGACTGCGAGGTATCTCGTTACTGACATTAGTTCTGTCACTGATGTAGGATCACTGGAACGTATTTTAAATACTTTGTATACAAAGATTTTTTTGGCTTCAAAGATAAATATGTTCGGGGTTTCCAGATATCTCCTTAGAGTGGAATAGAAAACAACTAGTAATTTCTCCTGATATTAGATATATATACGCCTTGGCACTGTAATCCGCAAAGAGGAAGGTGGAGGTGTAACCAGTTTGCCCTTGTTTCGCCGACACACGGCGATGTTATAGAGAGCGAGCCTATCCCATATTGGGCACAATTCCAGACTGTGGGCTGGTACTAAGTATTTTATGAAAGAAAAACCCCATATCACTTTTACTCAACCCTGGGACCAAAAACTTCAGCACAACAGTCGTACCATGTATGCAATTACAACGGTGCAACCGAGTCAGTCAGTATTAGAAACTGCCATCAACTCTTTACTAATAACTAGCCATCTCGATGTGTTTTGTCGTATAAATAAAAAATGTTTTAATTCATAAAAAGGACACCGACTTCAATGAAAAACAAATTATGCGTCTCTATAACATTTGGGGGTTTCCCTCGATTTTTCTGAGATCCCATCATCAGATCCTGACTTGGTGCCAATGGGACCACCTGGGAAGTATACCCTTTTAAACAAAAAAAGAATTTCTCGAATCGGTCCAGCCGTCTTCGAGTAATCGGGTAACATACATAAAAAAAAAGATTCCGACGAATTGTTAACCTCCTCCATTTTTTGAAGTCGGTTAAAAAGTGATATATATATAGATTAATAAGAGTTATAATACATCCTCTATATTAAATACTGCCAATAGAGTCACTTTAATCTAGAGCCATCGTTAATTTAAAAATCAGCATCAGAATCTTTAAATGGCTATAGTATCACAGTCTATCAGTGAACGAAAATAATATTGGCTTAGTACTCTTCTGTCCTCCCCTAGGTAATCTCTACAATTGAAGGTGTTAATGTTCTCAATCTTTAAGAAAAAGAATAGAGATTGAGGAAGAGAATATGAAAGCTGTTGTTTCACGTCTGTTAAATGGGCTTATAGACGCTGTAGATAAAATTACAAAGCTTAACTTTACAATCTAAAATCCTGTTTATCCGGTTCTGTCGGGGGTCTAGAGTTGGGGTACAATGTTTGGCCATTTTGCGGCTTTCTGAGTACTCTGACACTAGACCCTCGACCACTTCTTCACCTTCTTGCCCATGGCGTAGTGTGAAGAAGCAGGCCGGCATGATTGTGTTGAGTAGCGGGGGATTTAGATCGCCTCTCGCTACTCGATACTCTATTTGGACCGCACTGTGCTTACCATCAGGTGCAGTGTGGTCACTTTGCCGTGCCAGTATAAAAAAAACTGTAGAATAAGGCAAAGAATAATACAGAAAATTACTTTATCAAGTAGATTTTATATCTAGAGTCGTATTCAAAGCAGCCGGTGAGCAGGTGTTCCAAATAGCACCCGTAATGGTTGTCTGGGATATTGTTACGTCACTACGTGCGGAATCGATGTACGCAACTATCTAACTGAATTAATTATTGCGGATGCCATTTGAATTGTTGTTTCAACGGTAGGCAGCGGCTTTGCTGTGCCCTGGTATTGCAGAAGTCTATGGGCGGCGGTGACTACTTACCATCAGGTGGCCCGTCTGCTCGTCTGCCTATCGAGGCACTAAAAAAAAAACAATGAGGTATTCAATTAAAGTTTAATGTAGTTCATTTTTGAGTATAATTTGATCTTCCGATAATTATCTACAATGATAAATAGAAAGAAGTTTATAATTGTTATATCATTTATATATTTGCAATATTAGGGTGGTAGTTACGGGTGATTCTGTTCGTATTACATACAAATTAACATACATTGAGCTGCTCTAATCTAATGTTATTAAACTGAAATCGTATATCAATTATATGACCAAATATTGTTAACCGGTGTGAAAAGAGCAACGCTAGAGTTTCTTGCCCGTTCTTATCTAGCGAAACTGCATTCCGAACTGGCGGTAGAGTAAAAAATTGACTGAATCTAAATGATGTATAACATTTCATGGACTCAATAAATATTTGATTTTGATTTTATTAAATATGTTGCCTGAACTAGGTGAAAACCTGTATCTCAGGAGACAGTGTTGCTTGAATTGTATTCAATTTTAAAATTAGCCAGACTGAAATTCTTGTAACGACAGTAATTTTAGGCAATGAATTTACGATAGCACTTTCATCTATATTAATAACTAGCTGTTGCTCGTGGCTCCGCACGCGTGGAGGTCATGTTTGGAAGAAAAAGTATAAGTAAAGTATACAAAATGCCAATTTTCATTCGTTTTACTTCAAAAATGACGGATTTTCATACAACCTTTAATTCCCTATTTTACCCCCTTAGGGATGGAATTTCCAAAAATCCTGAAATACATATTAATTATTTTTAACTAAAAGGCAAAATACTATTTTCCAAGAATTTAACTTCAAAAATGACGAACGACGACGACGACGAATTTTCATACAAACTACTAGTTACTACTAGGGGTAGTATTTCCAAAAACCCTTCCTTAGTGAATGCATACGTAATATAAGGTACCTACTGTCAAAATTTAAAGTCTCTAACCCCAGCCGTTAGGCTGTGCGTTGATATGTCAGTCGGTTTCTTCTTTTATATATATAGACTAGCTGTTGCTCGCGGCTCCGCCCGCGTGGAGGTCATGTTTGAGAGAAAAAGTATACAATACAAAATACCAATATTCATGCGTTTAACTTAAAAATGACTGATTTTCATACAAACTTTCATCCCCTATTTTACCCCCTTAGGGGCGGAATTTCCAAAAATCCTTCCTTAGTGGCCTACGTGATAAAAGGTACCTACTGTCAAAATTTTAAGTCTCTAACCCCAGCCGTTTAGGCTGTGCGTTGATCGATCAGTCAGTCAGTCAGTCAGTCAGTCAGCTTCTTCTTTTATATATACATATAATAATTAGAGATATATTATAATAATAAAATACCATCAGTAAGAAATCTTGCAAATTTCTATTTCCACTTGGCAATCTGTAGCATTACAAAATCTGTTTCATTCGTTCAATGCTTCTGAAATTGCAACTTATTTGCATTCTTAGTGTTTTAAGATAATATACAAATTTATATTTGCCGTTCTAAAACAATACCACTAGTTGGAGCTCCGTAATCAGGTGTTTTCGTCGGCAGAAAATATAAATTTGCATTTTCCGCTCAGTTTGTGATTCCTCTTGGAGCATTTCTGTTTGTTCACTCTTGAATCTGGCGGTTTTAAAATGCTGTGTAATTACTTGGCATTCTGGAGCGATATTTTCATAATATATGGGTAGTGATTTTAAATGTTTGTATTTAGTTTTAGGTCAGAAAATCTTTTAAAATCAAATTATTCGTGTAATCAGAGATATTAATGTTAGGAACATCAACAACATTATGCAAGATGGATATTTAAAAGGCACAAATACAATATTTATAATTTATTAATTGATTTACACGACACTGTTACACATCTCAGTGCTTAATATTAACACACACGCATGTCAGGATTCACTTTAAGGCTTCTCTTTATAATTAATCTACCAGCATTACCCTTTTAAACTGAACAACGCCATTGAACCATTTACAATTACTTACTGCCCGCGAACGAACCACGAATGTTCTCACTACCAACTCACTGCTACACCACTAGTCTTCTGAACTGAACCAATTGAACATCGGAGCGCGGAAGGCACTCTTTTATATTAAACATTTACTACTCCCACTTTGGTTGTCATTATTAACTACCCCCAACTAATCTCCTAAATACCTCAGTTATACCTTCGGTATTTCTAATAATAGTAAATACCCTAATATTAATAGACAAAAGTACTATTCTACTGGCAATAGGCTGAAAATCCAAATTAATTCTAGTTCAAATCCCAGATCGCACATATTCTTACAACCAACATATAGTCATGACTGCGTAGACTAAATCTGTATCATGAGTATCCAGTACTACGAGGAACAACAGTCCCACAACACCCAGACCCAAACAAATTGTGGATCACACAATAATTTGTCTTAATATGCCTGCGGTCTCATTTCACAGCTGGTTAATTGCCCAAAAATAATTAATAATAATAAATAAAAATAATTATTAATTAATTTATATTTATTTCCCTATTTTACCCCCTTAGGGATGGAATTTCCAAAAATCCTGAAATACATATTAATTATTTTTAACTAAAAGGCAAAATACTATTTTCCAAGAATTTATCTTCAAAAATGACGAACGACGACGACGACGAATTTTCATACAAACTACTAGTTACTACTAGGGGTAGTATTTCCAAAAACCCTTCCTTAGTGAATGCATACGTAATATAAGGTACCTACTGTCAAAATTTCAAGTCTCTAACCCCAGCCGTTAGGCTGTGCGTTGATATGTCAGTCGGTTTCTTCTTTTATATATATAGACTAGCTGTTGCTCGCGGCTCCGCCCGCGTGGAGGTCATGTTTGAGAGAAAAAGTATACAATACAAAATGCCAATTTTCATTCGTTTTACTTCAAAAATTACGGATTTTCATACAACCTTTAATTCCCTATTTTACCCCCTTAGGGATGGAATTTCCAAAAATCCTGAAATACATATTAATTATTTTTAACTAAAAGGCAAAATACTATTTTCCAAGAATTTAACTTCAAAAATGACGAACGACGACGACGACGAATTTTCATACAAACTACTAGTTACTACTAGGGGTAGTATTTCCAAAAACCCTTCCTTAGTGAATGCATACGTAATATAAGGTACCTACTGTCAAAATTTAAAGTCTCTAACCCCAGCCGTTAGGCTGTGCGTTGATATGTCAGTCGGTTTCTTCTTTTATATATATAGACTAGCTGTTGCTCGCGGCTCCGCCCGCGTGGAGGTCATGTTTGAGAGAAAAAGTATACAATACAAAATACCAATATTCATGCGTTTAACTTAAAAATGACTGATTTTCATACAAACTTTCATTCCCTATTTTACCCTCTTAGGGGCGGAATTTCCAAAAATCCTGAAACATATATTTTTTATTTTTAACTAAAATGCTAAATACTAATTTTCATGAATTTAACTTCAAAAATGACGGATTTTCATACAAACTTTCATCCCCTATTTTACCCCCTTAGGGGTGGTATTTCCAAAAACCCTTCCTTAGTGGATGCCTACGTGATAAAAGGTACCTACTGTCAAAATTTTAAGTATCTAACCCCAGCCGTTTAGGCTGTGCGTTGATCGATCAGTCAGTCAGTCAGTCAGTCAGTCAGTCAGCTTCTTCTTTTATATATACAGATAATAATTAGAGATATATTATAATAAGAAAATACCATCAGAAAGAAATCTTGCAAATTTCCATTTCCACTTGGCAATCTGTAGCATTACAAAATCTGTTTCATTCGTTCAATGCTTCTGAAATTGCAACTTATTTGCATTCTTAGTGTTTTAAGATAATATACAAATTTATATTTGCCGTTCTAAAACAATACCACTAGTTGGAGCTCCGTAATCAGGTGTTTTCGTCGGCAGAAAATATAAATTTGCATTTTCCGCTCAGTTTGTGATTCCTCTTGGAGCATTTCTGTTTGTTCACTCTTGATTCTGGCGGTTTTAAAATGCTGTGTAATTACTTGGAATTCTGGAGCGATATTTTCATAATATGTGGGTAGTGATTTTAAATGTTTGTATTTAGTTTAAGGTCAGAAAATCTTTTGTAAATCAAATTATTCGTGTAATCAGAGATATTAATGTTAGGAACATCAACAACACTATGCAAGATGGATATTTAAAAGGCACAAATACAATATTTATAATTTATTAATTGATTTACACGACTGTTACACATCTCAGTGCTTAATATTAACACACACGCATCAGGATTCACTTTAAGGCTTCTCTTTATAATTAATCTACCAGCATTACCCTTTTAAACTGAACAACGCCATTGAACCATTTACAATTACTTACTGACCCGCGAACGAACCACGAATGTTCTCACTACCAACTCACTGCTACACCACTAGTCTTCTGAACTGAACCAATTGAACACCGGAGCGCGGAAGGCACTCTTTTATATTAAACATTTACTACTCCCACTTTGGTTGTCATTATTAACTACCCCCAACTTGTCTCCTAAATACCTCAGTTATACCTTCGGTATTTCTAATAATAGTAAATACCCTAATATTAATAGACAAAAGTACTATTCTACTAGCAATAGGCTGAAAATCCAAATTAATTCTAGTTCAAATCCTAGATCGCACAATCATATTCTTACACCCAACATATAGTCATGACTGCGTAGACTAAACCTGTATCATGAGTATCCAGTACTACGAGGAACAACAGTCCCACAACACCCAGACCCAAAACAAAAAGTGGATCACACAATAATTTGTCTTAATATGCCCGCGGTCTCATTTCACAGCTGGTCACTGGCCCCTACGCCATAGAGACTACCTTTGTAATATTTTTTGTAAAATTAAAATACGTAAATACATACATATACACTCACGCCTGTAATCCCCGAAGGGGTAGGCTGAAGTATACCCAATACACCCCCACTTTTCGAAAAATTTATAATGGTCCCATAATCTGATAGGGGCGAGCCTATCGCCATACCGATTCCCGACTCTAGACTTCAGGTTGATACTAAGTATTTCTAAATTGAAAAACCCAATATGGAATAATGGATCAAACCCAAGACCTCACAGCTAAGCAGACGTAACGCATGCCCTATTACAACTTTGACACCGAGGCAGTCTGAGTTGAAGTTAAAATAGCTGCCCATAATTGGAATTTGTATCCACATTATGGCGATAAAATTGTCACCTATTATATTATGAGACAGGAATAATAAAGCTCTATGTATCCTTTCAGGTGTGAGCTTATGTTAAAGAGACGTTTATGATATAAGCAAAGCTGATATCACGCTGCCTTATTACAAAATATTTAATTCCTGATTAAAATTGCTTCATCTTGTAAATGGCCGTCGTGAAACGTAATAATATCATTAAGAGTTCATACCAATGGGACATAAGAAATTTCACACAAACCTCACATAGAGTTATTAAATTTAATTAGGGTCCTTTCATACTGGTTATTCGGATCCAAATGACCTCGTTACAGAAGTTAATGTGACAACAGAGTGTATGGCATTTAGACTTTGAGATTTAGAAGCTTTTGAAATATTCTGGTTCATGTAGATTTGAATTACTAAATACTATTCATCTTTTTTTATCATGGCAAGGCAAAGTGACCACACTGCAATTGATGGTAAGCGCAGTGCCGTGCAATTAGAGTATCGAGAAGCGAGAGACAATCTATCACCCGCTACTCAACACAATCATGCCGGCCTGCCGGCCTTGTTCACTACGCCATGGGGCAAGGAGGTGAAGAAGCGGTCGACGGTTTAGTGTCATACTACTCAGAAGGTCGCAAAATGGCCAAACATCGTACCTCAACTCTAGACCCCCGACAAAAACCGGATGTACACTGGCTGATTCCGGAACGTGACACAATTACGTGTGCCACTATGGCGGGTTTTACACCCCGTGTGCGGTGGTCGCTATCCGGGCGGATATTAATAGAAAAACCAAAAGAGCTGCTAGAAAGCTGAAATTTACGACAGGTGTGAGTAACTGAAATGCATTTATTGGAAGTGAAGTTTAACCGAATTTAAGTCAAAGAATCTGTGATTTAGTAGAAATATTGGTCTTATGATTTCCATCCAAATCAATTAATTGATTAAGCGTGGCTGCAATATCACAGACAGACAGACAAATAAGTAAAGTAGACTTATAGCACTCCTCTTCAGGTATTTATTACCAATAAATATTATTACGGTAGGCAGCGGCTTTGCTGTGCTCTGGCATTGCAGAAGTCTATGGGCAGTGGTGACTACTTACCATCAGGTGGCCCGTCTGCTCGTCTGCCTATCGAGGCACTAAAAAAAATATACGAAATAAATTGTTATCCACGTCTATTGTTGGCTTAGCTGTATTAAACTATACACCTAATTTTACTAACATTCTGGGTAATTAAGCTATCAGATAATTTCGGGTGCTTACATCTCACGAACGCTAAACCTGACATCATAATTTACTAAAGTATTAAAAGTTTCACAAACGTCTAAGGTTCTTATTTCGCGTGTTTTACCTTAGGTTGAATACAATCTGTATATATAAAAGACTAGCTGTTGCTCGCGGCTCCGCCCGCGTGAAGGTCATGTTTGGGAGAAAAAGTATACAATACAAAATACCAATATTCATGTGTTTAACTTCAAAAATGAAGGATTTTCATACAAACTTTCTTATCCTATTTTACCCCCTTAGGGGTGGAATTTCCAAAAACCCTGAAATATGTATTTTTAATTTTTAACTGTAAGGCCAAATACCAAATTTCATGCGTTTAACTGCAAAAATGACAGATTTTCATACAAACTTTCTTCCCCTATTTTACCCCCTTCGGGGTGGAATTTCCAAAAATCCTGAAATATATATTTTTTATTTTTGGCTAAAACGCCAAATACGAATTTTCATAAACTTAACTTCATAAATGACGGATTTTCATACAAACTATCATCCCCTATTTTACCCCCTTAGGGGTGGTATTTCTTTTATATATACAGAAGAAACTGACTGACTGACTGACTGACTGATCGATCAACGCACAGCCTAAACGGCTGGGGTTAGAGACTTGAAATTTTGACAATAGGTACCTTTTATCACGTAGGCATCCACTAAGGAAGGGTTTTTGGAAATACCACCCCTAAGGGGGTAAAATAGGGGATGAAAGTTTGTATGAAAATCCGTCACTTTTGAAGTTAAATTCATGAAAATTAGTATTTGGCATTTTAGTTAAAAGTAAAAAATATGTGTTTCAGGCTTTTTGGAAATTACGCCCCTAAGGGGGTAAAATAGGGAATGAAAGTTTGTATGAACATCCGTCATTTTTAAGTTAAGCGCATGAATATTGGTATTTTGTATTGTATACTTTTTCTCCCAAACATGGTCTCCACGCGGGCGGAGCCGCGAGCAACAGCTAGTATATAATAAGAGGAGACGCTAGTTTAACCTCCCACCGATCACCGTAGTGAGTAAAATACAGGCCAAAATAAACTTTATTTCTAGAATATTAACGTAATTGGTCTCGGGTTCTATCCCTGGGTCGGATAAAGTGATATTGGGTTTTTCTATAGGAATACTCAGTATCAGCCCGGTGTCTGGAATTGTGGTCGGTATGGCGATAGGCTCGCCCCCTATCACATTATGGGACCGTAACAAATTCGGCCAAAAGTTTACTGCTTACATCTCTGCCTACTCCTTCAGGAATTAAAGGCGAGTGTGTATTTTAGTAAATAATATACGCCATGAAAATGTTTTAACAACTTTTAAGCTTGTCAACAACGCTGAACAATATAAAATGCATGTAAAAACTAAACTGCATAAGAACATAATACCATTCGCTTTCACAACGCAAATGCACATGTTTCTCATTATGTCATACACAAAGGATGCCCTACTGTTCATGATAGATATGTTTAATTTCAGTTCTTGGGTTATATTTTCCAGATAGAAAGTGTTATGGAGTCACTAATTATCTCGATCGGTGGCGCAATGGATGAGTACCTACCTGGATGTAAAATGTAAAACAGATGTTACAATACAATACAATACAAAAACTATTTATTGTGCACACAAAAAAATATATACATAGAAACAAACAACATACAATCAAATTAGAATGCACAATGTTGACATGATGATATGATGTTCGATGATACGTACGTTATGTAGATGCACCGAGACGTTTGTGTGATCTAAAAATATTTGCATCGGATCTGGGTGTTGCGACACCAAATGTCTTTCGTGGTTCCTAACCACAATACAAAATAATTGTAACTTACTATGGCGCCAGCAAGGCGCATAAATACGAAAAACTTTATTCCGAAAGTCACAAATACGAGTTTAAAAATACAGATTTTTATAATTCCGAAATCTCAATATTCGTAACATTTATAATGACTATTTTCAAAATAGCCGCAGCGATAGCCTAGTTGGTTGCGGTACGGACTGCCAAGACGCAAGTCGTAGGTTCGAAACCCAAGTGGCATACACCTCTGACTTTTCTGAAGTGATGTGTGTATTAAAATGTTAATTATCGCTTGCTTTAACGGTGAAGGAAAACATCGTGAGGAAACCTGGCATACCTGAGAATTCTCATACGAGTTTCGAAGGTATGTAAAGTCTGCCAACCCGCATTAGGCCAGCGTGGTGGACTACGGCCTAACCCCTCTCATTAGTAGAGGAGGCCCGTGCCCAGCAGTGGGACAATGTTTAATACAGGGCTAGTATTATTATTATTCTCAAAATAATGAGTGTCAATAGATCGAATACTTAATTATTTGGATTGGTAACCAACAATAGGGACGATCTGATGTTCGGCGGCCGCCCCCGCGGCCCGTTCGCTCATTACATACATAACCTAGCCCAAAGGATTCAATAATATCTAGTAGATGTCATTTTCGAACCGAGAACCCATCTAGCATTTGATCCTTCAGACTTATGAAAATCGGAAAACAAATTGCATTTACGACTTTTGGTAAAACTTTGATATTATGAAAATCGGACTTTTAGAAATCCGAATATCGAAATTCGGAATCAAATATTTCGCAGTTTTTGGGTGTTCCCCGCCAGGAGTATATGTGCGACTGTTGATTCATTTTAAAAAGAACAGGTACCTAAATGTATGTCTGGTTTTATCACAATTCGTTATATCCAGTGCTTAAAAGATATAAACAAACATATGATAACTCTGAGGGGAAACTCACGTTAGTAATTACTAGACAGAAACAAACACAGCAACTAATCTAAGTTGGATCACTTGCAACCGCGGTAAGGGCGCGTTCAAAATTACAAGAGTAATTTTCATTTATCTTGAATATACATTCAAAAAACATTATTTGGTTCATTCAATTTCAATGAAATCATTCAAAATGTACATTTTTATAGCTATAGAAGTGACTGCCTTGGTGGCGCAGTTGTAATTGCGCATGCGTTACGATTGCTGTGCTGAGGTCTTGGGTTCGATCCCGGGTCGGGTAAAGTGATATTGGGTTTTTCTACCTAGAAATACTCAGAATTAACCCGGACTCTGGAATGGTGCCCGGTGTGGCGATAGACTCGACCCCTATCACATTATGGGACCGAAATTTGGCGAAAAGTGTGTGTACTGGTTACACCTCTGCCTACCCCTTCGGGGATTACAGGCGTGAGTGTATATGTATGTATGTATGTATAGAAATGTTAAGTACTAGTTTGCGGTACCAAGTTTGAACACATTCGAATAAAGAACTGTAACATTTGAACATTTCGTTACTTTTATGTTTTAAATTTCAACAAATACTAAAGTGCTAGAAATACGTTCTTAACCCCTAAGTCCCCCATTGGGGACGCATTTATTTGGGACAAAGAGGGTATGTGATGTGGTATTTTTTTTGGCGTCAGAAATAATTATTTATGTGTCGAAAAACATCGTGAGGAAACCTTCATAACTGAGTTCTCTGTAAGAATTTCAAAGATATATCATGTCTAATAACACGCATTAACCAAGCGTTATAGTTTAGACCTAGCTCCCCTGTTTAGAAAAAAATGCAGAGAGGCAGTGTATAATACTGTTGAAATAAGATTAGGTGTGAAACATGCCTTATTCTCCATCCCTTTCGCACTAAGCATCAGAGTTTTGATAACTCCGTCCGTTAATCATCGCGGCAAACGAGAAAACTATTGATGTGCGAATCAACACAAGTATACTTCTCGGGTCTTGTAAAGGTCACTTTCAATCATCAGAAGGCCAACTCTAGTAAATTAAACATGTTCGAACTGTACTGAAATTACATTGAAAGTAGGTCTTAAGTCCAGAAAATAAAACTCATTTTTAAATGACAATACTATTTTAGTCTCTTTTGTTATCCCGGCTCGGCAAAGTGACAACACTGCATCTGATGGTAAGCGCAGTGCCGTCCAATTAGAGAATTAGAGTATCGAGTGTTAGCAACATCAACAAATCTATGCAAAATGGATATTTAAAAGGCACAAATACAATGTTTATAATTTATTGATTGATTTACACGACACTGTTACACATTTTTTTTTTTTTTTTTTTTTTTATGGAAAAAGGGGGCAAACGGGCAAGAGGCTCACCTGATGGAAAGTGATCACCGCCGCCCATGAACATCTGCAACACCAAAGGGCTTGCAAATGCGTTGCCGGCCTTTCATATCTCAGAGCTTAATATCAACACACACGCATGTCAGGATTCACTTTGAGGCTTCTCTTTATAATTAATCTACCAGCATTACCCTTTTAAACTGAACAACGCCATTGAACTGATTACCATTATAATTACCATTTAGACTTACTACACCGAACCACGAATATACTGGCTATCGTCTCGTCTTCCACTCAACTAAACTGAACTGAACCAACTGAACACCGGAGCGCGGAAGGCACTCTGTTTTATATTAAACATTTACTACTCCCACTTTGGTTGTCATTATTAACTACCCCCAACTAGTCTCCTAAATACCTCAGTTATACCTTCGGTATTTCTAATAATAGTAAATACGCTAATACGAGTAGTGAGAAACAATCTGTCCCCCGCTACTCAACACAATCATGCCGGCCTGCTATGTAGCTTCTTCACACAAAGCGATGGGCAAGAAGGTGAAGAAGTGGTCGAGGGTCTTGTGTCAGAGTACTTACAAGGCCGTAACACAGCCAAACATCGTACCTCAACTCTTGACCCCGACAAAAACCGGATGTACACTGGCTGACCCCGGAATGCTACACACTTGGGTGTGCCACTATGACGGGTTTTACACCCTGTGTACGGTGGTCGCTATCCAGGCGAGTAAGAATATCCTACCTCCAGCAGAAACTTGTGTTGCGTAAATGTCGCTACAACCTGAAATTGTTTTTAAATACTCACTTTATCTAATGAACTCCCTAATTAGCAACCATTTTATACACAAAAGATAAATATAAGAACATTAAGTAATGAAATATTCAGATATCTTCAGCAAAACTTCTAAAATCCTAATGGTTTCCTAGAAACAAGGCATTCAATATACCAAAGCTACAACAGGTAAGAATTTCTTTGTAAAACAATGGATACTAAATGATGCCAATTTGCCTCAGTGGCGTCAGCTTTATGCTAAGAACTGTTCTTTGTAAGTTTTTAATAATAAGATGGTTTTAATAAGAAGGTAAAGAGAAACAAAATTGTATAATTTTTATCATAAAATAATTGCTTAAAAATGTATAAATAAACCCAAAATGTGTGTGACTGACATAGCCTCGATCCCACACTAAGATACGAGTCTTGTGTTGTAGGTATCAGGGACTACGCCTTTCTGTCTCACAACACCCAGATCCCGGACTCAAATATTTGTCTGTCACATAAACACTTGTCCTGGTGTGGCAATCGAACCCACGGCCTCTCGTTTCACAGCCGGCTACTCGCCAACTGCGCCACGGAGGCTGTCATAAAATATTAGAAGTTATTAATAATATTACAAGCACACGTTTGTCTTCCAATTAATTTGTTTGAATAATTATTTATACATTTATTTATTTATTATTAAAGACCTCCAACGAAGGTTACACGTATATAAAAGTAAAAGTGTAACATTTTATATATTAGCTTTGTGACGTGCTCCTTCAATTACAGAAGACCACAGCATGCAAATTTACAATTTTATATAGTAACTTTGAATATTATTATTTATAGCTGTTGCTCGCGGCTCCGCCCGCGTGGAGGTCATATTTTGGAGAAAAGGTATATAATATAAAATACCAATTAAAATGCGTTTAACTTCGAACATGACGGATTTTCATACAAACTTTCTTCCCCTATTTTACGCCCTTAGGGGTGGTATTTCTAAAAACCCTTCCTTAGTGGATGCCTACGTCATAAAAGGTACCTACTGTCAAAATTTCAAGTCTCTAATCTCAGCCGTTTTGGCTGTGCGTTGATCGATCAGTCAGTCAGTCAGTCAGTTTCTTCTTTTATATATACAGATTATTTACAAATCTAATTTTACAACACTAGGAAAGAAATAGATACTAGTTACTAACATACTAATGATTAGCTGCATAATATTTGCCAGACTTGTTTTTTATACCTAGAAGTGTCCGTGATGTCAAGATCAAGATGTGTTTTCGCAAACATAAACTGAATGTCTTTATATTATAACTGGCAGTCAGCGTTTGTGTACTTCTTTAAAGTACACATATAGCTCTTACTAAGCCGAGCCTAAAAAGTGCCACAGTAGCTGCAGAACGCCCAAACCAGCGATTTTATTCAGCGTTTTTCACTTCCACAGACCCACCCCCTTCACAACCCTGTATCGATTTCGGAAGCAATTCAGGCCGTGTTACCCTCTCAGCTTTAATTATAATAAATGTAATATTAGAGATTTTAATTAAATTTAATTATACCGTGCAGGTAGATTTAAATTTAATACTGAGTAATTTATACTCTGAAACTTCGAATTTCGTAATTTATGTTTCGGAAGTTATATGTACAGGGTGCGCAATTAAAAATTAGGAAAAGTTCCGAGTACATATTTTTATTATAATTCTTCTTCCTTATCGTTCCCTCACTAATGAGCATCGTGACCATATATGATTTGTCTCCATTTGCTTCTCCCCTCCCATTCCTACCCTTCTCCTGATCATCTCCCACTTCCTTTACCGAAGATCATGATTCCTTTCATTTACCGGTCATCCTCTTTTCTCCTTTTCCAGCCCTTTCCTCGACGTTGTATCCCTACCTATCAGCTATTGACGGTGGATTCCAAGTTCCTGAGGCATTAAACATAACTCGTTACGTATGGAGAACTTCCATTTGTGTTTTGACCGGTCATAAGTGCCTTTTATATGCCTACATGATCAATAAAGATTTTTTTATTCTGTCCTGGCCAGTTCAATAGGTCATTGTAGAGTTTCTCCTGTTGCCTCTACAATACGTTTAGACCATCGTGTTGGAATTCAGCCCCTGGAGCTCTTCGCCTGCATCTGTCCCACGATCAACTGCTTCTCCAACTCATGCATATGCATTATTATTATTACGTCTTCTAAAAGGTTTATGCCCATTATGGATGTAATAAGTGCATGTACTATGACTGTTTAAAACTTGCCGATAACGATACCAATCAGATACCGACATCAACTATTCGATATTGATCCGATCAGATATATCGGTCCGATATCGGTACACAGAATTTTCGTATAAAGCTCTTATTACAAGTTTGAAAATGTAAACAAGGTTTGTGGCGCGTGTCACTATTCCTAAAACTTTGCAGAAGAGAGTATAAAATTTCACAAAACCTAGCATAGGGGTTTGAATAATGAGGAAAATATAATAAACGATATTTACATACCACGATACTAACAAACATTATATTTGTTATTGACTATTGTGCAATGTTTTGTCTCACTGTGTTAAGTTCTTTTATCCTGGCACGGACGGCACTAAGCGCAGTGCCGTCCAGGTAGAGCTGTAGCTCGTATCTGTTAAACGCGGGTGGAACCATGGATAACTGCTAACCAGCTGTTGCCCTATACAGCTGTCTATAATGCATTCATTTGTGACGTCAAAACAATAAAAGTGAAAGTTAACTTCAATAACTTTATCACCGGGGGTGTAACTCAGTGGTAGAGTGTCTGCTTCGCATGCTGAAAGTCCTGGGTTCAAATCCCAGCACCTCCAAAATTGCAACTATTTTGTTTCCAAAAAGGTTATTTTTATTTTTACAATTATTCTATTGTTTCTCCAAAAATGGATTAATGCTTATAATTTACTATTTCATATATTTTCTATTCTTTATCCCCACAGACCGCCTTGTATGTCAACCGAATTTACGACGAAAAATAAAAAAATATTAGATCTCGACAGTAGTGCCACCTACCTGGTTCAAAACTAGCTAGCTACTAGCTAGTCCAGATAGGTGGACTAACTTCTAGGAGATATTACACATTTTTGTCGCTTCACACGGATTTTCAATCTTACTTGAAAGAAAGAAAAAGTCTTTAATTGCTAGAACAAATAAATAAAACAGAAAAAGTACAAAATAAAACTTAAACCTAAAAAATTAGACCATTTGCTCCAGCAACAGGGCCCCTCATTCAGCGATATGCTGCAGTACAGAAGTGAGCAGTACTGCATCGCTGATTTTCAATGACGGCCCTTGTGTGACGTCCGCACGTCGTAAAAAATTGGGTGACGCGAAATAGGGATTCAAAACTAGCTAGCTACTAGCTAGTTTTGAACCAGATAGGTGGACTAACTTCTAGGAGACAAGATCACTTACACATTTTTGTCGCTTCACACGGATTTTCAATCTTACTTCGTACAAAATTGGTTGAAGCGAAATAGGGATTCAGTATAAACTAGACGAGCTGTGATAATAATTTGGGAGTATATGGCAAAAGTTATGCCGTGTAGCGACACCTAATTAGAAGTTCGACGACACTTCCAAAGTGGTAAAGCCACGCTACATGCATACATACTGTCATGCCTGTAATCCCCGAAGGGGTAGGCAGAGGTGTAAACAGCACACCCACTTATCACCGAATTTATGTTGGTGGTAGGATATTCATATCCGCCCGGATAGCAACCACCGGACACAGGGTTTAAAACCCGCCATAGTGTCACACGCAAGTGTGTCGCATTCCGGGATCAGCCAGGGTTTTTGTCGGGGGTGTAGAGTTGGGGTATGATGTTTGGCCGTTATGCGGCCTTCTGAGTACTCTGACAATAGACCCTCGACCGCTTCCTCACCTTCTTGCCCATGAGGTAGTGTGAAGAAGCAGGTCAGCGTGATTGTGTTGAGTAGCGGGGGATAGATTGTCTCTCGCTACTCGATACTCTAATTGGGAGGCACTCCGCTTACCATCAGGTGTGGTCACTTTGCCGCAGGTAAAATCCATCTCACGCATACCTTCTACTTCTCGGGGGAGAGGGGAGGGAGATGGTTATTCCGGACTCACCGACATTCCGGCCCAGTTCACCCGAAGGACCACTAGATCGGGCCCCTGACCAATTTTTCTACACCGGTGTACCGACTAAAAACCCCACGGTAGTCTTCTGCAGCACATCTGGAACTATCCCGAGGGATCCTGAGCGTACTCTGGATCGCTGCTGGAACAATCCCTGTGTGGTACCTTTACGGCCCGTTCTTATAACGTCGTTTTACCTGTCTTTCTACCCATATAATACATTAAAGACGAATTAAATCAAATGTTTAATTAAATCATGTGAAATAAGCGTCTATGGTAAATCTGCAGATGTTTTTAACTCTTGGTGTTTCGGGAGATGTGTTTTCCTCTTTGGAGTTTTCCATATGACATTTTTTTGTGCATGTGCATTTCTGAAAAGGTAAATTTATTAGCACAAGCATTCAAAGTATGAATAATAAATAAATATATTGAAACTGTCACATAGTCCTGACCCCACACTAAATCAAACCTGTATCGTAGCTATAAAGTAAGTGGTAGAGCCACACTGTAGACATATTTGTCTACAGCATGAATGAATGGGCCGGCTCGACCTGGGTAGTACCGCTGTCTCACAGAAAACCAACGTAAAGTGACAGTTTACTGTCGCGTTTCGTATGGTAAGTGAGATATCCGGAGGCCCAGATTCTCCCTTCCCTTCCCTAATCCCTATTCCTGTCCTTTAAGGCCGACAGCGCATACATGATACTTTCGGTATTGTGGATGTTCATGGGCGGTGGAGATCACTTAACATCAGGTGACCCACTGGCTCGTTTGTCGGACTATGAAATAAAAAAAAAAAATAAAGGACTACGAGAAACTACGGTCCACAACACCCAGACACGAAACAAACATTTTTGTATCACATACACATTTGTCTGCTTGTCTTCACGGCCTCTCGTTTTGCAGCCAATCGAACGATTACTCGCCCACTATGTCACGAGGGCTATCACATTTTAAATGAATGTCGATTCAATGTCATTTATGCTTTTTCATTCTGGGAGCTATGTCACATTTTTGTTTTCTCTCAGATCACATATTTCGTGGTTTGATCTTTCTAGTCTACTAACGTTTTTATTTAATTTCCTTCTTATCCTGAGGCATTTAGGTCTTCTACATCGACAGAATCTGTTTCTCCTGCGTTCTTCTGCTGATTCTTTTAACTTTGATTTGATGTGAGACCATGAATCTTTTTGACATCCATCTTCACAGCAACATTTGGCGCCTAATAAAAGTTAAAATATCTATATAAAATACCAGAAGTGTATTATATATTGTCCCATTGCTGGGCAAGGGTCTCCTCTTTAATTTTCAGTATTTTATTTCCTTCTTTTTTTATTTGTTGTACACCGCCGTCTACTTCTTTCATTTATGTTTTTATCCACCCATCAGTTGCTGGGACGAGATTACTTTTACCGACAAGACAATCCATCGTGATATATTTAATCCTCTAGTCCTATGTATACTATGCTTAACTTTTTATGCTATTATTCGTTATACAATACAGAGTCGTTGTATTGTATTGCTATATATACTCAGCCTGTTGCCGTCCACTGTTGGACGTAGGCCTCCCCAAGTGAACGCCAACCATCCCGGTCTTGGGTAGCCCGCATCCACCCGCTACCGCTACCCGCTAAGTCGTCGGTCCATCGTGCAGCAGGGCGTCTCACACTACGTTTGCCTAAACGCGGTCTCCACTCCAATACATGTCTGCTCCGTCGGCCATCTGTCCGTCTGTAGACGTGACCAGCCCACTTCCACTTTAGCGTGCTAATTTTGCGAGCAATATCTATGACTTTGGTTCTCTGGCGGATGACTTCATTTCGAACTCTATCCGCCAGAGAAACCCCAAGCATTTCCCGAAATGTGTATAATAGTGTGGTTACTTCATAAATAATTATATCAGTAGTAAGTTAACACTCACCCATGGCAGTATTTATTTATAAACTGTTGCAAGACAAACTGAAAGTATATCAGATATGTCATTTCACAATGATTTTTATGGCTGTCAAATACGAATAGTATTGAATTCGCAACCAACTCGATAAATGCTATAATCTGTACTAATATTATATACATATATATTCATGCTTGCATCCCATGGGGGTAGACAGAGACTATTGAGTTCCGCAAGCTACGACCCTGACACATTTTATTCGTATCTTGCAGTAAAAGGTATTCATCTCTCTCTCTCTTCCTGGCTATTCGTCCCATATGGTGGTAGGGTCAGCCTTCTTACTATTTCTCCTCCACTTTGCTCTGTCTTCGACGTCGTCTGCGGATAAATTGCATTCCCTCATGTCCCTCTGCACTACATCCTTCCACCTTGTCTTGGGCCTCCCTCTGGATCCTCGACCAGGTATAGAAAGGTGCAGTGCTAAGTTTCCCACGTAGTCTGGTGGCTTCCTCTTCACATGTCCATACCATCTCAGCCTACTCTCTTGCATCTTTTAGGCGATATCGCGTACTGACAGGCTTCCTCGCACGTACTCGTAACGGATTTTATCGAGCCTGGTAGCGCCACACATCCACCAAAGCATTTTCATTTCGGCAACTTTAATGGCACTTACATGTCTTTGAGTAACTGCCCACGTTTCACTGCCATACATTAGGACTGGTCTAATAATAGTCTTATATATTAAACCCTTGAGTTTTATTGGCATTCTTTTATCGCAAGTGACACCCGTCACTTCGCGCCATTTGAGCCACGCTGCGGCAATTCGATGCTGAATGTTACTTTCGACGTTTCCAGATCGGTGCACCATAGCGCCTAGGTATTTATATTGGTCGCAAACTTTGATTTCTTGTCCATCGATGACAATAGGACTGTTGTTTACGTCTGGTTCATTTAGGGACATGAATTGCGTTTTGGTAACACTCAGCATTAGGCCACGCTTTTGCAGCTGTTGCTTCCATGAGAGAAGTGCCTCTTGTAGCTGAGCTCGACTTTCAGTGCAAATAGCCACATCATCAGCGTATATAAACGTCCACAATACCGTATTCTGCGCAGTGGTAGTCAGGGAGTCCAAAACCAAGCAGAACAAAAATGGACTCAGTACAGAACCCTGATGAACACCTTCTGTTACCGTTATTGGTTTTGTCTCACCCACTAACGTCCGTACCATTGATTTAACACTCTTGTACATGTCAGCAATGACGTTCACATAATGGTCGGGAATATTTTTCTATCGAAGGCTCCACCAGATCACAGTGCGTGGAACCCGATCAAATGCTTTTTCCATGTCCAAGAATGCCACATAAAGTGGACGATTTTTCGCACGATATTCTTCGGCAATCGTGTTAAGAGCGAACATGGGATCGGTGGGGGATATGCCGGGGATAAAGCCGTAGTGATTTTTGGACCAGGTGCCCTCAGTTCTTAATCTTCTATCAATCACTCTTTCATAAAGCTTCATGGTATGGCACATTAACTTAATTCCTCGAAAACTATTACAATCATACTTACTGCCTTTCCTCTTATAAATTGGTATGATAGTACTCAACCTCCATGTGTCAGGAATTTGTGAGGAGGACAACATACAATTAAAGAAAGAAGTAAGCAGTACGATACCAAGTTCTCCTAGATATTTCCAAGCTTCAATGGGAATACCATCAGGACCCCTGGCCTTCTTGTTAGACATTTTTTTCAGCGCTTTCTTCACCTCCCAGAACTCTATTGGCGGTATAAGCCCAACATTTTGTTACAGTTCAGGCATATTTATGTTATTAGAACTTGGGTTTAAAAGCGGTGTATAATGCTGGTGCCATGCTGCTAGGATATCTTGGTATTTGTATACCAAATCGCCGTTCGTGTTCCTGATTGTTTCACACCCACTAGGATCCTTTAAAGGTATTCATGATTTGCCATTATAAGAGAATATTGAAATAACACTACTCTACTAATCTATAAATGCAAAATTAGCTCTGTTACGTTTTAGAGACTTTTGGTTATATTCAAAATTTTCAGTATGTCAAAAATTTGAATTGGCGCGTAACCGCAACGATGCAACGCAATTACTGCAACACGGTCTTCTTTAAGCGTCCACTCCATATTTAAAAATGAGTAAAATTCTAAAAAGTATACATTTTTATTTTCATGAACAATTTGAAATTCGAATTCAATAAACTTTTTTGTGGCCAGCATTCTAAAATAAAAGTTTTTACTGTGTGACAATACTTATGACCTGACTGTGTATATATGAGATTCTATGGAAAAAAATACAATGATTTACGTATCATTTAAATAAAAATAAATACACCCAACAGTCACACACATAGTTCTGACCCCAAAAAAAACTTGTATTATAAGTTTTTTTTTTATTCTGGCACGGCAAAGTGACCACACTGTAGGTACCTGATGGTAAACGCAGTGCCGTCCAATTAGAGTGTCAAGTAGCGAGAGTTCACAATCATGCCGGCCTGCTTCTTGACATTACGCCATGGGCAAGAAGTATCAAGAACTACGAGGGACTACGGTCCCACAACATCCAGACTCGAAACAACTATCTGTTTGTCACACAAACATTTGTCTCGGTGTGGGAATCGAACGCACGGCCTCTGTCGGCTACTCGCCTGCAGTGCCACGGAGGCTGTAAAAAAAATAACTTTTGTCTTGGTGCGTGACCTTATCCACATCTAGCTTCATTTCAATAGCTCCCAGATACTGTCATAATTAAATGTAAAAAAATAACATTTCTTTCCCCAAGCAAGTTTGAAAATTGTTTCTTTATTACTTATACAAAATTTAAAAGTAATTATAAATGATCAGACGGATAGAAAATTAGATTTAAACCATTCTCTTACGAGAAATGAGAAAATAAATATATTCCAAAAATAATTATCCAGGGAAATGTAGATTCATAACTGACAATTTTGCTTTTGGACTTTCTCCATGTCAATCCGTACCTACGATTTAAATATTGTTTGAATAATATTTAGTGTACATTCTTTGAAATTAGATGGCGGTGGCGCATTTTGTGTTGCGTAGCGATGTCAATAGTTTTTATTCAATGTAGACCAGACGTATTAGGGGATTGAGGCTTTGTTTTTTTTTTTTTTTTCCTGGCACGGCAAAGTGACCACACTGTACCTGATGGTAAGCGCAGTGCGGTCCAAATAGAGTACTGAGTAGCGAGAGACGATCTATCCCCGCTACTCAACACACTCATGCCGGCCTGCTTCTTCACACTACGCCATGGGCAAGAAGGTGAAGAAGGGGACGAGGGTCTAGTGTCAGAGTACTAAGAAGGCCGTAAAATGGCCATTGTACCCCAACTCCAGACCCCCGACAAAATTGTTGTGAATATTTTTGAAATGAAAACATCTTAAGGCGTTGGCTACTTTTGGGATGGGGAAAAAGCACTGAACTCACGTGACCATCACGCTCAGATTATTTTACTTTTGACATAAGCACGCCTATGAAGTTTTATAATTATTGACAAGCAATCATTATCGGTTCAAATCGCTATCGTATCGCTGTTTCAAAAAACACAGTAATTCCAAGTTTTCACTTCTGTCGCTAGTCGCTATAACTGCCTATGTTGTTTTATTAATAATTATCTGTCTAATAGCACGCAACCAGCAAACTACCAAGGTACCAAACGAACCAACAAAGCTAACCTAGTCTGTAATTACTTTGTCACTTCACCTGTATACCGAAATATTCTGGAACGAACCAACGCGACGCCAACAAGATAAACTCAAACAAGCAATTAAACTATAGCCTCTGCAGATTAATTATTTGTTTGCTAAACAAACTGAACACGATTGCTTGGACCTTACCATTGTATCGAAAGTCACTAAGCAACGAAAATCTCTTTAATTTAGTATCGACTTTTGTTGCTGATCTTTTGTAAACAGTCTATTTAGCGCTTAATGATTGGAACTATTTTAGTGAACCATTTTAAGAAATTACATTATAAAATTTAAATGGGCTGGATCACCAATGATGCTACCAAGACAGATAAGAATGAATATAAGACGAAAGTTTTTCTGTCAATCTTTAGCAGAATCATATACAACTACAAAGCTACCACGTCTACAATTCCAAGTTTCCACTTTTTCTCCAGAATTTCTATGGTACTAGGGCATAGTTCCCCTAGTATTGCTGATGTTTTTAATCAACAGTAACTAAACAGAATCTCCTGCCCACACCTCCTCCATTATAGCTCCTGCCGACAATGGCACGCATTTTTTTTACATCAGGAGAAGCCAGACGTAAAACACCAGAATTATACTTAACGGGTTCTTCCATGCGAGCTGTTATAAAACTTATCTGCCTTCGATAGACAAATAATCTTCTGTTGGTTTGTGTGTTACATTTTTTTTATCCCGGCAAGGTAAAGTGGTCACACTGCACCTGATGGTAAGCACAGTGCCATCCAATTAGAATACCCAGTAGCGAGATACAATTTATCATATATTAATTTATTTAATAATTTATTAGTAGGCCATACGGTGGCCCTGTTATTCTATGCATAGTATTACATTTTTTTTCAATAAAATATATAGCGGTAATGGGCCAGAAAAAACTGTTATTAGATAAATAACAAAGAGTAGTAGCCATCTGATTCTAGTTTAGAACCACTTAACCGCGATTTGTGGATCTTGGAAAAGTAATTTGTTGTAAATTTTAACAGATTTAAAGTCAATTTTCCAGACGTTACAATGGATAGTACCATGTTAGTGATTTAAATTTGATACACCTTTTAATTACAAAACCAAGCGCTTGTGTCAACCATAGTCGAATTAAAACTATTTTTAAAGTATTTTTCTATCTATATATATAAAAGAAGAAACTGACTGACTGACTGACTGACTGATCGATCAACGCACAGCCTAAACGGCTGGGGTTAGAGACTTGAAATTTTGACAGTAGGTACCTTTTATCACGTAGGCATCCACAAATGAAGGGTTTTTGGAAATACCATCCCTAAGGGGGTAAAATAGGGGATGATAGTTTGTATGAAAATCCGTCATTTCTGAAGTTAAACGCATGAAAATTGGTATTTTGTAAGGTATACTTTTTTTCCCAAACATGACCACCACGCGGGTGGAGCCGCGAGCAACAGCTAGTAATTAAATATAAGGTCATCACATAGTTTCAGCCATAGACAGACATGATTTTTCTAATACACACGAGGTACCGATATTAAGCTCTGACTGCCTCTGTGGCGCAGTTGTAATTGCGCGTGCGTTACGACTGCTGTGCTGACTGTCTCGGGTTTGATCCCCGGGTCGGGTAAAGTGATTGCTCTAGTTATACCGAAGTAGTCCTACTAATATTAAAAATGCGAGTGTTTGGATGGATGGATGTTTGTTACTCAATCATGCTGCAACGGTTGGACGGATCTGGTTTTAATTTGACACAGATAGATTATAGTCTGGAATAGCACATAGGTTACTTTTGCCCGGTAAATGTACAGTTCCCGTGGGATAGCTTAGATTTTCACAAAGCAAGGGATTGACATAATTTTTGCACAGTATTATTTAAGGGATATGAGAATTAAGTAAGCTACTTTTTATCGCGGAAAATGCACGGTTCCTATAGGATAGCATAATATAGAAAGATATCTTAGTAAAACCGCAGGCAAAAGCTAGTAGAATATACATTGGACGACCCTGAAACGCAACTTACTGCCATTCAGAAAATGCTATCCAGTCAGATTACGTGTAACATACATAACATTCTGCATCCTTATGTATCTCAGGACTTAAAGACAATATTAATTAATAATCCATGAAAATTTATGCCAATGGTTACGCAACGGCGGTCCAACTTTATTATTGGAGTTCACAAGTTTCGCGGTCGCTGCTCCGAGTTATTGTCATAGTTTTGATCGAACAACGCGCTTCGTTGTTTGGGAGTTGAGGTTATAATTGATGAGATAGGTTTTAAATAACAATTAGGCCGTATAATACGAAAACCTCTGTGCAGCGGGAGAGTCGGTGAAATGCGACCGCAGCTCAAGTTGAATTCGTGGACTAGAAAGAAAGAAAGAAAAACGATTTATTAGTACAGCTAACAACACGCACATACCATAAGACAATTAACAACTTTATTATGATTAAAACTTATACTAATGGCACTTGCTTGTCGCAGCTGTGACAGGTAGGTGACCACTCAGCGTACTGCTGTGCTGTGGCACGTACATCGCTTGGAAAATGTTGATAATATTTTCACTCACACTCATGTGTCTCGGTGGAGACACATGAGTATATGACACAAACATATGGTTGTTTTGAATTTGTGTTTAGTTCTTGACCCCACAATACCATAATAGTTTGACTTAGTGTAATATATGGTCTTATTACTGGACAAGAGTTTTTAAACAGACTCTAGGTCTGGTTTTGTCACGTCTTATTTAAACTTCACATACCTTAATGGTAGGCAGCGGCTTTGCTGTGCCCTGGCATTGAAAAAGTCTATGGGCGGCGGTGATTACTTACCATCAGGTGGCCCGTCTGCTCGTCTGCCTATCGAGGCACTAAAAACAAAAAAAGAGCGACGAAAAGTTCATGCTTTAGGACCGTCTTCCATATCTGCGGTCCTTTCTAATAGAATTAGGCCATCGTTGCTTACAAATAAAATTAGTTCAAATATAATCTTGATATGTAAAAGATGTTCCTAGTAACCTTATTTACTAGATAATTGATTTGTGATTGAACTCTTTCTAACCGACTTCAAAAAGGAGGAGGTTCTCAATTCGTCGGAATCTTTTTTTTTATGTATGTTCCCCTATTACACAAAGACGCCTGGACCGATTCGAGAAATTATTTTTTTGTTTAAAAGGGTATACTTCCCATTGGCACCAAGTCAGGATCTGATGATGGGATCTCAGAAAAATCGAGGGCAACCCTCAAATTTTATAGGGACACATAATATAATAATAATAATACAAGCCCTGTATTAAACATTGTCCCACTGCTGGGCACGGGCCTCCTCTACTAATGAGAGGGGTTAGGCCGTAGTCCACCACGCTGGCCTAATGCGGGTTTGCAGACTTCTCATACCTTCGATAAATTCTCAGATATGCAGGTTTCCTCACGATGTTTTCCTTCACCGTTAAAGCAAGCGATAATTAACATTTTAATACACACATAACTTAAGAAAAGTTAGAGGTGTATGCCACTTGGGTTTCGAACCTACGACTTTCGTCTTGACAGTTCGTACCGCAACCAACTAGGCTATCACTGCTTCTACAGGGACACATAATTTGATTTTTTTTAAACTCAGTGTGATCACTTTGCCGTGCCAGAAAAAATAAATTAAAAGGCCAAAGAGCGATATCTCGTACACTAAAACATGTCCATTATGTAATAAAGTTACACAGCATTAAAATCACGTGGGACTGAAACCGCTCGAGCGTAAAATTGGACACCTAGTTTGAATCGATGACCTAATTCTCTGTCTATGTTTTTATCTTGTTGTAATACACTAGTGGTAGAAATAAACTTATGTCTTCAAAGAGCAGCGATAGCGTGATTAGGAGTGGTACGGAATACCGAGACGAAAGTCTACGACTTTCGTCTTCGATTCAAAACTCAACTCAGTTCCAAACTAACCCAAATTGCATACACATCTGTACTTACTCTTGAATCAATTCCAACCTCAAACCAATCTGAACTTGATACAGTTTCAATTCCAATCTAGAAGATATTGGTACTCTTGACACATTAGAGTCTGTTATTGGATTGAAGTGTCATTAAGTTACTAAAAATCGAGCGCTGGTGTTGCGTTCAAGAGTGCCAATTGTACAGTTTTCGAACCCAATCCCAATTTTAAATTGGAATCTAGTGTCAAGAGTAACCCTCCTGATTTTACTAAAGCTTCGTGTGTATTCCATTGTTAATAATCGCTTGCTTATCGTTGAATGAAAACATCGTGAAGAAACTTGCTTGAGAATTCTCCATAAGAATTTCAAAGTGATGTGAAGTCTACAAACTCACATTAGGCCAGTGGACTAAGACTTAACCCCTCTCATTGGGAGAGCCCGTGCCCAGCAGTGGGACAGTGTTTAAAATAATAGACACGATAGTAGTATTATAAACATATTATCGAAGATTTGCTGGCTATTTGATATATGCGACAAATTTTATTATCGGATAAAAATCACTATCCAAAGCTATTGCATAAATTTTAGTAGAATTAATATGTTACTAGTGTAAGCACGTACTGCATCTTTATGGCTTATTTTTATGCATTTATGAGCATTTTTTTCTAAAATAAATATGCCCTGTAAAAAATTAGCCCAGTTTTGCCAGTTGATTTAAATGCCAAAAAAATGCACAAAAAATTGAAACTAGGCTCAAAAGATGCAGAAATATTTGCTAATTCCGAATACGTATATAACTCAATATCGCTATAACTGCGAATTTATTTATTATATTAAATCGAATAGCCCGCCAATCGTCTTTATATATTACTAGCTTTTGCGGCTCCGCCCGCGTGGAGGTTGCTTTCGGGAGCAGAAGTATATAATCCAAGGAGTTGTCTTCTGCACTGAGGCACCTATAGCGATCGTCCTGACTCTCAGGTGTTGTGCTTGAAGCTTGAGATTACATTTAAAGAATACCTCATAAGTTAACCCCTCACTTCGCCCCTTTTAGGGATGATTTGTTAAAAACGTTGAAATACGTATTTCTCACCAAAAGCCTAAATAAGAATTTTCAGATCACTAAGTAGAGGTATTACGGATTGCCCATACAAACTTTCAACCCTTATTTCACCCCCTTAAAAATATTTTTTTGAGACCAAAGATAACCTATCTCCTTCCCCAGGATACAATCTATCCCTCTGCTGAATTTCATTAGGATTCGTTCACCCGTTTAGTCATGGTAAAGGTAACAAACCAACATACAAACAACAATATTAATTGCTGCGGAGATATTTTAAAACGGTTATATCTCCTAAGATATTCGTTGAAATCAAATGACGTAAAGGGCAACTTTGTTCAAAATTAAATACTTGTGATAAATAAAGTATTTATTTGGATAAGGATTAATACCATGTTTATAAAAACCTTTCCCAAATAATGCATTGTTTCAGAACAAATTCGATAACAATTAAAAAGTTTATAGTGAGCCAACCGAAAAAGATAGACATATGCCATCGCGGACTTTTTTTTAGCGCTTTTTAAGAGGAACAATTCCGTCATACATGATTATTACGTAACTTTAACCGTTTACGCAGCTCACGCAACGGAAGCTCTCAAAAAGAATAGATTTTCCCCGTTTTTGCAACATTTTTAATTGCTGCTCCGCTCCTTTTAGTCAAAGCGTGATGATATATAGCCTATAGTGCTCCTCGATAAATGGGCTATCGAACACTAAAAGAATTTTTCAATTCGAACCAGTAGTTCCTGAGATTAGCGCGTTCAAATAAACAAACAAACTCTTCAGCTTTATATATAAGTATAGATTATTATAGAAAAAGGTACTAAGTACAAAAACACAAAGACACCTTTATAAACAAACAAGTAGAACTCGTTTAGTTTCACATAGTATAATGACAGTATCCAAAGTTATAAAACACTTGAGTGCCGATTTAAGTGAGCGTTCAGCCGAGAAATTGGTAAACTTTCACAAAAGGACATCGGAGACTTCGGGCGGGAACTTTCTAGTTTCGACATGTTAGCAATTTTGGAATAGGTTTACTATTAAGCCTCATGTATCAGAAGGACACCGGTGATTAGAAAAGGTAATAAGTAGTGAGTAAAACTACAAGCCAAAATCAATTTTATTTCCATAATATTAACATGGTATTTTGCTGGTGGTAGGATATTCATATCCGCCCGGGTAGCGACCACCGTACACAGGGTGTAAAACCCGCCATAGTGGCACACGCAACTGGGTCGCGTTCCGGGATCAGCTAGTGTACATCCGGTTTTTGTCGGGGGTATTGAGTTGGGGTACGATGATTGGCCGTTCTACGGCTTTCTGAATACTCTGACACTAGACCCTCGACTCCTTCTTCACCTTCTTGCCCATGGCGTAGTGTGAGGAAGCAGGCCGGCATGATAGTGTTGGGTAGCGGGGATAAATTGTCTCTCGCTACTCGATAATCTAAATGGACGACACTGCACTTACCATCAGGTGCAGTGTGGTCACTTTGCCGTGCCAGGATAACAAAAAAGCGTTTAAAATCATTCAATAAGCACGTCAGTAATGTTTATCGCCTTCTTTTCTCCGGACACCGGCGTCCGAATCATACACGTGTCTACAACTCAACCTTAAATATGCACGGGGCAAGAGGTTATCATATCACTTCTAGGAAAATTGGGATATAGGGAATTTTTGAATTTCGAATGGATGATTATTGCAATTATTAATTTGTAATTATTTGTTGTGACCACAAAGATGTTATCGAGGGTGACAATTTACATTTTTAAAATATGTCAATAAAATTTACACTTAATTATGAGATATGGATTTTTTCCTAAAACTGGTATGAACCGACATGATTGTGTTGAGTACCGAGGTATAGATTGTCTCTCGCTACGTGTTACTCTAACTAGACGGCACTGCGATTACTATCCGGTGCACTGGGTAGCACTTTGCCGTACAGGAATAAAAAAAAAACCCTCCAGCCGCCGCATTCTCGATTAACCTTAAGTTCCGGGTTACTCTGTATACAATAATAATATATAAAATTGAATGATGAGATACATCATAGTATTATCCAGTAGTAAAATCACTCAGAACTAAGTATTTAAATACATACATATACTGAACTGTGTTTTTGTGTCCGATATTAAGTCTTAACCTGTCAAACCCGGCCCGGCCGAATATAGCCGGAACAAAACAGGCGAAAGTCGCCCTTATTAACATGTAATAATGGCGTATTTAAGGTAATGGCTGCCGACGGTTTATTTACAATAAGTGTTTTATTTCACCTTGGTATAAGTACGGGCATACGTTTCTTTCTACGAAGACTTAAAGAAACTTGGTGTTTGTTAATATTTTATGACACAGCGAGTACCCATGCCACGGGATAAGAAACAGACAGAACAGAATGGGTTCGGTTCCTAGATCAATCGAGTTAGTGCTAATATTTTTTTATTGAAATTGTAGAAACTATTTTATACGTAGTGCCTGTTTGACATCAACCCTCTTCGGCAGATCCAATTTTAAGTAAATTGTGTAAGAAAACTGTATTTTGTTCTACCCTACCTATGACCTCCCGGTTCACAGTCCATAATAGTACATACATATACACTCACGCCTGTAATCCCCGAAGGGGCAGGCAGAGGTGCAACCAGTACACCCACTTTTCGCCGAATTTATTTCGGTCTCATAATGTGATAGGGGGCTAGCCTATCGTCCAAAATTATTGTTCTCAATATATACAGTAGCTGTCTACGAGAATGTACTACGAGGTAAAAAAACAGCTCTCACGATAGCGGTACTATCGGGCGGTGAGGCTAAGTACTAATTGGACCGCCGACGTCTTATGTGTATATTTTATTCATCACACAAAAATGACTCCCGAGAGACCAAATTACTATTAGAATATTGCATAATGGGATTCTTTGATTTTTTTTTTTTTTAGTGCCTCGATAGGCAGACGAGCAGACGGGCCACCTGATGGTAAGTAGTCACCGCCGCCCATAGACTTCTGCAATACCAGGGCACAGCAAAGCCGCTGCCTACCGTAGATAAATGATAAATAAAATGATATAATAAAAAACAGATAGTATGTCTAACATTTATTTACTTTCAAAAAGTTACTATACATAATTAAGGAATTACAATTAGTTTTAAATAATACTAAATAATCAGTCTTTTTGAAGATAATTTATGATACACATTTTCGATTTAAAATCAAAGTAAAGTACATATCAAATGTCACAAATGTCTGATAACCACATTCTTTTTCAAAGTCTCGCATAAAGAAATATGTAGGATCCAGGCCCAAGGGTTACCCATCTTTGGCAAAAATTTGACAAGATGACTAGAATTATATAAAATACTGTCCACATAAAAATACCCAAATGTATAGGCAGATCAATAACAGAGTGCCTAAATTTTTCCCAAGGTATTTCCATATCTTCATTGGAAGTTACTGCTACATCACCCATATTTTTCTATAAAACTTAAGTTGAATTGAATCCGTATCTTCCCGCAACTGGATCTATTCCTCTTCTTATTTTCAGTTAAATTTATTATTTTGAGGTTATCAAATAAGATAACATTCCATTGGGTTAAATCTTGTTAAATATTTAACATCTGACAGTATCAATAAATAAAAATCAATATAATTAATGAGATCAAAGTTGCATTTTGATTATGATACTAAAATCAAATGAACACAACCATGTATGAATAGCTACGAGATTGAAATTCATCTTCAGCTACCGATGATGTGGAACTCTGCAGGTTTCTGTGAAAGAAACAACATTGTGAATCAATAGGTTAAATCGTATTATTGATGAACAAAATTACTGAACCTGTGAAATTCCAAACAATGATTATTGACTAGGATTTCGAAATCCAATAAGTTTAAGTTGTAAATTTGTTTTGTTTTATATATTTTTTTAAGTTCCAATGAATCCCCACTTCATAATCACCATTTTTTCATTCAACATCAGGTCCTTGCTTATGTACTAACACTTCACAGTTCATTATGTCGTCTTATTAAAGTTATTTCCTTTACAACAGCGTTCCCCTTTCACTCGTCGTTATCTGCTCCTTCCAGCATGTCTCTTCCTCCTTCTCTCTTTTTCTCTCAGTCATTTTCTATTGTTCTGTTTTTAAATGTACAGTATAAGCTGTGGTTATACTTACTTCTAGGAGCACTCTTCATAGTTGTTGTTCGTGACATGCAATCGCTCTCTTCCGATTCTGATCTCATTTGGAAACTGGTTTCTGAAATAATTAAATATATTTAACAGAACATGAATTATTTGATAAAAAACCTTTCAAGATATTTTCACAATTATTATGAAAATCATCGCTGTACAAAATAAGCAACATAAAATATCTATCGGCTCAAAAAATGTTTTTGTCATTGAGTACTCAGCAGTGGACATTAAAGCATGAGTAAGAATGAATACTTGTATAATTTCTAAACATATGCTAAGTCCCGCATTCCTAAAGAGGTAGGCGGGATCTAGTACACCAAGATATCTCGATTTTATTTTCGTTCCATGATGTGACAAATGACAAACCTATCGTCACATACGGCAGTAATTCCAATCTTGGGCATATCTTGTGTGATTTATCTGATTGAAAACTCGAACAGATTGTGATTGCTCGTTCTGGAATTTAAAACTAGTATATTACCAGTTCTTAACCTATATACGCTGCTTTCTAACAATTTTGTTTACAGGTATTTACTTTGTTCCTTTCTACCTGGCGTTATACCAGCCTAGTGCTATGGTACACCTTCCTACTTAGACACCGCCATTTCACCCAATTTTGAACATTCTCCATGGAGAGACCATTAGTTCTCATGTCTTCTAATACCTAGTGTTACTATATAATAATTATTTTATTACCACTATCATATCTCGTTTTACTATTCCCTGGTTGATGGATTCTATTGGGCACCTCCTGATTATCCACGTGACCGAACGTTCTGAAGCCGATCGCAAATTGAGCGTACGGACTTATTTCGTATAACTCTGAAAAATAAAAGATTTTTAAGTATAAGGGAAATACCTATCATAAGGCAGAAGAGATAAAAAGTGATTGCTAAACAAATTATCATAAGTGTAACAAACATAAAAACCGACTTCATATGCATTTACTGTTATTTCTTGGGGAATTTTGATTTTGGTCTCATTCTCCTTCATCAGATCTTAACCTAAATATGGGACTCAAGGAAAACCCAATTGAATACAAAGAGAATCATCAAACCTGTTTCATATTGACATTCAACTGTTTCATGCTGAAATAATGCGTAACAAGTGTAATGACTTGATGAAAACAAGTTAAAAGTAGACGTTACCAAAATTTCTGTAATGTTATCAATGTGGAAAGTATTTGTCGGGGGTTTTGAGTGCTCTGACACTAGACCCTCGACTGCTTCTTCACCTTCTTGCCCATGGTGTATGTGAAGAAGCAGGCCGGCATGATTGTATTAAATAGCAAGGGATAGATTGTCTCTCGCTACTGGATACTCTAATTGGACGGCACTGCACTTACCATCAGGTGCAGAGGAGTCACTTTGTCGTGACAGGATATAAAACAAAAGAAAGTTAAAAGTGGACGTTACCAAAATTCCCGTTATTCTATGTGGAAACTATCAACGTGTTGATATTTACCATGTTTATTTTCAGCGGTGAGATGTACAGGTGTGCTGTACACTCGGTTGTTGATATCTCCCGGAGCACTCTGCGGAGTGTTGGCAGTCACGTTACTTCGTTCTGATTTACATTCACCAGTCAAGGAGTTTCTATACTCTGTTAGATGGTGGTGGCTGGAAGAGAAATTTCGAGGTATTGGAGATCAGCTTAAATTTGCCGCAGTAGAAGAGAAAGAGACTTTAATCAGACTAATTTAATATTGTGTTTTTTTTTATTCGAAATTCTGACTTTTGACTACGCGTTATTTTTTTTTGTACCACTAGAACGAATTGCACTTTTGCCAGAGAAGAATAAAACAGAAATTCTAGTGTTGCTCTTTTAAAGCTGATTTATTTTTAATTTTTGTTAGTTGTTACAATAATATAACTGAGAACATCTTTATTGATATTTACAATACTATATCATGGAAATTATATTATTTGGATAAGCTTAAACACGATAAATGGCTCTGTTCATATAAAAATACTAGATCCTGCTCGTTACTTACGTATGCCTTTTGACTAGAATATAAACGCAGGTTATCGAACAAATCATGAGCAATATAGAGCTGCAGATGATGACCAGCATGTTGAGGTCCAAGAACTCTGACGGAGGTCCAATCGCCTCTGAAAGGTATGGAAAATAATTGTGAATATTTTCGGCTGCATATGACTCTACAAACAATTTACGCTTGTATTTCAGGTTGATGCATATCAAGTTTAATATATTTTAAGCTATCAGTGCTGAAGACAACTGGTACTTACCGGTAGGCACCGGCTTTGATGTGCCCTGGCATTGCAAAAGTCTATGGGCGGCGGTGTCTACTTACCTTCAGGTGTCCCGTCTGCTCGTCTGTCTATCCAGGCAGTAAAAAAAAGGCTATTTATATAATATAAATGTCTAAATTGTAATAACTAACTAACTGCGTTTTACAACAAGTTTTTAACAAAGGCTTGCAAATGAGCGAATGGGTCACCTGATGGTAAGTGATCTTCACCGCCTATTAACGCCCACACTGCTAGGAGATATATATATAATTTGTTGATTTTAAAAGAAATAACTGGGAATCGGGAATCAGACAGATTTACGGGCCTTCGGAAATCATGTTCATATATGTTATTTTTTTGTGCGATTTTGAAGGGGTTGATTATGGTAGTAGTCTAATATACATTCAAACTCAATTTATATAACGCTTAGTTTCATGTCTCTACGCTGACGTTTTTACCCACAAAAATACATTGCACTAGCCATACATAGAAAACTAATATTTAATATACTCTTTTTGGTATGATCTGATCTGGCAACGAACATATGTTCACGGAACTCACCTCCCGAGATTGTGGTAGTAGCATAATCATAAAGAGAAGTAGACACACCGGCAGAGTTCTCAGCAGTCACTCGTATCTGATACCACTGCGCTGGGGCCAAGTCGGCGATGACGAAGGAGTTCGGCTGGCTGACTACTGAAGGGTAGCCCCATTGGTGAGATTGCTGGATCTTGAACAGTGTAATAAATGTAGCTGATATAATTTAATGAATTATCATATTCTTCATAATGGTACACACTTAAAGCATGAAGCACCAAAGTATGAAGCATATATAAAGTAGGTATATTTTTTTTTATTCTGATGCGGCAAAGTGACCACACTGCACCTGATGGTAAGCGCAGAGTCGTCCAGATAGAGTATCAAGTAGCGAGAGACAGTCTATTACTCACCATTCAACACAAAATCTTCCAAATGAAAATATTAATATATCTAAACAGATTTCTGTCGAAGACAAAATCAAGTATTTTGGAATATTTTTTTGGGGGCGCCCCCATAAATTGATTTTGTCTTCGACTACTATTGATTTGTCTACGACGATTTAAGTGAGAAATGTTTCTAATATTATTTCTATTTAGATTTCTGAATGAAAGAAAAAAATAAATTTGAATAGATTTTTTGAAACTCCGAATGATATCTTGAAGCAGTAAAAGTAACAGCACTTCTGTTATGTATTGTCAGCATGAACGAACATTATGAAGCTGTAGCTATCTATGTAGACGGCGAAGAATTATTAAAAGATTTACAACTTTAATACTAACGGTAGGCAGCGGCTTTCCTGTGCCCTGGCATTACAGAAGTCTATGGGGGCGGTGACTACTTACCATCAGGTCGTCTGCCTATCGAGGCACTAAAAAAACTATACTTACAAGTCTGTTTTCTGCTTTCTTCCACACCTTAGCTCCATACTCGCGGTAATCGACTCCAACAGTTGTGATCTCACAGCCGTTGTCATGCCAACCACTTAGCTGCACGTACACGTGAGTAGCATTGCTCCAGAACCATTCTGTGTTTGTTGGTGCTACTGGGACTATTAAGTGGAATAATAAATAAAATATAAATAAATAACACCCAACAGTCACACACATAGCCCCGACCCCACACTAAGATAGGTCTTGTGTTGTGGGTATCAGGGACCTAGAGAGACGCACAGTCCCACAACACCCAGACCCCGGACACAAAAATCTGTCTGTCACACAAACATTTGTCCCCGTGTGGGAATCGAACCCACGGCCTCGCGTTTCACAGCCGGCTACTCGCCAACTGCGCCACGGAGGCTGTCAATAGTGGAACGTGGTCTTATAGAGCTCAATAGAGCTTAATCAAACAAATCTTTAGATCTTACCTCCCCCCAACGTAGCAGCATCAACATATGCAGGTTGTGAAGCCCCCATGGTATTAGCAGCATTCATACGAATGGAGTACTTTGTACCACACTTCAGACCTTGGAGTGTGTACTCGTTAGCTTGCTGTAGGGAGGTGCCTTTACTCGCCCATGCGTCTTGCCATGACCCATTCGCTTCTTTCCAGGTCAGGTTATAACCTGGAGTAAAATAAATACAATAGAATACACATCCTCACCATAAGATATAAGTCTTATATTATGAGTACCAAGAACTACTATAGACTTTTCAGACTCACAACACCGAAACCCGAAAAAAATATTTGATGATCATGCAATTGTTTGTTTCGGTGCAGGGATCGAACCAGTTACCTCTTGTTAGACAATAGGCTGCTTCTCTTTTGCAGTGGCTGTCATGGTAGTAGTTATTTATAAGATACCAGTCAGTATAAAGTTCACTGGCTGAAATAAGCTACATACACACTCACGCCTGTCATCTGCGAAGATAAGCAGAGGTGTCACCAGTACGTCCACATTACACCGAGCTTATGATGTGATAGGGCGTATCTATCATCATATCAGGCATAATTCCAGACTCCGGGCTGATACCGAGTATTTTGTGGTAGAAAAACCCAAAGCATGAGACAAGATATAAAAGTTATTTGACTGTGTCCTGAATATGTGGTAGAACCACGCTTGTTTTTATCACGATACGACTCAAACAAGTTACAGATTGGAACTATATTCACTTATTTTATTAACTTCAACTTACTTATTTTCTGTATCTTTCCTCCAATCTTTCTAGGTGGGTCCCATTGCAAATGCAAAGCGTTTTTATGCGGTGTTACTCTCAGATTTGGGGGATCTGGTGTCGGCAGGACTGTAACCTCGTATGAGACTGAATCAGATCCGTACAGATTCTTAGCCAAGCATGTGTAGTTACCACTTAAAGATTGGTCGATATCTGAAATAGTGACATAAAAAGTGGATCTATTATATTGCACATATAAACGATGTAATGAGTAGATGCTAAAGATTTAATTTGACATTACCACTAACATATATTGTTTTAGATAGGTCATAATATTAATTTAAAAAAAATTTGCTAACTCTTAGTTGCAATAAAAGTTAAAACTTACTGGTTTAGCAAGATATCATTTTAGAAAAGTTATAATTAATTACTGTAACATTTTCGTAATAGAATAAACTTTGAAATGGCTACTCCATTTCTACTCTGGCGGTGACTACTTACCATCAGGTGGCCCGTCTGCTCGTCTGCCTACCCAGGCACTAAAAAAAACCAAAACAACTACAAATGAGACAACTAATTTCTAACCCCCTTTTAATATTAATTTCTATAGTTACTGTTAATTAGAAGGCTGTCATCATGGTTCCTCGTAAATCGCGGATGGTGTGTGATGATGTTGTGCTGGTGGTACCACACGGTGCGGGGCGGAGGGGAGCCCACACACTGGCATACTAGTAACACCGACCGACCCACACCCACTGATACTGGACCACCCAGAGATGCCACTCCTGCAACCACTGCAATAAATTATGAATAGATATATACATTTCTAAAGTAGAATAATTAAAGTAGACTAAAAAAAGTAGCCTAGTTGGTTGCGGTACGGGCTGTAGAACAAAATTCGTATGTTAGAATAAATTTACGTGTTCATTGTTAATTATCGCTTGCTTTAACGGCGAAGGAAAACATCGTCAGGACCTGCATACCGGAGAATCCTCATAATAATTTGGTAGGTATGTGAAGTCTACCCACCCGCATTAGGCCAGCGTGCACTAAGGCCTAACGCCTCTCATTAGTAGAGTAGGCCTGTGCCCAGCAGTGGGACAATGTTTTACACAGGACTATTATTATAAAGTAGACTGAGAAAGTAGCTTTGGTATTAGAGAAAAATTATGCGAAGTAATAATTTTGTTTCATAGTGTCGGTAATATAGTCTACAACGCATGACTTTCAGGATTGGTGCTACTAATGCTTCTTCTGGAAAGTGCTGTGGATAAGCTAAATTTTTATATTAAGTCTTCTATGATATTAAAACGAGTTAGTTGAAAAAATTTAATGATGCCATCCGTCTTGCTGTAATTTCACCTACCTCTATCAGACAATAAAACATGTTGCGTCCGGGAAGATGCCCCAGCCCCAGGTGCTGCATGAGCTCTCACCCAAACTTCGTAACGCGCACGTATAGTCAAAGATCCCACTGCTAACGATAATTCTTTTGACCCTCGTGACGCCACCACGTGACTTTGAGCTGAACTTGTTCTGGAATTCGATTGTGAGAATAAAAGGCATATAAGAAGTTAAACCAATCAGAAGAATAACAATGCAATCAAAATTTTATTTACTTATTTCTGATATACCAGTAAATCCATAACGCAGGATATAAGTGACAGAAAAAACCTCAAATGAGTAGTCAATAGTAATACTCAAGCATAAATGCGTTTAACAAACTTCGTTTAGGAAATAGAAGATATCTAGGTCATTTTTAGAGGTTACCTAATATTGGTACCCAACTGAATAGTGATAATCCTATACATGGCTAAAATCGACGAAGTGGCTCATTCTAGTACCTACAGTGTGTCCCAGGGCAGCAGTATATCAATTAGTTCAGGCTGATATCTTTCTGACGATCGCCAAGATGCACCTTTTGTTTCTTAGTCACCATTATATTTGAGGAATATATATAGGAGTATATTTACTATCAAGTGCATACACGCTAAGCTATGCTTTCATAACCGAAGAGAATAAAATCTACGCACCCTGAAACTGGCTTCACATAGACAGTATAATGAGTGATCTCGCCATTCGGTTCGTCAGGTGCCTTCCAACTAACCAAGATGGACGTAGCTGACGACACTAGCACCTTGATCGCTGACGGTGGACCAGGAACTAGTAAACAAAGAGTATTATTCTAGATATGGAAAAAATCTAAATACTTATTACTCTTATTGGTTTGTTTATCACATTTCTGTTGATGAAGCTGTAACGATTAATTTTGTGATGTTTTAAAGTTTTCACATTTAGTCAATGGTCGATTCTTGATGTGTTGTTATAGAAGAAGCAGCATTTGTTAGAATAGTAGTTTTTCTAGCTATTTTAAGGCTCTTTCCGATAAAAATAATATAATTTTGTCTTAAAGTTATGATGTATACAACAATTACTCCAGCCTACCATCTTGTAGAGTTGTACAAAGAACTGGATATGAAAACGGTCCAAGACCGTAATTCGAGTAGCCAGCTATCTTCACTGTATAGTTGGTGTATTTCAGAAGACCTTGAAGGTACAGTTCTGTATGTGGCGAACTGATGTTCTGCCAAGGACCATCTGAAATAAGAATGGCAGATTATACTGATATAGACATGTATACCTAAGAATCCTGAATAAGATTTTTGAGGGTATGTGAAGTCTATCACTATATGCTTAATCACTGTCTTTAGTTAATGAGGTAGGTATTCAACACTGGGATTGTAGATATAATCAAGGGCAAATTATAGTTTTATAGAGGCTAAAAAATTGTACTTAACTTTTTGCGAGGTTTTTTTCTGGAATTCATTCTGATGCACTTTACAATTTTACCAAAAGTGCTAGGTTCCTAGGTCGGTAAGGTTGGGATAACTTGACAAAAGATCTACCTCATAATCCTTACTCATAAAGGTCCGTGGGTTTTAAGAACTTTGTGAGACTAAGGTACATCAGCAACCAGATTTTTTATATTTATTTATTTAAATGGATCGCCAGTGGGTGGTACATATTGTATTATAATTAAACAAAATTTGGTCCATGCTACCCAGTTACAGGCAACCACAGCTAACACAAGTATTACACCTGACAACAAAATATAAACTTAGTTAATAATTACTTTATATAATAACTATATTTATAACACAGCTTCGTGGTGTCTACTACCCCGGCCCGAACCAAGAGGTTCGCAAACTCGTATTTTTGCCGCACCATCAAGCTGTGGAACAGTTTGCCAACTACAGTGTTCCCTCCTTCCTATGATCCTGGGTCCTTTAGGCGTAATGTGAAGAAGCTAAACAGCAGGCCGGCATGATTGTGTTGAGAAGCGGGGGATAGACTGTCTCTCGCTACTCGATACTCTATCTGGACGGCACTGCGCTTACCATCAGGTGCAGTGTGGTCACTTTGCCGCGCCAGAATAAAAAAAAAAAAAAAAAAAAATTCAATTGAAGACAACAAATAAAAAATAACATTTCAGAAACACTTATGTAATAATATTTGGAAATGCCTAAGCTCAAAGACGCCTTCTAGAAGTCCTTCATTTGAATTCTTATCGTTGCTTTGGATAGTAACAATCTCGATATATTACTGTATCTGGAATCTGAACTCCGATCGACTTCCTTTGACTCGCTGGCGAGTCCTACGTTGAGAACGTGTGGTCTCATTAGAATTGTTAATGCGGTTAGACAGCAACAGTGCTGACTCGATAGTGACTGTGATAGGATCTACAGGATCTCCCGAAATATGTACTGACCTTCAGTACTATAGTACACAGAGTATCCAAGCAAAGACGTCCCTCCTTCGGCTATCGGTTGCCATGCCAACCTTAAAGAGGTCGAAGACACTCCCCTGCACTCCACGTCTGAGGGCGATTGTTCTGGAGCTGCAAATATTCAAGACTCCTTTAAGATCTTGAATAAGCTAGTTGACGTTGTCGTTTTTAGGAAACCGTTTTATTTTATTCTTCATGGTCTATATTATTAAAATACTATTATTAGTAAACATAAACCTCATAAAAAAAGAGTTTTCATAGTTTAAGTTGTATTTTTATAAACCAACTTTATTTTTCCTACCAAAACGCTACCAACTGTCATGTCCTCTCGTGTGACGTGACCATCCACAAAACTAATAGTGGTTTGGTTCAGCGTTTAAAATATATTTTGAACGGTGACGTCATGCATGACTGTTTAGTGTTTCATGTCACGTGAAAAATGCTTTATTTTTACATATTTGTTTCTTATATAAAATCACATATAAATTAACAAATTGGTTTAATTTTTGTCATTTTAGACTAAAATCTACATAGATTAAGTATATATAAAAATCTATTATGAAAAACAAAATGCTATCGTTAGTTTTCACTAACTGTCAACTACCCTATGGTTGACAATCATTAAAATAACTAAATTGAACGTAAAGTGACAGTTTACTGTCGCGTTTCGTATGGTAAGTGAGATAACCGGAGGCCCAGATTCCCCCTTCCCTTCCCTAATCCCTATTCCTGTCCTTTAAGGCCGACAACGCATACATGATACTTTCGGTATTGTGGATGTTCATGGGCGGTGGAGATCACTTAACATCAGGTGACCAACTGGCTCGTTTGACGGACTATGATATAAAAAAAAAAAACTTTACCTCCTTCTCTAGTAGTTTGATATACTGGTACAGAAAAAGGTCCGTTCCCAGCCGCGTTGAAAGCACTGACTGATACAGCGTATCTGAAAAAATATTAAAGTACCAAATTCACTCTTTATTATGTCTTCATATACAGTCTAAAAAGTTTTAAAATGTCAATTTCGCAGTTGAACAATGTAAGCAATTTCCTCACCAAAACAATGTAAGTCTTGTCATGGGACAAAATATACAAAAGACTTACGGTCCCATATTACGCAGGCTCGAGATAATTCTGTGGACTTCAGAATACCCGCATATAACAGTTAAGTTTAATAAAAGTTTTTTTAATTCATAAAAAGTACACCGACTTCAATGAAAAACAAATTATGCGTCTGTATAAAATTTGAAGGTTTCCCTCGATTTTTCTGAGATCCCATCATCAGATCCTGACTTGGTGCCAATGGGACCACCTGGGAAGTATACCCTTTTAACCAAAAAAAGAATTTCTCGAATCGGTCCAGGCGTCTTCGAGTAATCGGGCAACATACATAAAAAAAAAGATTCCGACGAGTTGTTCTCCTTGATGACCTTCTCCTTTTTTTGAAGTCGGTTAAAAATACGGATATAAATTACCTCATATTCTTGAGAAGACCAGATAACGTCGTCTCGTGTTTTCCTTTCCTTGACACTACTTTTATTATTTTCGTGTGAGTGTCATCTGATACTGGAAAAGAAAATTACATCTTTCAAATTATAGACGCGCAAAATAATTTGGCCACTCTAAAGTTAGTCACGAATCACGTAATGTTTTTTGAGTATGTAGTGTGATGAAAGGTTTAGAGGGCGGTGAAGTGATTAACTTAAGGATAGCCAAATTATTTAGTGCATATTGTAAGAGACTGTATGACATCATATTTGAAGTAAGTTTGCTTGTGAAGTTCAAGTATATTGTTAGACTAGAATTACAATAAGAGGATTATAACCATTACTAGGTTTACAATCTAATACTGTTTCCCACCGAGCTATGTTTAAATTTAGTAGACTTTTCACGTTAAATAATAAGTGTGATGATATAATATTCATATGAACTGCGACCACAGTTAAAAAGAAAGAAAAATATTTATTCAGCACAAAAAGAGACACAACACAAAAATAAATACTGAAAACAACAAAAATATAAAAATAATTGTTATTGGTCAACTAAAATTAAGATTTAAATGAAGACACCTTTTGATAGATTTTTAACATAATACTTCAAATCGGTTACGCTAATATAAATTCAGTTAAACATTTGTTACCAAATTCTCCAGTAGCACCAGGTACGGCTTTAACGTGGTATCCTTGCAGATGACCATTATGGTTCTCCCTGGGAGGTGGAAGCCAGGAGATCAAGAGCTCTCCAGGATTATCTGTCTGTTGCACTTGTACTCCTAGTGGGATGGCAGATGGAGCTGAAATAATATTCGGAGTGTTTAAAGGTTATGCTATTAAGTAGTTCGAACCATATGGTTTTTAGAATTAGTAAAATTATATCTTGAAAACGTGACAGCATTTATTCATTCATTCAGCAGTTTAATCAAAGATGGAATAAAACTTAGTAATTAAACTAGTACTATCGTTGATAATTTCCAAGTAGCGGAGCGACGGCATTTGCAATGTACCTACTTGACTTGATTGGCACCAATGCCTCACAAAAAACCGTCGTAAAGCGTTTGGCACCAATGCTTCAGCAAACCGGCGTAAAGCGTTTGGCACCAATGCCTCACAAAAAAAACGACGTAAAGCGTTAGATTTACTATTTTATATGAACCGTATTTATTTTCTAAAAAGTCGGCAATTCATCCATTTTTTTTCCCGCGGGGAAAATCCATCTTACGGATACCTTCTGGTCCTCGGGGGAGGAGAGATGGTTATGCCGGACTCACCGACCTTCCGACCCAGTTCGCCCAAAGGACTACTAGATCGGGACCCTAACCAATTTTCCTACGCCGGTGTACCGACTAAAAACCCCGCGGTAGCCTTCTGCAGCACATGTGGGACAATCCCGGGGGATCCTGAGTGTACTCTGGATTGCTGCCGGAACCATCTCTGTGCCGTACCTTTACGGCCCGTCTCTTCTTGGGCTAGATGCCCCCCACAATTTACAGTAGCAGCGCGATGTTTCGCGCCGCCAACCGCCTCAGGGTTGCACCATGAAGATATATACATAAAGGCCGCACATCCCCCGCTGTGCAGCCGCGACCCCTGTGATCCCTTTTAGTCGCCTCTTACGACAGGCAGGGTATATCGTGGTAGAATTCTTCAGGGCAATTCATCCACGACTTATTAGAGCTAATAAATATATAATAATAAACAAATTTCAATGTTTAGCACATAGATAGTTTATTAGCTAGATTAACACATAAGATATGTTTTATCCCGAAACCGCAAAACGCTGTTACGGATGGTTGTGTTTCAATCTTAATTGTTTTCTAGTATTGAGATCATATTTATGGTAAACGAAATCTCGCATGCCAAACTGCGCGCAAAAGCTAGTAGCATATCATTCTGCTTATGCTACTCTTAATAGATGATGACCTTACCTTCTTGCTGTGTAGTGAAATGAACTGGTTGAGTATACGGGCTGAGGTCTACTTGGTTCCCAGAAGATACTCGAACTTTATACTCCACAGCCGGTAGTAGTTCCCGCAGTTCTACGCTCTGGCGAATATCGCTGTCTTGTCTAAAGACATGTTGTTTAGAGTAAGGATGCTTTCGTGGTTTTTGATACAGGCTAATATAGATATATATACCTTTATTAAAATTGTTTTTATAAAGTAAATCGAGTACACACGTCTGGGTTAATATAAACGCTTTGCTCATAAGATCACGAAACAGTAATAAAAACTTAGTTCCAATTTGAAGATTACAGAAGCCAGTTGTATGATATCAACATCTTATATTTTGCAATGACGAGCGCAATAGTGGGCTTAGTATTTACAAAAATCTATGTAGCTGTAGATCCGCCTGGATAGCGAACCCGCCATAGTGGCATACGCAAGTATGTCACGTTCCGGGGTCAGCCAGTATACATCCGGTTTTTATCCCAGGTCTAGGGTTGAGGTACGATGTTTGGCCATTTTGCGGCCTTCTGAATACTCTGACACTAGACCCTCGACCGCTTCTTCACCTTCTTGCCCATGGCGTAGTGAAGAAGCAGGCCGGCATGAATTTTCCTGATTCAGTTGACGGTAGCCAGCGGCTCTGCTTTGCTCTGGCATTGCAGAAGTCTATGGGCGGCGGTGACTATTTACCATCAGGTGGCCCGTCTGCTCGTCTGACTATCCAGGCACTAAAAAAAAAAATAATACAATGTACCTGCTAACGTTAATGTTCTTCGCAGTGTCCCACATCATGAAGTCATTTGTGGTGTACTGCACCGTGTAGTATTGGACGTGGGTGCTGATGGTGTCCCTCCACGACAGTTTTGCCGACGTACTCGTCACGGAGTCCACTTGCAAGTCCAGCGGTGGGGTTGGTGGTTCTGGAAAAGAAAAGTGTAGTTAATGTTTTTCTATATAAGTAACGAAAGCCATAAAAAATCTCAAAATTTGTACAAGTTATTTAACTAATACTAGCTTTTGCCCCCGGCTTCGCCTGTGTTGTAGTTATTTTCGTAAGAAGAGGTATCAAATCCATGGAGATATCTCAAGTTATTACATCTTTCTATATTTTGCTACGTAATGACCTACGGGGCTGAAACGTGGACACTCACAAATGGACTGGTCCATAAATTTAAAGTCGCTCAGCGTGCTATGGAGCGGGCAATGCTTGGGGTTTCTCTGGTGGATAGAGTTCGAAATGAAGTCATCCGCCAGAGAACCAAAGTCATAGATATTGCTCGCAAAATTAGCACGCTAAAGTGGAAGTGGGCTGGTCACGTCTGCAGACGGACAGATGGCCGATGGAGCAGACATGTGTTGGAGTGGAGACCGCGTTTAGGCAAACGTAGTGTGGGACGCCCAGCGCCCTGCTGCACGATGGACCGACGACTTGAAGAAGGTGGCGGGTAGCGGGTGGATGCGGGCTACCCAAGACCGGGATGGTTGGCGTTCACTTGGGGAGGCCTACGTCCAACAGTGGACGGCAACAGGCTGAGTATATTTATATTTTGCTATCCCATAGGAACCGTGCATTTTTCGGGATAAAAGAACCTTATGTTACAAAGACCCCTCAACTAACACTTTGAAACAAACCCACAAAATACATACAAACAGAGTTACTTTCATATTTATAGTACCACCTTTTTGTCCATGGCGTAGTGTGAAGAAGCAGGCCGGCATGATTGTGTCGAGTAGCGGGGCATAGATTGTCTCTCGCTACTCGATACTGTAATTGGACGGCATTGCACTTACCATCAGGTGCAGTGTGGTCATTTTGCCGTGCTAAGATAAAAAAAAATCTTACCGAGTATATTAAGCCGGACATTAAAAACCGCTACACCATAGGGATTGCTCGCTCTACACTCATAAGTGCCACTGTCTCTGCTTTCAACGTAATGTATGTTGATCACACTGTTCAATCCATTGTGGGAGGGTGTCTCTGATATAGTTACCCTGGAATTAGAAAAATTTAATTTTACAAACGTACATATTGACTGCCTCGGTGGCGCAGATGTAATTGCGCATGCGTTACGACTGCTGTGCTGAGGTCTTAGGTTTAATGCGCGAGTCGGGTGCCCAGAATTGTGCCCGGTACGGCAATAGGCTCGTCCCCTATCATATTATGGGACCGCAATCATTTCGGCGAAATGTGGGTATACTGGTTACACATCTGTCTACCCCATCGGAGATTACAGGCGTGAGTGTATATGTATGTATGTACATATAAAGAGACTGGGAAATTGAATCATTGCTGGCTATATACAGTCGCCTCACCAAAGGTATTTATTGTAATTTTCGATCTTGAACAAAAAGAATATGGTGAATTCTGCGTTGGCAACCTCAATTTGCCAGTATTGCTGATGGACCAACGAATGCTTGATAAAAGCGACGATTTGAACCATGGGAGTTGTGTTCAATGCATGCCAGACAGAGGGTACTTAAATATTATTATTTCGAAAAGATGTTAATAGCGCCATCTGTGGCACAGGTTTGGTACTATTTATCCTTTATATGAGACTATCCCGCCCTAAAAGCCAAAAATGGTACACATTTATTGACACCGAGCTATGAAGCTCGCCGAGTCTCTAGTTCTCAACTTAAGCACTAGATGTCACTGTAACAAGTTGTTTATGAAACTTTACTGAAGTCAAACATTCGCAAATTGTAATAGAATGGATAGAAATGGCAGGATTCAATATTTAGATATACATAGGAAATACATTAGAAAACGTATATTTAAGAGCTGTCTAAAGCACATGAAGTCAAGTAACCTACACTAGTGGCTGGTTTGCTGGTGGTAGGATATTCATATCCGCCTGGATAGCGACCACCATACCCAGGGTGTAAAACCCGCCATAGTGGCACACGCAAGTGTCGCCATCCGGGGTCCGCCAGTGTACATCCGGGCTTTGTCGGGGGTCTAGAGATGGGGTACGATGTTAAGTTCGATGGTAAAAACTAAGTCAGCGTGGTAGGTCTCCACCTAAATCAGTAGTCATCAGTAAAACTTTACCCACAAATGGGACAATATATACTATTCACCACTATAATTTAAGCTGACTTCTCATTACCATTCCAAACGCTTCTCACCTGGAAGAAGTGAATTCCACTGGTTTATTGCCCAACGTCCATTTCACTCGAATAGGACTGTCACCGAGCGGATGACAAGACAGAGTGACTGGCAGACCAACTTTCGTCGTCAGATTCGAACTCATCGAATCGAAATGTACTGGCTCTGAAAATAATAGAGAAGATTTAAGATAGGGACTATTTGTAGTTTATAAAAGCTAACTCTCTTATTTAAAATGTAACTGAATTTTGACCATGTTTGATATTAGGTTATGAATTAAAAATATGCATGAACCGGTATCATTCAAAAATGCATTTTATCTTCTATCAACTTTCAGCCTATATTTTATCTCACTATTGACTTTCCATACCAAATGTTATATTTTTGATTTCAAGACTAGATCAGAGCTAACTTGAACTTTTTTTATAACGAGAATTGGGCTTCTAATAGCAGCTTTCCGTTGTACAATACCCAAGACAAATATATAAAAAATACACAAATCTCTTGGAGCGTGTTTCCTATGAACTCTTGGTTCAGACTCTGCTTTTCATCCATTGTGTAAAAGAAGCTACTGTTAATAACAAGTTCGAGTATCACAAGGTAATAAGTAGTAAGTAAAAATACAAGCCAAAATAAACTTTATTTCCATAACATTAACGTTACAAATACGCTTAATACGCACGTCAATAAGGGCGAGTATTACCAATTATCCGGACATTGGTATCCGTATGATCCGTGACTGGTTAAGTAAATAAAACTCACTATTAACGGAAATCCAGAGATTGTTGTGTAGGGCCTCGCCAACTCCATTCTCAACGTTGCAAGCATACTGTCCTTCATCAGATAGAGACACCACTTCGATGATCAAGGTACCGTTGGGATAGCTCACAACTCCACCACCAGCTAGATCTAGTACAGGCCGCCAGATGCCAAGAGTAGCTGGAAATTTTAAAGAATAGTGTAATTTCTGAATTTGAAGGTTTAAATAGGTGATTTTTTTTAATTATCTTCAAAAAATTAAGTTGTGAAGTTATACCTGACAACTGCACATGCTATAATTAAATAATTTCATCAACTTTTGATTACTGTTTTACGAGTATTTCGTTACGGATTTAAGATGTTTTACTTTTCTCAAAGGTTCAGTGCTTAGTATAAAAAAATGCGTGTCACTGTCTTTCCTACAAGAAGTGAACTTTCCTAAATAGCTGGCATAATCTTAATACCTTGCTCCTATGACTCCTATTTTATCAGTCTGGCACCATTTAAACTTGTCATCAAAGTGCAATTAATTTTCCAAGAAAACAGTAAGTGCTTCTTCAGTTTCTAAAAGAAATTTTGAAGTAACTTACCGTCCCTCTTCATCCAATGTATCTGAGGTGTAGGATAGCCATTCGCATTACAATACACCACACCCCTTTGGCCCAGAAGCAGTGATGAATTTGTTGGTTCTTCTATCCATTTCGGTGCCACTTTAAGAAATGAAATTATTACACTTGGTATACTGCTACAACATACACGTATATCAGATATGTTGTTATTCAGCGATAGATAGCTTCGTTAGGACTGGTACGGCCTGAGATGAAAGTTGCAGATTTGAGACCAGTTTATAGGGCTTACGCCTCTGCTTTTTCGAAGTTACGTGTGTATTCAATGTCAATTATCGCTTGATTTAACTGTGAAGACATCGTGAGGTAAATGCTTGAGAATTAACAATAAGAATTTCGAAAATATGTGAAGTCTACCAACTCGCATTCAGCCAGCGTGGTGGACTTAAGTGGAGGACGCCCGTGCTCTAAACTGGCATAGTTTAATATAGCACTAATAATACCATTATTACTATAACCGACTTTAGATTCTAGGCACGAGCAAGACAACATTCTTCTTCTTCTTCTTTGTTTGATGGCAACGAGCTTAACTAAGAAGCTATTCCGCCAATGTCAAGTTAGTCAGTTTTTTGTTCGGTATTTTAGTTGTCAGTAGGAATTTCATCTTTCAAGTATTTACTTGATTCTGCTCGTCAATGCGCCAAGACACACACGTGTCCGGCCAGAGGCTCACATATTAGAGGTTATCCTCCAATATGTGAACCTCCGACCGAACACGCGCGCACCCCAACACATTGACGAGCAGAATCTCTTCATTTTTTTCAAATTTTTGGAAATAATAAAACAAAATCTGCTAATATTTTTATCTTTTGAAGTTTCTCATTTTTTCAAGACAACATTTAGAACATAAAAACACTTGACAAGTTGAGTGATTTGAAGTTATTTTTATACCTTCAGATTATATTGTGATTGTAATAAACGTCACCATGTTTTACTTATCGCCCTTTTAAGACTTTATGAACTTATCATATGCCATAGTATTTATGAGCTACAAGAAATTCATGTAGACGTCACTCACCGTTGATGTAAAGGTCTGCTGTCTGGTTTACTTTTCCCACGTGGTTAGTAGCAATGCAAGTATACTTGCCACAGTGCTCGAGCGCTACTCTCTTTATTATCAACACACTGAAGACTTCTGAACTTCGTTCTGTTATCTGGAGAAGAAAATAAAGACGTTCAAATAAATGTATAATTGATATCAGAATTTAAATAAAAAAAATGTAGATGTCTTTATTTCATGTCTATTGAGTCATCTGACAGTTAATAACTTTCCACCAAATGATTTCTCAACGTTTTAGTAACGGCAATCGCGACCATCGGAAATTCACATTAAAAAAATATTTTTGAAGACCATTCTTTATAATATAATTTTATACTGGAACGGCAAAATGATCATACTACACCTGATGGTAAAAAGAGTGTCGCCTAAGTAGATTATCAAGTAGTGGAAGACAACTAAGTTTCGCTAATCGACACAATTAAGTCGCTTTTTTAATGTTTTGCACAGATACAATAATTCCTGTAGAAGTGTTTGCGAGAGTAAATGTAGTTATATAGCTTTTGGAGTGAGAAGAGGACTCAATTAAGGCCGTCCAATAAGAATAAATACCTTTAAACTAGGCGGTATTTTCTTTCCATCTTTCAACCATGAGAAGTATATAGGTGGGTCACCGCTGATGATGTTGCAAGTTATTTGTACTATTTGACCTTCTTTTAATCCTGTACCCACTCGCAGTTCGTCTAGTTCTGGTGCTTCCACCACTTGAATTTCAAAAGACCTGGAAATTACCATATTTTCTGTAATGGAAGTAGCTTCTGTACATTATTGAAAAGTAAATATACACTCACGCCTGTAATCCCAAAAAGGGTAGGCAGAGTTGTAACAAGGACACCCACTTTTCACCGAATTTATTACGGTCCCATAATGTGATATCGGCGACCCTATTGCCATACCGGTCACAATTCCAGACTCAGGGCTGATACTGAGTATTTCTAAATAGAAAACCCAATATCACTTTACCTGACCCGGGGATCGAACCCGAGACCTCAGCACAGCAGTCGTAATACATACAACTGTGCCACCCAGGTAGTCCATCCAGTCCAGTCCAGTCATCGAAAAGTAAAGTACACAGACAAATCTAGCTACATAGATTCTAGAAGCTGCTTATGTTTTTAAAATAGATTTTTAATAATCCTTTATTTATAACATAAGTTAAAGTAAAATCACTGAAATGATGTGCTGCAATTTCAACAATCATATATGTATTTTATGGGTCATCACTATACCTTCTAGCCATTTCTCCCGATGGACTATAAACGATGCAGGTGTAAGCATCATCGTTGTTTTCTTTTAACACCCTCGGGATATTCAGGACAGCATCTTCCCCTGGCTCGTAGAGTTGTCGTTTCTTTCGTCTTCGTCTAGTCGTCTCACTGTTATCTGATGTTGTGGAGTATGTACGCTTGTACCGGGCATGCTGTGGTAGTGTTGATGTTAGAATCTTCTTGCCTTTATGCTCCCATTCGAGTTTGCTATGAATGTATGAAAGTAAGATCTTTATAATTGTTGGAGTGAAAACTTCTTTAGGCATGTTCGGCACTTTTGGGATGGGGATAAAGCACTGAACTCGCTTGATCACGATAAGATTTTTTTAACTTTTGATATAGGCCTTTGAAGTGCTATAATTATTGAAGACATATCATAAACAAAAAAGTTACTACTTTAAGAGCGCTGTTAAAAAAAAAACACAGTAATTTCAAAATTTTAAGGATTCACTTCTGTCGGTAGTCCCAATGACTGCTTACTTTTTTATTGTATTTTGTTTTTTCTTCTCTCAGCGTAACTATTAAACCGATTTTACTGACGTTTGGTATAGAAATAGCACGTGGTTTAAGGAAGGCTGTGGGTTAAATATTATAGTGATTAACTATAAAAAAAGTAGAACCACGACTAATTTAGCGTTATCAGTATTCAGAATACGTTTAAGCATTACTGTTTTTACAAATATGTGACGAAAGAATCGAAAACTCAGTTTGTTCTCATGCATAAATTTCATATGTTTTTATATGTGTTCTCCTTTTGGCTAAACTATTCAATTGATTTTAACAAAATGGCAAATGCCCCAAATGTCTCATAGAGTAATATTGTCCCCAAATTAAGAATAATTTCTTAAACAAAATTGATCCGGAATATATATACATAGGCAGAGTCACACAGAAACATCTCATAACATCACAAAAGTCAAATGATTTTAGTCAGTGAAAATATACCCCAGATCTCTAGAGAAAAGACAAGACAAAATCTCATATGAAAACTATGGTAATAGTGAATTACCATATTATTAGGTGTGAGTAAAGATTTTTATCATGAAATTCTAAAAATGTGATAGAACCCACATCTCAAGGACATATGTAGGCATGAAGCTTAACCATATATATAGACACCCACGCCTGTAATCCCCGAAGGGGTAGGCAGAGATGGTTACACCTATGCTAGTTATAGTACACCCACTTTTCGCCAAATTTATTTCGATCCCATAATATGATAGGGGGCGAGCCTAACGCTATACCGGGCACAAATTCCAGACGCCGGGCTAATACTGATAATTCTTAAATAGAAAAACTGTATATCAATTAACCCAACCCGGGCATCGAACCCGAGACCTCAGTACAACAGTCATACCGCGTATGCAATTACAACTACGCCACCGAGGCATATGTCTTATCATATAAGAAGACTGAAATTGACATCTGGTGAGTACAGAGTTTATAGTGGTAGAGCCACGCTGTAGACATATTTGTCTGCAGCATGAATGGGCCGGCTCGACCGGGGTAGTACCACTGTCCCACAGAAAACCAACGTAAAGTGGCAGTTTACTGTCGCGTTTCGTATGGTAAGTGAGATATCCGGAGGCCCAGATTCCCCCTTCCCTTCCCTAATCCCTATTCCTTTCCTTTAAGGCCGACAGCGCATACATGATACTTTCGGTATTGTAGATGTTCATGGGCGGTGGAGATCACTTAACACCAGGTGACCCACAGGCTCGTTTGTCGGACTATGCTATAAAAAAACATTATACATTTCTCATTTTTCACCTGATAGGGTATCCGTAGTACGGGCATCTTAGTTTCAACGAATCACCGCTTTGTACTTTGATTGGAGGTAAAGTTCTAATATAAGGTGGTCCTGGAATAAAATATTTTTCAAAAGATAATTATGTTAATTAATTACTATAAGAGTTGTAACTAAGGATAGTTCAAGCATCTACCGCAAGATGTCACTATAATGAATTAATTCCAACAATTTCAATCCGTTATTTTTTGCACTCCATTCTAGCAGACCATTCATGATGAACAAATAACTATATACAAGTGGCTCTACTACTTTAGACCTATAATAAGTTACAGCGCCACCTATACATTCAATTGAAAGTTACGGAGCTCGCTACTACATCAAATGTTATATCGGATAACTAGCTGTTGCGAGTGGCTCCGCCCGCGTGGAGGTCATGTTTGGGAGAAAAAGTATACAATTCAAAATACCAATTTTCATGCGTTTCACTTAAAAAATTACGGATTTTCATACAAACTTTCATCCCCTATTTGACCCTCTTAGGGGTGGTATTTCCAAAAACCCTTCCTTAGTCGATGCCTACGTTATAAAAGGTACCTACTGTCAAAATTTCAAGTCTCTAACTCCAGCCGTTTAGGCTGTGCGTTGATCGATCAGTCAGTCAGTCAGTTTCTTCTTTTATATATACAGATACACACACCAACTTTAATATTTCTAATATCCTGTCAATATGGAAGCAGTCGTGAATTTAATCGCGCATATGGGGACCATGTACAATAATAGGTTTTTTAATTTATTCATTTAATATTAGAATTTGTCAATTTAATTAATATATATTGAGTTACCGAATCTGATCTTATTTAATTTGTATTTTATTTAGTGTAGGGCTTATATTGGAAACCAGTTTATAAGAACAACGCTAGAGTTCTTTGCCCTTTCTTTATTACAACTACATTCCAGACGATAGAGATAAATAATAAATTACATTTTGATTTTAACTGCACTATGTAGGCGGGAATTCATAAAGCAAAGTACTTCAAGCTACAAGGCATAAAGTTTCTTGATGGAGTAATGCTAATTTTACATTACATACCGTAGACATCCAACCTTGCTGAGTGTGCAGTGTTTGCGTCGCCCTCTAGAGCTATGCAGGAGTAAAAGCCTCCGTCCTCTACCCTCGACCTTGATATGTTGAGTTGAGACACCACACCGATCCCTGATGAGGTCATCATTTGGCCTAACGTATACCTGAGAATGAAGAATAGGGTAAATTCTTATAATTATTTATTTTATAAAATAAGTAGTTACAGGCTAGTTGGAAGTGGCACAGACTGCTAAGAAAAGCGCAGTTTAAAAACCAGACCAAATGGCATAAACTCTTCTAATGAAGATTTAGAAGACTCTTCTTCATTAGAAGAGTTAATTATAATAAATAACACCCAACAGTCACACACATAGCCCCGACCCGACACTAAGATACGAGTCTTGGGTTGTGGCTATCAGAGACCTAGAGAGACGCACGCTCTCACAACACCCAGACCCCGGACACAAATATCTGTCTGACACACAAACATTTGTCCCGGTGTAGGAATCGAACCCACGGCCTCTCCTTTCACAGCCGGCTACTCGCCAACTGCGCCACGGAGGCTGTTAATTATAATTAATTAATGCAATATTTTTTTAGATATTTATAAAAATATGATCGGTTTGAAAAAAACTTGGAAGATTGTATATAAACGCACCAAAAAGCCAGGAAATAATATATACGTAAAATAATTATTATTACCGAAATCACTTTTTCTTTTCATTATTACCTTTGATCAGTATTCGAAGATATAACAACACCGTCTCTTTCCCAAATAAACCTTGGAGGTCTGTCAGCAGTTGCTGTGCACTGCAGACTTGCCTGAAAAAGTACTAGATTAAAGCACTACAGTTGACGATGCACCAACAATCACCAAACCCTGCTGCTGGCAGCCTGGCACCTTAGCTGGTGGTAGGATATTCATATCCGCCCGAATAGCGACTACCATACATTAGGTTTCTGTCGGGGGTCTAGAGATGGGGTAAGACGGTAAGGTGACACATTATGGGATATGGGTAACGCCTTTGCCTAACCCTTCGGGGATTAGAGGCGTGAGTGTATATGTATATAAGAATGATATGTACATAGCTCACATATAATACATACATCTTCCCCGGGAGTGAGTAACTTCTCGTTGAAATGGTGTGTCATTAATATGTTTCCGGACATCAAATCTCTTCTATGTCTTACGAACTGCACGTCTGAAATAGAAATACATAATATGAATGTATATTAATATTGAGTAAAATAACTACAAAATAGACAAAAGAATTACGGCTGAGTGTTGGTACTTTTCAGAAAGGGGCATTTCCGAAGTGAAATTTTTAATATATTACTTGCATATAAAAATGCCTCTAGTGGTTTAGTTTACTACACTAATAGTTTGTTTTTCTTCTTACAATTAAAAACGCTTTATTTAAGAACTATTTACATTAAAAATAAAATATACAAACATAAAACATGCACAATGGACGGTCTTATTGCTCTTAGCGGTTTTTTTCAAACAATCAAATTCGGAAAGATGATTTAACTATAGTGTCTGCTGTGTAGCTTCTTCACACTACGCCTAAAGAACCCAGGATCGTAGGAAGAGAACACGGTAGCTGGCAAAGTGTTCCACAGCTTGACGGTGCGGCAAAAATACGAATTTGCGAACCTCTTGGTACGGGCCGAGGTAGTAGACACCACGAAGCTGTGTCACCGCAAGCCAGTACGCGTGGTTCTGGTGTAGAAGGGAGAGGATGGATAAGATCAAACAATTCTTCAGAGCATTCGTCATGATACAGATGGTAGAACACGCTTAGCGAGGAAAACATTATGCTACCCGATGTTTCAAGGGCTCTAATAAGCAGTCCAATAGTTTTAGAATTACAACAATACCCTATCTGTATATATAATAGAAGAAACTGACTGACTGACTGACTGACTGACTGACTGATCGATCAACGCACAGCCTAAACGGCTGGGTTTAGAGACTTGAAATTTTGACAGTAGGTACCTTTTATCACGTAGGCATCCACTAAAGAAGGGTTTTTGGAAATACCACCCCTAAGGGGGTAAAATAGGGGATGAAAGTTTGTATGAAAATCCGTCATTTTTGAAGTTAAATTCATGAAAATTAGTATTTGGCATTTTAGTTAAAAATAAAAAATATATGTTTCAGGATTTTTGGAAATTCCGCCCCTAAGGAGGTAAAATAGGGAATGAAAGCCGCCATTGTAAGTTAAACGCATGTATATTGGTATTTTGTATTGTATACTTTTTCTCCCAAACAGGACCTCCACGCGGGCGGAGCCGCGAGCAACAGCTAGTATTGAAATAAACCAATATCTACTGGTCAGTTTCATTTAATAAAAAAATACCTGAAGCAAAATCCGACTTCAACCGCCGCTCCGTTTTTCTGTGCTCTATTTTTCTTTGCAATGTGGAACTGTAAAATAGAAAATGCTTGAAATATTTTTAAATGTATATTTTGGTTATCGGAGTGTTTAAAATATTAATGTATATATTTTCATTTAAATAGACAATCATTAATAATACACCTAACAGTCACACACATAGTCCTGACCAACACCAGGTAAGATCTGTATCGTGCGTATCAAGAACTATGAGAGACTACGGTCCAACAAAACCCAGACTCAAAACAAATATGTGTCACACAAAAATTTGCCCGGGTGCGGAAATCGAACCCACGGCCTCTCGTTTCACAGCCGGCTACTCGCCTACTGCGCCATGGAGGCTGTCGAATCTTGTCTCAGTTTGATCGATATTCAACCGAAATATAAATCCAAGACGAAAATTGGTCCTTTTATTGAAGTATACGTTATTAAGGTTAATGGCATTTACTGGTTTCTTATGTTTACGCGAATGTTATACATTGAAATAAAACTAATTTTACGGATTCTATCGTGGTTTATTAACTATTTTATCCCGGGTCCAGTGTCAAGTGTCCACCCCTTGACCTTGAAGGCTGTGAAACTTTCGAAACGCCGCGATAAAAAAAGTTAAATAAACCGCGATAGAATCCGTAAAATTAGTTTTATTTAATGGCATTTATTATTACAAAGTGTCTAACAAAGGCGAATACAAGAAGCTTGATAACAAACTCGGCAAACAGAAACGCTAAACACCGCTCAAGTTAACTATGCATAAATTAAACTTAGATCTACTGTAACGGTACGGGCATGACCTCGCATAATGCGCCGGTTCAAATTTACGACGCGGTAGGCATAGATGCAATTTCGGTATATCATGGTGAAATTACATCAATTTAGAACAACCTAGCACGAACAGATTGTGAAGAATTATTAGCTGTGAAACGAGAGGTTGTGGGTTCGATCCACACTGAGACAACTGTCTGTGTGATTGTCAATTTTTTTTTTGTGCCTGAATAAGCAGACGAGCAGACGGGCCACCTGATGGTAGTAGTCACATGGTAGTAGTCACCAGATGGTGGTAGTCACCGCCGCCCATAGACTTCTGCAATGCCAGGGCACAGCAAAGCCTCTGCCTACCGTTGAGAGAACGAGGTGTGAGAACGAAAGGTCTCACTACACAAGATTTTATGATGATAAGATGTCTAAATGTAGGGTCAGGGCTATGCATGACCCGTCCTATAAATTGGGGGCTTTAAAGAAATCTACCATGGTATTCCCTGTCGTAAGAGGCGACTAAAAGGGGGTCACGGCTGCGCAGCGACCCTGAGACGGGCAGCGCGAAGTCTCGTGCTGCCGTAGAATGTGGAGGGCATCCAGCTCTAGAAGAGACGGGCTGCGAAGGTACTGCGCAGGGATGGATCCGGCACCAATCTAGAGATTCTTAAGGTCCCCCGGATGATAGGATGCGCCGAAGAAGGCCACCGCGAGGTTTCTAGTCGGTTTACCGGCGTAGGAATATTGGTTAGGGCCCCGATCTATTAGTCCCTCTTGTAAACTTGGTCGGAAGGTCGGTGAGTCCGGCATAGCTATCTGTCCTCCCCCGAGGTAGTGTAGGTATCTGCTAGATGGATTTCCCAGCGGGAAAAAAGGGCTATGTATGGCTATGAGTGTTGGTTGCTATTTATTAACTACGTCAAATTTTTGTACGATTTTTCATAGAAATGATGATGTTATAGATTGGAAAGTTGCTCGTGTTACAGCATTGTAGCTAGGTTGCTGTTACCAGATCGATCTCTCACAACAACCGACGCTAAATGACAGATTTTTAATTGCGTTTCCTGCCAGGGATGAGAGTTTATAGGTACCGTTATGCTCTTTTCACTGCCAAAGTATGTAATATTGTGCTCAGTTTCAAGGATATAGAAAATAATGAAGTTACTGGCCATTAAAAGCTCCTTTACGCTGTATCATGCAGTATATTGAAATTAGAATTTCAATAAAAAACGGATATAATAATCAATTCAGTCAGAAACGAATAAAAAATAAATATCAACTATATGGAGGGTAGAAACATTGCACTATACTTTCGTGACGACATACAACTTAGTCTGCCCCGTGACCACGAAGGCTGTAAAGCCTTCGAAACGTCGGGTTTCAAAAAGTAAAATAAACCGCGATATAATCCGTAAAATTCGTTTTATTTCAATAAAAAATAAACGACAAAAATATGCAAAATCTAATCTAATCTATATTTTATTTTAGCTTTACGAAAAGATTCGCTATTCAATTGAACCAATATCAACTGGCCAGTTTCAAAATGTTTAAAAAACTAGGTCATCTGATGATAAGTGGTCTTTCCCATTCATAAAGCATGCTAATTAATATTATTTTTTTATCCTGGCACGGCCTGATGGTAAGCGCAGTGCCGTTCAACTATTATATCGAGTAGCGAGAGACAATCTATCCCCCGCTACTCAACACAATCATACCGGCCTGCTTCTTCACTCTACGCCATGGGCAAGAAGGTGAAGAAGCGGTCGAGGTTCTAGTGTCAGAATACTCAGAAGGCCGCAAACCGGCCAGACATTGTACCTCAACTCTAGACCCCCGACAGAAAAATTGTGTGGGAAATGGCATTAACCCAGTCCTGCCATTTATCCTGCGGCCAAAACAGTATTCAGAATGGCTCACTCCAATTTCCTAGTGGACGCTAGTTTTTATCGACCAACTAGTCTTGCTATGAAATATCACGTTTAAATGAAACTCGGGCCGTCAACGCGTCGCCAACGCCGAGCTTACAATGGAAACTTTCCAAAGTTATTAGTTGTTCGGTTAAAAATTTTAAAGCTTTTATGTGCTTGCAATTCCATATTTTTTGCGGCTGCAAAATGGCTTTACTATTATTGTTAAAGGCGACAGAAGTATTTTCATAAATTTATTTTTTTATCCTGGCACTGTGACCACACTGCGTCCGATGGTAAGTGCCGTCCAGTTAGAGTATAAAGGTCACAGCACAGTAGAGCCACCCGGCACCCGAGCCGTACCGCCTCGCCGCTCGGCATCCATTTGATGTCGGCAGGTAGTCCACGGGTAGATGCTGCGTTGACACCAGTACACAGTTGCGTCGCGACTCATGGGGCTTGTGCGTTGGCAATGCGCAGCAACGCAAGGCAAGCAATGCGAGCAGCGAGTTGTCACCGAGTGGTCAACTCGCCGTCCGCGCGTGGACGGCTTACAACTGAGGCAATCCGACGACGCTACGGAGTTGATGTAGTGAGCGCATATCCATAAAGGTCCATATAAAAAATACTAACCCCAGGAGGCGAGGCGGCGCGGGTAGGATGCCGGGTGGCTCTAATTAGCTGTGACCTTAAAGTAGCAAGAGACGATATTACTCGCTACTCGATACAATCAGTGTACAGTAGCTTCTTCATACTACGCATAATTAAAATTGCTCTAATTGAAGTGAAATATGACTACGCAGTTGACGTAGCTGTGCTACGCAGTTGACGTAGCAGTGCTACGCTTTCGGCGTAGCTCTGCTATGCGTACTGTATATGGCGCGTAGCGCTTCTCCTACGTTGAATAAGTAAACTACGACCACTAGCACTTATAATAATAATGGATTCAAAAATCCTTAATTGACTGAGAAACGATTGATACCAATAAAATCTTGTGTAAACGGTAAAACAAATATAAATGTATCTATCATTGTGCTATTGATTCAGCAGAGGTGCAGATCAAAATCTATGAACCGGGAATCCCTGTGTGACCTTGGCCCGGTCTTTTATCTTCTATCAGAGGAATCGTCGAGATATGCTATTCCTCCTTTATTTTTAGGTCGGTTAAAATACGAAAAAAATAAGACGTGATTATTTTTAGGAATAACCACTAGGTACATACACAGGAGCCAATATCAAAACCCGATTCAAGAAGATTTCATATTAATAGTATAGAGTACATCTCTCAAAAACGTCACCTCACTCCTCATAACCTAATTTCGAATACATTTTACTCATTATAAATCTACGTAATACACTCAAAGCAACTTAAAAAATGACCCGATTTTCCAAACACTACACTAACTAAGGTTGATTATAAAATTCTCACCCAAAAGAGCTTTTGCTCTTTCCACCGAGCGCGGCATCTGAAATGAAAAGATTCAAATATAAAATCATGTAAAATATGTTCAGTGAATTCAACATTTCACAGCGTCGACAGAATGTTTTTGAATTGCTGCATTTCGTAGGAATGCGGCTGGTGTTCAGCTTTCGGTATATTTGACCGAATGCCGAAACGTAGATAATACTAAATTGTTATGCTAACTTGGGCTGGATAAAGCGTTCATAAGTTTAAATGTTTATTCTCCTTTGGTATGTAGTAAATAATGTGAATAAATTTGCTCTTTTTATTTACACACTTACATAATATATTTTATTCGCAATTCTACTGAAATTGAAATTTCTAAATTATTAATAACTAGCTGTTGCTCGCGGCTCCACCCACGTGGACGTCATGTTTGGGAGAAAAGTATACAGTACAAAGTACCAATTTTCATACCTTTAACTTAAAAAATGACGGATTTTCATACAAACTTTCATCCCCTATTTTACCCCCTTAGGGGAGGTATTTCCAAAAACCATATATTACTCAGGGTGAATGTAGCTTTCCAATGGTGAAATAATTTTTGAAATCGGCTCAGTAGTTTTCGAGTTTATTCATTACAAACCTACAAAAATACAAAACTTCCCTCTTTATAATAGTATTGATACATTTTATTTGAGTTTAAGAAGAGTTAGAGAATAATATAATAATAATTATGATCAACATCGATTCAAGTGAACAAATTAAGCCTAAAAATGTTTCAATTTGATGTAAACTCCATTAAAATGACTTTAATTTGAACGAGAATAATAATTAAATTTAGCTTAGTTTCGCGTCAGTTAAGGATTAATAAACGATATTTAAATAAAAAATATACACCCAACAGTCACCCACATAGTTCTTACCCCACACTAGGTAAAACCTGTATCGTGGGTATTAAGAACTACGAGGGACTACGGTCCTACAACACCCAGACCCGAAACAACTATCTGTCTGTCACACAAACATTTGTCTCAGTGTGGGAATCGAACCCACGTCCTCTCGTTTCACAGCCGGCTACTCGCCCGCTGCGCCACGGAGGATGCCAATCAATATAAATGTCATATAGTAACATATCCTAAAATTAAAATTGTTTCATAATATCCAATACATGTTAAATGACCGAAAACACAACACTTCGCATCCCTACTATTTTCATATTTCGTTCCGTGTGATTTTTAGTTTTATTCGTAGTTTTTAGTATAATATGAATTCAATGGTTTTATGATGGTCCTATAGTTAAAAACCTTTATTGAATTAAATACCGCAGTTTAGAGTTTGACTTAATTATATTCATACTAGATGTTGCCCGCGGACCGCCCGCGTGGAGGTTATTTTTGGACGAAAATACATACAATCCATGGCATTTTAAGCTATTACACATTTTTATATTTTGATATTAACATAAGAAGCACATATTGCACATAGGAAGTGTGCATTTTCCGGGATAAAAAGTCATCTATGTCATTTTCTGATCCCTAAACAACCACTATTCAAAAAATCATGTCGATCCCTTGCTCTGTGAAATACTAAACTATCCCACAGGAACTGTACATTTTCCGGGATAAAAAGCAGCATATGTGCTATTCCAGACTAAACTATTTCTGTGCCAAATTTCAACCAAATCAGTCCAGCCGTTGTAGCGTGATTGAGTAACAAACATCCATCTATCCATCCATCCAAACGTTCGCATTTATAATATAAGTAGGATTTGACAGCCTCTGTGTCACAGCGGGCGAGTAGCTAGACTCTGAAACGTGAGGCCGCGGGTTCGATCCCCGGACCGAGACAAATGGTGGTGACGCAGCCTCGCTGGCGCAGTTGTAATTGCGTATACTTTATTTCTGTTCTGCTGAGGTCTCGGGTTCGATCCCCGGGTCGGGTAAAGTGATATTGAGTTTTTCTATCTAGAAATTCTCAGTATTAGCCGGAGTCTGGAACTTGTGACCGGTATGGCGATAGGCTCGCCCCTATCACATTATGGGACCGAAATTCGCCGAAAAGAGGGTGTACTGCGTACACCTCTGCCTAACCCTTCGGGGATTACCGGCGTGAGTGTATATGTATGTAGTCTGGGTGTTATGGGACCCTGGTCCCTCGTAGTTCTTGATACCCACGATACAGGTTTGATTGCCTCTTTCTACAAAGTGGTCAATTCTGTGAGGATATAAGAAATAATATTATTAGGCATCATCGATTAAACACAAACTAAACTGAAAACAACTATACGCACACTGATTAAAACCAAGCAACACTTCCGGTAGTGTCGTATAGACTGCCCCCGCGAGCGTTGATGCTTTCCTTTTTATAACAAATCTTCCCCACCGAGTATCCAATCTACCCACAAATATTTCATAAGTGACCCCCAATATTTCCATAAAAATCTAAAGTACCCTTACAGCTCGGCCATCCTGCTTTAAGCGAGTCCCTTCGCGTTGTATATCAGCATCAACATCAACATTATCACTCGATGAATCACAAGATTCGTTATCAATTTCTGTCTCTATATCTTTAATGCAGTCACTAATTGTCCCTTTACCGCGAGCATAATCACTGATGGCATCTTGCTCTCGGGCAAACTCATTTAGTTGGCCATTAACCTCGGTCGCAAATACTGACTAACCGTTAAACCCTGGACAGAGTTGAACCTCGAGTACGTCAACTCATAAGCCCTTAACCCCGGGCACAATCCTCCACAAGCACTTAACCCCGGGCACAAGCATTCATAAGCTCTTAACCTCAGGCATATGCATTCATAAGTGCTTAACATCGGGCGTATCCCGACCAAATGCTCATCACCTCAAGCACATTCAATCGCAAGTCTTTACTCCGTTCATCCTGCCGACTTCCAATTGACCCATTCATCCATTCATCCAATTTCCATTAATCATATTCATTGTCGATCTTTGCATTCAAATCAACTTCAATTAGCTTAAACATTATCAACTTATCACAATACCATCCATCAATCCATTGTATTTCAGCATACTCCATAATTGGGTTATCGCCCTCCTGTGTATGCAAACACTCCAATCCGTGTAACGATCAGATACTTCCCAAGTTGATCATCACACACATCTTCACAATGACCATCAGACACTCCTCTGACAATGGCCTATTGGCCTCATGCGCTTCCGATAATTCCCCATTAAAAAAATACAATCAATGATACTAGTCAATTCAATAGTCAAATCATTACAAAACATTAACAAATTATCAAAGAGTCCATTATATGAAATAAAGTTAATTATTAAAATTTTTATTCCTTATTATATTTTTCAATATCGAGAACATTTTCTTTGTCACTTCGTCCTACAGCCAAATCATTAGTAGAATACAAAGGTCACCATCGCTATCAATCATTTTATACATATACACTCACCTGGAATACCCGAAGGGGCACTCAGAGGTGCAACCAGCACACCCACCCCTCGGCGAACCCATCACGATCCCATAATGCGATAGGGGCGGGCCCATCGCCACACCGGGCCAGCTCCAGACCCCGGGCTGACACCATGCACTTACAAATTTTCCTAAGTCATTCCCGAAAACCAATAATAATCGTAAACCTTTACAGCACCGATGTGAACAATAGAATCGTGATAATTCTTGAAAACCGACCATCAGGTGTATTATATAAACCAAATCTTGAGTAGTTATTTAACACAAATAATTGCAATATAATTTACTGAGGATTACAACATGATAAACTTTCCGTAACAACTAGGGGTAGTTGCAAATTACGATTTCTTACATTGAAGCTTGAAAAATCTCTGCATTAATATTTTCCCACCTTATAATATGACAGCGTGGATAAAAGTTAAGCAAAACATGATCTCGATCAAATCACTATCAAATTTAATTTAAGACAACTATGTATCCCTTCTAATCCCTTTAAAGTAACCAAGTTTTGTTCAAGTTTACAACAACACTTGGATCTACCCCTTTCTTTAATCAATAAACACTAACAGAATATAATAGGTTTAATTACGTATTATTAATTTATCACAATCACTTAAGTTTCTCATATAGCCTAAGCAGGGACTGCTAACTCACAGTCAACTAAAAGACCTTGAGTATACAAGAAACAGGCCACGGACAATCATATGAACCATTGGCACGGATCCCAACTTTGATCTAAATAGGTAAATCAATGGGACACACACAACCTCATATTCTCACCTTGAATAATTGCACAGTTTAACTTAACTGTTATAAAATTCATTAAATACTGGGTAGAACGAATTAAAACTCAAACTATAATAATTACCACCGGCATAAATATAAATATTCCTTACATACTGGAATCGAACCAGAGCCAATTCAATTTTGTCAAGAAATCGTACACATTATACATTTTCACTACCAACTAATTGGTATCATTAGTAAAGAGTACAAAAAATAAAACCAGAAGCGACTCACCGAATTTCAAATAAATCCATACAGCATCGTTGTTTCAAACATCGGGTTTTCATATTATTCACTTTAGTGGGTGTTGATTCACTATCTCACTTCTGAACTATTAGGCATCATCGATTAAACACAAACTAAACTGAAAACAACTATACGCACACTGATTAAAACGGAGCAACACTTCCGGTAGTGTCGTATAGACTGCCCCCGCGAGCGTTGACGCTTTCCTTTTTATAACAAATCTTCCCCACCGAGTATCCAATCTACCCACAAATATTTCATAAGTGACCTCCAATATTTCCATAAAAATCTAAAGTACCCTTACAATATGTAACAGAATGCAGTAGTAATATCCGCAGAGGTCCTAAACTATTTGTAACATCTGCACCATAATGCGGCACGTCGCAGTAATTCATGTAAGGAATATTTAGCGGTGCCATTCTAAAACGAGTATACTCGTAAATCAGTACTGTGGCCACACTAACTAGTGCAGTGGGTGAAAAGCCGGCTGTGAAACAACAAATCTGCAGTCGGTTTACAAAAGGCCCTTAAATGTCATTTTGTCAAATTTAAATCATCTTACTACTATTTTAAATGCGAATGTTTGGAAGGATGAATAGATGGATGTATGTAACTCAATCACGCCAGAACGGCTAAACGGATCTGGTTGAAATTTAGCACAGAGATAGATAATGGTATGGAATCTTACTACTATTATAAATGCGAATGTTTGGATGGATTGATGTTTGTTACTCAGTCACGCCAAAACGGCTGGACGAACCTGGTTGAAATTTAGCACAGAGATAGATAATGGTCTAGAATCTTACTACTATTACAAATGCGAATGTTTGGATGGATTGATGTTTGTTACTCAATCACGCCAAAACGGCTGGACGGACCTGGTTGAAATTTAGCACAGAGATAGATTGTCTGGAATAGCACATAGGTTATCCCGCAAAAATGTACAGTTCCGGTGGGATAGGTTAGTTTTTCATAGAGCAAGGGTTCGAAATGATTTTTAGGGATCAGAAAATGACATAGGCTACTTTTATCCCGGAAAATGCATCCTTTCTATGGGATAGCAAAATATAGAAAGGTGTAATAGTTTTAGCAGCGATAGCCAAGTTGGTTGCGGTACGGACTGCCAAGACGAAAGTCGTAGGTTCGAAGCCCAAGTGGCATACAACTCTGACTTTTCTAAAGTTATGTGTGTATTAAAATGTTAATTATCGCTTACTTTAACGGTGAAGGAAAACATCGTGAGGAAACCTGCATATCTGAGAATCTTTCGAAGGTATGAGAAGTCTGCCAACCCGCATTAGGCCAGCGTGGTGGACTACGGCCTAACCCCTCTCATTAGTAGAGGAGGCCCGTGCCCAGCAGTGGGACAATGTTTAATACAGGGCTAGTATTATATTATTAATAGTTTTAGATGCCTCCATGGATTGTGTGTATATCTATGTTAACTTATCGACGTTTAAGGATATTTTATCATCCGGATTATTATCCGTTTACGTATGGCAGAAATGTTTATTTGATTCACAAATATTCACAACCGTAGATAAAAAATATTTGAGTTTCTTTCACAAGCAACTCTCAAAGCGAATAGATTAATTAATAATAATAAATATTTTTTTATACAATGTTTGAAATATAGTAATAGATTTACAGTATTATGGTTTAGATTTACAAACATTGTCTAAGTTTTAACCATATTGGGTACCGTGTTCGCCACACTAAGCTAGGCTTGTATCGTGGGGTAATTAAAAGAATATATAATTCATTTTCAATTAATCGCATATTAAACTACAAACAATCCGTAACGAAATATTATTCGCAGAAAAAACACTTAAGCAACTATTTAAAACCGAGATCGAGCAATTTCCACCGGTTTTAGTTTAAGAGTGTTCTCGAACAAACTAACTCTAGGCAATGCACTAGAAACTTCCGAACTGTGCGGTACGCGCGCAAACTTTTCAAACCACTAATCCCTATCGAACTTTATTAAACACACACCGCCAATTTCAACTTTATGCTGTAGTACACAGAGTCCGTTCAACTTTATACTGTAGAGATGCAGGGTGAATTCAAACTTTCAGCCCCTATGTTAGAGTCGAGTTTTCCATGAACCTGAGATTTGAAAAGTTTTTAACGCCTGAATGGTTCGCTTCTTTAATAGCGGGGGTGTTTTTATTTTTTTCCCTTTCGGAATTCTGTTTCTAAGTTCTTTTTTCCTGATGGCCACGAAGTTTTTTTCTGTGTTGAGATGGTTTTTTCTTATGTGCTCATTTTTAAGATACAAATTGGTGTTTAGAATTCCGCAGCTAAATGGCAAAATGAAGACTATATCATTATAAATTCGTCCTGTTAATCCACCCATATTAATGAAATTTGGAGGTAGATGTATTCTATGAATGGCCAGATGATATATTAAGATTAATATACTAATATGAGGGTGCCAGTACATATATTGAGATCTGCAAAAAAAACAAAAACAATATTATTCTTTGTTTTAAAAAAGTAAAACTTTTTAATTTAATTAAGTTACTGGCAATATATTCGGTTCGGTATTTTGAGTTATGCACTATAGCTTTTTATAGTATTTTTATAATTTGTAATAACATCTACGGAACTCTCAACTCAATATGGTTCGAGATACTCTTGATTAAGTCTTAGTTAAAATTGAGATAGAAAGATGATATTTTTGTGTCACTTTTTTGAGTATTATTATTATAGCGTTTTCTATGTAGCCTTCGACAGTAAATTTATTTCTATACTTTAACATTTACAGTCCTATTTCATATACTTAACGGTAGGCAACGGCTCTGCTGTGCCCTGGCATTTCAGAAGTCTATGGACGGCGGTGACAGCTTGGCCCGTGTGGCTCGTCTGCCTATTCAGGCGTTAAAGAAAAAAAAACTTTTAAAATTTGATCCTTATATTTTATTTTTAAATTTCTTGTGCCCGCTACTTCGTAGATTACATTTATTGGTCAACAGAACACTGAAAAAAATACTTAATTTTTTCCCCTTACTCTAACCCTTATTCTAACGATTACGAATAATAAAAAATAGCCTTATCCGAGCAGCCGTTTTCAATTAATAAGCTTACCAACAGCGTTTAATCTATATATACACTATTACACTATACACATATTGTATTAACGTAAAGTGTAACCAGTCTCCCAAAACCAACATTCAATCATTTACCAAAACACCCGACTATATTGTCCGATTGTTGAGCCAGGGCTTAACCGGTTGGGCCGTATCGAAAGATAAGATATTATGTACTGAGACTATTGTCACTATTAAATTGGTTTGAATACACAAATAATAGTAATATGGTCAAATTTACCATAAATAAATATGTTGTAAAAGAAGGTACTTTAAAGTGGTAGAGCCACGCTGTAGACATATTTGTCTACAGCATGAATGGGCCGGCTCGACCGGGGTAATACCACTGTCACACAGAAAACCAACGTAAAGTGACAGTTTACTGTCGCGTTTCGTATGGTAAGTGAGATATCCGGAGGCCCAGATTCCCCTTCCCTTCCCTAATCCCTATTCCTGTCCTTTAAGGCCGACAGCGCATACGTGATACTTTCGGTATTATGTATGTTCATGGGCGGTGGAGATCACTTAATATCAGGTTACCCACTGGCTCGTTTGTCGGACTATGATATCAAAAAAAAACTTGTTTCTTATTGATTATTATATAATGTAACGATAAAAAAAACAAAAGACGACGCTGGTTTCTAGTTGCTTCTCAGACCAGGGGGCATTTCCGAAGCACCGGTAGATTTTATTTATAAACCTGGCGTATAAAACCATATAAATGCCCTTAACGGCCTAATTTACTTATTAAATGGTTTGATCCTTATTTTAAAAGGATTGTAACGGAATCTCCACTAACCCATACATTTTGTTTTTTTTTATAATTTTTCAAAAGCTAGACTATGAATTACTGTGACCCGTGATTTTATAAGTGGTATTGTCATATTTAATAACACACCTTAACTCACATGTACAATCTTGACCCCACACTAGGTCAAATCCAAAGCCGGTCAAAGGTAATAAGAACTACGAGGAACCCCAACCACGCAACATTAAGACCCCAAACAAATATTTTTAAATCACAGAAATATTTTTTCGGGGTCGAACCTGCGGCCTCTTATTTTACAGGCTGTCAAAATATATAATGTCCAGCTCGTCACATGTCTTCTCTCATGAGGTTAAGCCTTAGTCCATCACGCTGATTTGTAGGACTTTACATATCTTCGAAATTCTTCAAGATTAATGAATGAACTTTACTATACCACTAGCAAAGTTAATATCCGCCCGGATAGCGACTACCGTACACAGGGTGTAAAACCCGCCAAAGTGGCACACGCAAGTGTGTCGCGTTCCGGGATCAGCCAGTGTACATCCAGTTTTTGTCGGGGGTCTAAAGTTGAGGTACAATGTTTGGCCGTTTTGCGGCCTTCTGAGTACACTAGACCCTCGACCGCTTCTTCACCTACTTGCCTATGGCGTAGTGTGAAGAAGCAGGCCGCCAAGATTGTGTTTAGTAGCGGGGGATAGATTGTCTCTCGCTACTCGATACGCTAATTGGACGGCACTACGCTTACCATCAGGTGCAGTGTAATCCTTTCTTTATCTTTAAAGCAACCTATATTAACAATAGACATAAACTTTGAACTATCATGGACGCTTTGCAGCATTGAATCCTCTCTCAATGATGTTACATTAATCTACCATCAGTTCTTAAATCATCTAAGCTTATTGAAACCGCAATCAGTCAAAAGTTAATACAGTTCAATCCGAGATCAATTAATTCGGCAAAACTCGACGAAAATCGGTCCGAACTCAATTTTTCCGAACGAATTTACGAACGATCTAAACGGCATTATGCGACAGATCCCGGACCAATAAGATTCGTACACTGTCGGCCAGATTTTATATTTACGGAGAATTTTTACTGCGTTGGTAAAATATTTATTCAAATAATTTTGTATTATTTAATCCGAGCAAACTTTTTAAATAATACTGTCCGAAAAGGTATGTATATATTTTTTTTAAAAGTCTTTTTTACCCAACTGCCAAGGAAGGGTTATGTTTTTCGCGCGTATCTTGTATGTATGTTTGTAAGTTTCTTTATTACCTCGTATCTTCCTAACGCCTGGATGGATTTCAACAATTAAGGTATCGTTATATTCGTCTTAAAATCCCAAGTCTCTTTAGATAGGTGTTAGACAAAAAAGATCAAAATAGCGATATAGTTTTTGGTGCGATATAGTCGTACATTAATAAAAAAAAAATACTAAACCTATCGAGTAGGGTATCAAAATAAAGAGAATTAAAAGAGGATTACAAAAATATATATAAGTTATATGTTTAAATGAATTTTCATTTGGGTATCGGTTTTTTCCTTTTGGTATCGTTTTTCGCTTAAACTGCAACAAGTAACACATTATATTCATCAATATCATGAGAGTGTGCCGGGACAATAAAAAGTCTAAAATAAATAATTAAAAAAATCTCTGATTAAAAAATTAAGCAAGCGGACCCTATTAATTTTCTACATACATATACATATACACTCACGCCTATAATCCCCGAAGGGGTAGGCAGTTGTGTAAGCAGTGTGATAGGGGGCGAGCCTATCGCCATACCGGGCACAGGTTCCAGACTCCGGGATAATAATGAGAATTTCTAGATAGAAAAACCCAATATCACTTTACCCGACCCGGGGATCGAACCCGAGACCTCAGCACAGTGGTTGTAATGCATGCGAAATTACAACTGCGCCACCAAGGCAGTCATTAATTTTCTTTCGGTTTATAATTTGCAATTTGGTCCCGCCTGCTACTAATTTTATTTTCTATTCTCAATCTTGTTTTGGTCTTTTCAGTGCATAACTTTATTGCAGTCGGGATTTTGATTTTTTTAATTATTTATTTTTCTCAGATGTATTGTTCTAAACATTTCATTGAAAATCATAAAAAATATAAATGAATAAAATATTTATTTATTATTTCTCTTTTAACAAGGAACTGTCCTTTAAGTCACTAGCAAATAAATTTTCTCATAGTTGACTGAAATAAAACTTATTTAGTAAAGTGTAATAATATTTAAATTTTAAAAGAGATGTTCTTATATTATTTATTGTACGTCCAAAATTGTTTAATTTAATTTATCATCAATACTTAAATATTATATGTTTTGTTACATACCTTTACCTTTTCAGTATAATCCAATACAATATGAAACGAAATGAAAGTATATATTTTTTGCTGGTGGTAGGATATTCATATCCGCCCGGATAGCGACCACCGTACACAGGGTGAAAAACCCGCCATAGTGGCACACGCAAGTGTGTCGCGTTCCGGGATCAGCCAGTGTACATCCGGTTTTTTGGGGGTCTAGAGTTGGGGTACAATGTTTGGCCATTTTGCGGCCTTCTGAATACTCTGACAATAGACCCTCGACCGCTTCTTCACCTTCTTGCCCATGGCGTAGTGTGAAGGAGCAGGCCGGCATGATTGTGTTGAGTAGCGGGGGATAGATCGTCTCTCGCTACTCGATAGTCTAATTGGACCGCACTGCGCTTACCATCAGGTGAAGTGCGGTCATTTTGCCGTGTCAGAATAAAAAAAATAAAATTAAGATCATTTGTTTACTCTATCAATTCCTCCAAACTCTATTCGGTTCATCAAACCCAATGTTTATTTAGGATCATCTACCTCAATTCGATCATTAAGATGTCAGGTATTAATACAAATAAGTCTTTCGAAGGCAAAGAATCTTATTCAGTTTAGGAATATTCTCCTGCTAGGAAAGATTAATACTAAAAACCGTTTAAACTAAGTTTTATAAGCAATCGTCCGGATGAAGTCTTGAATTAAGATGAGTGTCTTGTGATTGGTCAGATTTAAAAAAGACGTGATGTAATTGGTCAAAATTGTCCTAAAGTTGGGTAATGAAGCTGCATTGTAATGTAACGTTTTGTCGGTATATTAGTTTACTTTTTAAACTACTCGATGCTGGTTGGTTGAAGAAAAACACTCGCACACACTACACACACGCACACACACATAAACACGCACGCGCAAACTAATGTGTCTAAGAATATTCATTTCTCAGAACGCAGGTCGCGCTTAGTTTGAATCCCTCTGAAAATGATTCATATCCATACTAATACTATAAATGCGAAAGTAACTCTGCTGTTTGTTTGTTTGTTACCTCTTCACGACTAAACGGCTGAACGGATTGTAATGAAATTTGGTAAGGGAATAGATTATATCTTGGAGAAGGACATAGGCTATATTTTTTCTCAAAAAACATCTTGAAAGGGGTCAAATAGGAGGTCAAAATTTGTATGGGAAATCCATCATTCCTCGACTTAGGGATCTGGAAATTCATATTTAGGCTTTTGGTAGGAAATAAAGAAATACGTGTTTCAACGTTTTTGAAAAATCATCCCTAAAAGGGGCAAAGTGAGGTTAAACTTATGAGGTATTCTTTAGATGCAATCTCAAGATTCAGGCACAACACCTGAGAGGCTGGACAATCGCTACAGGTGCCTCAGTGCAGAAGACAACTCCTTGGATTGTATACTTCTGCTCCCGAATATAACCTCCGCGCAGGCGGAGCCGCGAGCAACAGCTAGTACTTTATATAAACGACAAAGGTGAATTTAATGCCGTCAGAATTGACTTCCAGTCAACATTAGGGTGAAGTAAAGATGAATAAGGTGCATAGAAATGAGGAAGACACAAAAACAAACCATCAAAAACACATTGAGCATCCTCAAACCTGTTTACACTTATTGTATTTTTTCTTTAATTATGTCTTACGCATGAAAACTATCATAACTAAATATTCGATGGATTTTACATTTTTAAAATTTTATACTTAGGCATACAGATGCGTAGGTATTAAACTAATATACAGACAAGTATTTAGTGGATTTATTGAATAAAAGTGCAGTTATGTCTCGAAAATTCAACATAAAGCCACTATTTACAAACTGATGAAATAAATAAATAACACCCAACAGTCACACACATAGCCCCGATCCCACACTAAGATACGTGTCTTGTGTTGTATATCAGGGACTACGAGAGACTTTCGATCTCACAACACCCAGCCCCGGACACAAATATCTATTCGCCACAAAAATTTGTCCCGGTGTGGGAATCGAACCCATGGCCTCTTGTTTTACAGCTGGCTACTCGCCTACTGCGCCACGGAGGCTGTCAATAAGTAATAATATAATACCAACAGTCACACACGTAGTCCTGGCCCGACACCAGGTCAAACCTGTATCGTGGTTTAATAACTACGAGGGACTACGGTCTCACAAAACCCAGGCTCGAAACAAATGTCTATCATACAAATATTCACTCGGTGCGGGATATAACTCGCGACCTCGCGTTTCTCGACCGGCTACTCATCCGCTGCGCCATGCACGCTATCGACGTCGGCAGCGACTTTGCTGTGCCCTGGCATTGCAGAAGTGTATGGGCGGTGACTACATACCATCAGGTGGCCCGTCTGCTCGTCTGCCTATCCAAGCAATAACAAAAGAAAAAGAAAACTAATTATTCTTACATAATGGTTTCTTTCGAAGTCTGCAGTTGCTGAACATTCAGAGGAAGGCTCCAAGCATTATCTTCGATTTGACAAACCACAAATCCTTGGCAAAGAACACCGATTCCTGCCTAAAATGATTCGCGAGGCTATTGAAATTAAAAAACATCCAAATTTCAATAGAGAAGATGGTTGGAAGCTAGCACCAGCCTGGGATCCAATTATACATTTAATTAAATCGGAACCCAAAAGACCAACTGCCAGACCTCAAGACATTGTGAGCTCTTTCTGCGTAGATCGGACTACAACAAAATAAAAATTAAATATCAACTATATGGAGGGTAGAAACATTGCACTATACTATCGTGACGACATACAACTCAGTCTCCCCCGTGACCATGGAGGCTGTAAAGCCTTCGAAACGTCGGGTTAAAAAAGTAAAATAAACCGCGATAGAATCCGTAAATTTCGTTTTATTACAATTTTATTACAATAATTATTCTTAATTTAAAATATCGTAACTGTGTTAGTGGGTCACCTGGTGGTAAATGATCTATCTGCATATTGCACAAACATCCAATAAATCCTCACGATGTTTTCCTTCACCGTTATAGCAAGCGATAATTAATATTTTAATTTTAAAGGAAAACATCGTGAGGAAACCTGCATATCTGAGAGTTTTTCGAAGGTATGAGAAGTCTGCCAACCCGCATTAGGCCAGCGTGGTGGACTAAGGCCTAACCCCTCTCATTAGTAGAGGAGGCCCGTGCCCAGCAGTGGGACAATGTTTAATACAGGGCTAGTATTATATATCCAATAAATCAGTGGAATTATTAATACGTGGCTAGCCTTCAAAGGTAAGAATGGCGATTGGGAAGACGAGGAATATTCAGGACTCTGGTGGCCTCATAAACCGAAACAGAACAGAGAACTGTTCTTTCAGTTTTTTACCGACTACAAAAAAGGGAGGACGTTCTCAATTCGTCGGCATCCTATTTTTTTAAAAGACAGTGGTACTAAGTCATGAGTAAGTAACAAAACAAAGTCAAGAGTATCTCTACCAATTTTATATTCCTCCAATTTTCCACTACATGATAATTGAATTAAAGCTAGTTTTACATTTTTATCGTGATTTATTTTTACTTGCTTTAATCGGAAACCACGTGAAGAAATCTGCATAACTGTGTGTTGTCATAAGAATTTATAAGGTATGTGTGTTATGAAATAGGTAAAATAAACCAGGATTGAACTAATATGTAGAGATTTTTATTTCAATATACAGAGTGACAACCAAAAGGATAAAAACAACATAGACAATAAAGAAACCGCCGACAGCCAGTTATTAATTAAAGACTTTTAGTTTATATGTAAATAATATTCTAACAGTTTTTCACTTTATATCCATCTGGCTGTTCCATATATACATCTTCATGTAATTCACCATTCAAAAAAGCTGTTTTTACATCCATGTGATCAATTTGCAAGTCCAAATTGACTGCCAAAGCAAGTAAAGTACGTATTGTAGAATATCTCACAACAGGTGAGTAGGTTTCCTTGTAATCTACGCCGTATTCTTGGGTGAATCCTTTGGCAACCAAGCGAGCTTTATAACGAAGAAGCTGTCCTTCAGATCCTAGTTTCTTTTTAAAAATCCATTTACATTTAACGGCTTTCTTTTGAGCAGGAAGTAATGTTAAGGTCCAAGCTTTATTCTTTTCAAATGATTCGTATTCCTCTATAATAGCTTCCTTCCATTGTTCTTTTTCAGATCCTGTCAGAGCTTCTTGTATTGTCTGTGGTTCGTCAGTGAGAATCGTTGCTTTCATTGCAATCACAGCACTTGCAGCTTCTGCAGGGTCTTCATAATCACTTGAATCTAGATCCTGACTTGTATCAGGTATCCATGTGGAATCATTGGGATCATCCGCAATACTAGACTCAGTACTGCTTGATTCAGTTAACTCTATACCTGTTTCTCCGTTGCAACTTTCATCAGTAATTACACTGTCCATTCTATTATTAATCATATCTATTTTACAATCAGTAGTGCGACTTTCCTGATTTATTTCTGAATCTTTATAATACATTTTTTCTTCCAGGAAATGAATATCTCTGGACTTAATACATTTAGAGGGATTTTGTGGATCAATCAACCGATAACCTTACGATTCGCCACAATATCCTACAAACACATGTATCTTACTCTTTGCATCTAGCTTTTTACGTTTTTGACTAGGGATCATTGCATATGCAATACAACCAAATACTCTTAAGTTAGATAAATCAACTTTATTACCAGTCCATTTTTCTTCTGGTGTGGTGCCTCTTACAGCTTTGCTAGGTGACTTATTCTTAATGAGTATTGCCGTATTCAGTGCTTCCGCCCAGAACCTCTGATCCATTCCGGCATCTTGCAGCATACATCGCCCTGCCTCTACGATCGTGCGATTGGCCCTCTCTGCTACACCATTCTGTTGAGGCGAATATGGGATAGTCATCTGATGCTCGATGCCGTGATCTTTCAAAAACATCTGAAATTGTTTATTAAAATACTCACGACCATTATCTGTTCTCAAGCCTTTAATTTTTAAATCAGTTTGATTTTCTACAAAACTTTTAAAAGCTTTGAATACCGGCAACACCTCATCTTTAGTTTTAATGAAATAACCAAAGGTCATTCTAGTAAAATCATCTATAAATGTCAATAGATATTTTGCACCACCAAATGACGAAACTGACATTGGTCCACACAAATCAGAATGTATGAGCTCAAGTTTTTTACTAGCTCTATTATAAGACCGTTTTGGGAATGGTAACCTGCTTTGTTTTCCTTGAATACAAGCCACACAAGGAGTATTTTTAGAATCAGTGTAATCAATTCCACTGGCCATACCTTGTTTAAGTAGATTCATGCTTCGTCTATTTAAGTGCCCGAGTCTCCGATGCCATAATTCCTGGGAAGGCGTTGTCCTACACAGATTTGCAGCTTCTACTTGTTGATTCTCCGTGGGCTGTGCTTCTGTCGTCGAATCACCTATAGCCATGTATTGACACACCGTAGCCGGTTCGGTTCCATTTGATGTATTTTGACTCGCTGTGTCTAGTTGATAGACACCGTTAACTTTTTTTGCATGAGCAATCACAGTCTCACCACAATAAATTTTACACCCTCGTGTATCAAAGTGCACTTCTAGCCCCTTAGCTGTCATTTTACCAACAGAAATAAGATTTGTTGATAATCCGGGCACAAAACTAACTTCACATATTTTTGTAGTTTCTTTATGCCCTTTCAAAAATAATTCTATATCACCGTGTCCTTCACTATGTAATTTCTGATTGTTTGCCACTGTCACCAACCGCGGAGTCAACAACATAGTTTCTTATTAAATTTTTGTTGTTTGTCATATGACATGTTGCTCCCGAATCTATGTACCAAGCATCTGAGTTAATGACTACTGCTAATGCTGTCAGTAATGTTCCGTTCCAAGCCTTTTCAGACTCGCTACTCTTCTTCGGACAGTATTTGGCATAATGACCTGTTTTTTTACATATGAAACACTTTATCTTTGTAGAATATTTGTTAATAGCTGTTTTATATTGGTTTACATACATTGCACTTTCTTCACTCCTGTCAAAATCTCTACGTAAATTTTCTTGCAACAATTTACTTTTTACTATTTCACTATTCAGTTTATCATTTGAATTTTCTAACGCCATAATTAATGGATCATAATCCGGCGGTAATCCACTTAACATCAATACTGAGAAGAAATCATCTTCCAATGGAACATTTATATCTCGTAGTTGTTGATCTAAATCTGTGATCTTCAAGAGATAAGTTTCCATATTTGTAAATTGTTCCAACTTCAAGCCAAACAATGTACGTAAAAGTCCAAGACGTCTACACAGTCCTTTGTCTTCGTAAGCAATCTTTAGGTTATTCCAAGCTTTATGTCCAGTATCTGCGTTTCGTACATGAGAAAACGACGATGGCTGCACCATTAAACAAATCTTGGCAAGCGTTTTCTGTTGTTTCCATTCATCAATAACCTTAGGGACGCCAGGCGAAGATTCTTCTATACAATCCCATAAGCCTTCATGGATTAAGTACATACGCATGCAAAATTTCCAGTTTCCATAATTGGAAATACCACTAAGCTTTTCAAAATTGACGGCAATTCCAGAATTTGTTGCCGATGCGTTATTATTTTCCATCATGACTTTTCAACAATTTCTGTTTTCACGAACGTATAGAATATAATTACGTACATATGTTTATCACGTATTCTGGGCCCATAACCTGTTATAAAATAGGTAAAATAAACCAGGATTGAACTAATATGTAAAGATTTTTATTTCAATATACAGAGTGACAACCAAAAGGATAAAAACAACATAGACAATAAAGAAACCGCCGACAGCCAGTTATTAATTAAAGACTTTTAGTTTATATGTAAATAATATTCTAACAATGTGAAATCTACCAACCAGCATTCTGTCAGTATGGTGGACTGCCTGAATTCCTCATTAGCAGGGGAGAGGCCAGTGCCCAGCAGTGAAATAGTGTTATAAAAATGGTATTATATATAACTAGATCTTGCCTATGTCTCTGCCCGCGTGGAGGCTATTTTTGGAAGAAAAGGTCAACAATCCATAGAGGCATCTTAAGCCATTACACCTTTCTATATTTTGCTACCCCATGGGAAACGTGCATTTTTTCCGGGATAAAAAGTGACCTATGTATTTTCTACTCCCTAAACTACTATGGAAACAATTCAAGTCGATCCTTTGCTCTGTGAAAAACTAAACTATCCCACGGGCACTGTAAATTTTCCGGGATAAAAAGTAGCCTATGTGCTATTCCAGACTATAACCTATCTCTGTGCCAAATTTCAACCAGATCCGTCCAGCCGCTGTAGCCTGATTAAACAAACATCCATGCATCTAAACATCCAAACATTCTCATTTATAATTTTAGTAGGATTTACTAAAACTAAATGTTTTAGACTCTCGCGATTTGAATACTAGTAATAAAATTTAATGATATAAATACCACAATTATATCCCAACGTTTTTTTTAGTGCCTCGATATGCAGACGAGCAGACGGGCTACCTGATAGTAAATAGTCACCTGCCCACAGCCCATAGACTTCTGCAATGCTAGGGCATAGCAGAGCCGCTGCCTACCATTGAAGGACTACTCTTCTTAAGCCTCGTTTAAACCGAGTTGCATCGGCCGTGGTCACTGGTAATTTATACCATTAAAATATTGCGCGATTAAGACCCACTCCTAATTTTATAATATTTACTGAAATTATCTTCCACTAACATAAAAGTTAACGAAACTCCGCGGACCGTCCAACGTTTAGTTTCAATTTCAACACGCTCACCGTTTTGTTCTTATTATTCTACATTCAGTTAAAAAGTTATTTTTTTCTGGAATTGAGGTCGGTTGCTTCGCTATCGTAAAATATTATAAAAACTGGTTATTTCAGTATGAAAGTATCGGGCAATAGTTTTTTTGCTCTTTTCAGAGTCGGTCACAGTCGAATGTAATTTTACATTGTTAATGTAAGTTATTGTCATTTGTTAATTAAATAAATAACGCAACAGAAAGACACATAGTCCTGATTCCACAACGAGGTATTGTGACGTGGGATCAACTACGAAATATTGTCGATCTCACAACACCCAGACCCGAAAAAAATATTTATGGGACACAAAATATTTACCTCAGTGCGGGAATGGGGTAGTTGACAGTCAGTAAAAACATGATAGAATTTTGTTTTTTATAATAGATTTTAGTCTAAAAATATAGAAAATTAAATCAATTTGTTAATGTATATGTGATTATTTAATATTTTCAAGAAACAAATATGCAAAATATAAAGCTTTTTGTCACGTGACATGAAACACAAATCAGTTATGCATGACGTCACCGTTCGAAACATCTATAGCATCACAATACAATGTAGTTATGAATACCCTTCAGTTTTCTTATGCCGTTTAGAGAACGAAGTTCCACACATTATAACTATTTTTATGGACTGTTTACCATGTTACTACCTCCAAGTTTGACATTCCCGCGTTTTACGCTTACGTCAATAAGGACATAAATAAGTTGTCAAAACTTGGGGACACGTGGGACAGGTTAAACGCTGTGCAAAGCGTCTATTAGTTTTGCGAATGGTCAGGTCGCATGAGAGGCCAAGCTGGTAGCGTTTTGGCGGGAAAAATAAAGTTGGTTTATAAAAATGCAAATTAAATCTAGAAAACTTATGTTTTATATTTATTTAATGATATTATTTTATTAATATAGACAATAAAGAATAAAATAAAACGATTTCGCAAAAACAGTCAACTAGCCTATTGGACCCGCGGCCTTCCCTGTGCCATATTGATAGCCTCCGTGGCGCAGTTGGAGAGTAGCCGGCTGTGAAACGAGTGGCCGTGGGTTCGATTTCCGCACGAGACAAATGTTTGTGTGACAGACAAATATTTGTTTCTGGTCTGGGTGTTGTGAGATCGTAGTCCCTCGTAGTTCTTAATACCCACGATATAGTTTTGATCAAGTGAGGGGTCAGAACTATGTGTGTGACTGTTGGGTGTATTTATTTATTATTTTATTGTGTATGTCGACTATAAATCTTTATTACTGAAGTCAGTTATATATTTTATTCATAATTATTTTCATACATACATATACAGTCACGCCTGTAATACCCGAAGAGATAGGCAGAGCTGTAACCAGTACACTCACTTTTCGACGAATTTATTACGGTCCCATAATGTGATAGGGGGCGAGCCTATTGACATGCTGGGCACAATTCCAGACTCCGGGCTAATACTAAGTATTTCTAAACTGAAAAACCCAATATCACTTTAGCCGGGGATTGAACCCGAGACGTCAGCACACCAGTTGTACCGCATGCGCAATTACAACTGCGCCACCGAGACAGTATTCATATAGTACTATGAACAAAGTTTCCAAATTATACTCAAATCAACGTGACATGGCTTTTAAAAACCTCGATGCGGTTTTTAATTTCTTTACCGATTTTTTTCTCTTAAGTGCTTGGTAGTGTTTTTTTAATCATAATAGGCTTGCGTTTGACCACTATCTGGCCTGATGGTAAGTGATGATGTGGTCTGCAGTGGAGCATGCTTACCTAGAAGATACCTATTCACTCTTGACTTTAAGATACCCAGGTTATAATTTTTGCGAAATATAGACTCCGGCAAAGAGTTCCACTCTCTAGCGGTGTGCATGATGAATGTACTAGCAAAACGCTTCGTGCGCACTGTTGGAAATCAACCATGTATCGATGACGCTTCGCAGAGTCTCTTGTCGTCCGATGATGGAAAGGGGTTGGGGGAATTAAATCATGTAATTCCAAGGCACACTCAGCGAAATGTTTCCGGTAAAAAACCGATAAACTGTATATTTATTAATATTCTGTCACTATTTAAATCAAAACCACTAATACATTTATACCTCTAAAATTGATCATAAAATCCCATACAATCCTATCAAAATGCAATGTGAACCAAATTTCCAGCCTGTAGCAATCCAAACAGTATATCCTGCATGTTCCCTTGGGATAACACACATAACTCACCGCCAGTGTCCCGTATAGACGTCCCGTGGGAACCCGATGTCCTGGCAGTTCTGTAAACAGATATGGTTTAATTAATTGGGTGTAATGTTTTGATAATTTACGGTAGAAGCGGCTTTGCTGTGCCCTGGCATTGCATAAGTCTATGGGCGGCGGTGTCTACTTACCATCAGGTGGCCCGTCTGCTTGTCTGTCTATGCAGGCAATAAAAAAAATTTAGCTTTTTGCTAAGTACTAACGGTCTTATTCATATATTAGAGCTTTATAAGGCCGTTAATAGGAGCTTGTTAAATTTTTTTATTCATAATGGCTCAATAGAGATAAAACGCTCAACATTTTTGACCTCCATTATGTTGACTAGCGAGGGATATATTTTTTCTCCCAACTTGATACTCTTAAAGGACGGCACTTCGCTTACATCAGATGCAGCCGTGAGAGATAAAAAATATTTTATACAACATATAAACATAATAAGTCTGTAATTCTGTAAAGAGAAATTAGCGTTTCCCTTCAATGGTAATACCATTTCAAAGTAAGCCCGAACTTAATTCGGCAGACGTTTCCGATCTAATCTGGGCTATCGGCACGTAAACAAACGCGCAACGCTTTACAGCGCTTTAATGCGCTTCCATTTCAACGGTTTACTGTGTTCATACTTTGTCAGAGGCTCTCGTAAAACTGCAAATCCCGGGGCACATTGAGTGCAGATATTCCATTGATTGGATTTGGAGATGAACAATGATAATTTATACGACACTCCTTTTTGCTAATCTTTTTTAATTAAATGCTATTGGTGTGTAGGCGAGTGGCTTGAGAAAAGCTGGGCCATTATGGCTATTATTGAAGAGAACTTCTTTAGTTGCATTGAGCGTATTTTGGTAGGGCGAAAACTCATAGGTTCGCGTCAGCGACATGCTATACTTCGTTCAACCGGTTATTTTACCTTTGATAGAAGCACGCCTATGACGTTCTATAATAATTAACAAGCACACACACACACATACACTCACGCCTGTAAAATAACTGTAAATTAACAAGCAATCGTAAATAAAATGGTACTATTTTATGGACGCTGGTTCAAAAAAGAACACAGTACTTCCAAAGTTATAACCTAGGTATCTTTAAGTCAAGAGTGAATAGGTATCTTCTAGGCAAGCGTGCTCCACCGTAGACCACATCATCACTTACCATCAGGCGAGATAGTGGTCAAACGCAAGCCTTTTTTAGTAAAAAAAAAAAAGTTTTTACTTCTATCGGCAGTCCCCATGACTGCTTATTTTTATTAACCGACTTCAAAAAAGGAGAAGGTTAACAATTCGTCGCAATCTTTTTTTTTATGTATGTTACCTGATTACTCGAAGACGCCTGGACCGATTCGAGAAATTCTTTTTTTGTTTAAAAGGGTATACTTCCCATGTGGTCCCATTGGCACCAATTCAGGATCTGATGATGGGATCACAGAAAAATTAAGGGAAACCCTCAAATTTTATTGTGACGCATAATTTGTTTTTTATTGAAGTCGGTGTACTTTTTATGAATAAAAAAACTTTTACTTATAATTTTTAATGAAATAAGTAATACCTGACTCTTTGGTGCAGTTGTAATAGCGCACGCGACTACTGTGCTGAGGTCTCAGGATCGATCCCTGGGTCGGGTAGAACTGATATTGGAATTTTCTACCACGAAATACTCAGTATCGGTACGAAGTCTAGAATCGTCCCGGTATGGCGATAAGCTCGTACGCTATCACATCATAGGACAGTAATAATTTCGACGAAATGTAGAGTTGACTAGTTACACTTCCGCCTACCCCATCAGGGATTATAAGCGTGAGTGCGTATGTATGTATAAATAATAAATAAACCTAATAGCCACACATATATTCCCACACTACGATAATCTGTGTCATGAGTATCAAGAAATCCGAAAGAATATGGTCCCAGAACACCAAGATCCGAAACAAATATTTCTATATTACAGAAACATTAGCAAACATATTTTAGCTGGTGGTAGGATATTCATATCCGCCCGGATAGCGACCACCGTACACAGGGCGAAAAACCCGCCATAGTGGCACACGCAAGTGTGTCGCGTTCCGGGATCAGCCAGTGTACATCCGGTTTTTGTCGGGGTCTGGAGTTGGGGTACAATGGCCATTTTGCGGCCTTCTTATTACTCTGACACTAGACCCTCGACCCCTTCTTCACCTTCTTGCCCATGGCGTAGTGTGAAGAAGCAGGCCGGCATGAGTGTGTTGAGTAGCGGGGATAGATTGTCTCTCGCTACTCAGTACTCTCTTTGGACCGCACTGCGCTTACCATCAGGTACAGTGCAGTCACTTTGCCGTGCCAGGATAAAAAAAAAACATTTACCTCAGTATGGGAATTGAAATCACGACCTCTCGTTTCATAGTTGACTCCTCATTAACTGCGCCACGGAGGCTATCCAATTATTTACTATCGTTAATATTATATCTCACTATGGCATATAGATTCTTTAAAAAAAATGGTCTCTCTTTCAACCAAAAATCCACTTCACTCCAGTACGGCACGATAGTTTGACACCATTGAATCGCCAAACACGTAACCCCTTTTTACATCCATATAAAACCCTTTTATAGTTTCCCTTATCTTACAGCACCCTCAACTTAACAGGTACACTCGGCGACGTAAAACTTTAAAAGGCAATAAAAGCGGGAGCCATCCCAGGAACAGCTGATAAGCGCTTTTTTATTTAACTGTCCGAGCGTTATTAAGGCGATTAACATCTTTTAGATCTGTTGGAACATCAATGGTTTTACCGGGTAATGGAAATCTATGTACATCTACTTGTACATCATAGGAATGTTTGTATATCATAGTGGTAGAGCCACGCTGTAGACATATTTGCCTGCAGCATGAATGGGCCGGTACCACTGTCTCACAGAAAACCAACGTAAAGTTACAGTTTACTGTCGCGTTTTGTATGGTAAGTGATATATCCGGAGGCCCACATTCCCCCTTCCCTTCCCTAATCCCTATGCCTGTCTTTTAAGGCCGACAGCGCATACATGATACTTTCGGTATTGTGGATGTTCATGGGCGGTGGAGATCACTTAACATCTCTTCATTCGTCTTCTTGGTTTAGTTTAATTTGTTTGTGTTAATTTTTTGTTGGACGACTGCCTTCCTAAGTGAACGCTAACATCCCGGTCTTGTACCATGCGAAAACTGGTAAAATGGAGATAAGTGAACTAAATTATCATATTTATAGCTTTAAGACACTGTTTGTTTTCCATACAAAATAAAAAAAAACTGAGTAGCTCTTGTCTGTATATGACTATTATTTATTTCCCAAACCTATAAAATATTATAAATTATAGAAATTTTGTAATTTCTATAATTTATGATGGATTTATTAAAAATTAATTTGCAATTAATAGCAGCCATAGCCTAGTTGGTTGCGGTACGGACTGTCAAGACGAAAGTCGTATGTTCGAAACCCAAATGGCATACACCTCTGACTTTTCTAAATTGATGTGTGTATTAAATGTTAATTATCGCTTGCTTTAACGGTGAAGGAAAACATCGTGAGGAAACCTGCATACCTGAGAATTCTAGTAAGAATTTCGAAGGTATGTGAAGTCTACCAACCCGCATTAAGCTAGCGTGGTGGACTAAGGCCTAACCCCTCTCATTAGTAAAGGAGGCCCGTGCCCAGCAGTGGGACAATGTTTAATACATCTAATATTTGCAATAAAAATGCAGCTGCAATTGTGTGTGAGATAAACAAAATGACCATTTTTATGAAATCAAATATTTTTTTTATTTTATAAGACGCAGTTAACTTCATTAAAGAGTTGTAAGTGACTTCGAGTCTTGCCCCGCAAGCGAGTAGTAAATTATGAAACGAGAAGTCGCGGGTTCGACTCCCGCATGGAGACAAATGTTTGTCTAACAGAAAGATTTATGTTTCGGGTCTAGGTGTTGTGAGAGTAACAGCCTTCCGTAGTTTTGATGCCCACGATACAGATTCGATAGGTCTATTGGATGATTTTTTTATTTATTAAGGCATTCCTGGACCTTTTATAAGAATATTTTTGTACCAAGTATGGACACTAAAGAATGGGTGGGGTAAATTAAAAAATAAAATCCAAACCAAAACATAGATAAAAAATTCGTTCCAAAACATCAAACCACGTTGCCTCTTATACAAACACCAATATAAAAGTGTAATAAGTTCGTTCTATTCTATTATTCTTCAAACTATATCCAAACTGATAGAAATTGGCGTAAGTTAGTTTGTAAGAATAACTCATAGAATGGCTGTTATTCCAGAAAAGGGAATGGTTTCTTGGGAATAATTTATCACGCAAACTGCTCACGAAAACAAACAGTTCAAACATATTTATAAGTTTTAATAACCTATTTGTGGGAGACTCAGAATATTTTAGCATTGTTTTCTTCTCAATTTGTACATTTTTAGTGCCTCGATAGGCAATCGAGCAGACGGGCCACCTGATGGTAAATAGTCACCGCCGCCCATAGACTTCTGCAATGCCAGGGCACAGTAAAGCCGCTGCGTGCCGTTAAAGCTGTTAGCATGTAGCTTCAAAACTCAATCATACTATAAGTAAAAGTTTTTTAGATCATACACCGACTTCAATAAAAAACTAATTATGCGAACATGCATAAAAAAACAAAGATTCCGACGAATTGTTAACCTCCTCCTTTTTTTGAAGTCTGTTAAAATGGATACCAATTGAATTAAAACAAATTTTACCTATTTTATTGCGTGTTTTTGACATATAATTAGTCCGCTCCATGATTATGAAGGTTGTAAAACTATGAAACGCCATTGGGCAAGGAAGTGAAGAAGCGGTCGAGGGTATAGTGTCAGGGTACTCAAAAGGCAACACGGCCAAACATTGTACCCCAACTCTAGACCCCCGAGAAAAACCGGATGTAAACTGGCTGACCCCGGAACGCGACATACTTGCGTGTGACACTATGGCGGGTTTTAACCCTGTGTACGGTCGGTATTCGGGATATGAATATCCTACCACCACCTACCATATGATTATTGGCAATTCAAAGTTCTGAATAATTTTAATATTTTTTCTGGACTTTTGTGATTACCATTACCAATGGGATTATGTATAATACAGAGCCGATATTATTATAAATTTGCAATATTCTTACCTTCCATATTGCTTGAAGATGTGGCGATGCTCATCGTGTTTATGGATATAGTTTATCGTGATAGCAGCAACTGCAACAAAAATACATACATATACACTCACGCTTCTAATATCCGAAGGGGTAGGCGGAGGTGTAACCAGTACACCCACCTTTGGCCGAATTTATTACGGTCCCATAATGTGATAACAGCGAGCCTATCGCCATACCGGAAACAGTTCCAGACTCGGGGCTGATACTGAGTATTTCTAAAAAGTAAAACCCAATATAACGTTACCCGACCCGGGGATCGAACCCGACACCTTAGCACAGCAGTCGTAACCATGAGCAATTACAACTGCGTCACCAAGGCGGCAATATCATTTCGTGTATAATTTAAACCTTCCATATCACAGCACCAGTTCCTTAGTTTATAATTATAAGGAAGGTAGAAGAAGAAGAAGGATGGTAAAAGAACGTGTCTTTCGATAAGAGATCATCAACTACCCGAGAATACTAATACCACGTAAGGGAAAAGAAATAAGAATGTTAATGACAATCTTAGCCTTTTAAAGCCTAATAGGGCAGTTGACTCGATTTTTTTAATTAATTTATTCAATAAGTTACATTACCTAAAACCTATTATGGAAAGAATTTTATGAATCCGAACAAAAATAAGTAAATTAGACACCACTCAAATCTGCTGGAAGGGGTAGTTGTCAAATAACAGTACAAGGATGCATATCTGATACCGTGACGTCACGGTACTATGAATCGCCTGTACTGTACCGTTGTGCGAGGGAGATAGCGATATGTTCCCAATACGCCACCGTTTTCGCTTATGCCTGTGAGTATTTGCTCATAGCAATATTTAAAATAAATATTGTTACCTCATTTTTCAAGCAATTTGGATTCTGTTTTCGCAAAAGAGTTTCTATTGCGTATTATATTTGATTGTGTAGAGAATAATATACAAAATTAAACACAGGAAACTACCCTATTGAAGAAGCTAGTCTACAGGTCGGCAGGATTGTGTCGAGTATCGAGGGATGTCTATCGCTACGTAATACTAGAGTATGGTACCGCTACGTCCATGTAGACTTACCATCAGGTGGTGTGGTCACTTTGATGTGACAAAAAAAACACTTTTTTTATCCAGGCTCGGCAAAGTGATTTCGGAAAACACTGCACCTGATGGTAACCACAGTGCCGTTTAGGCAGAGTATCAAATAGCGAGAGACAACCAACCCTCGCTACTCGACACAATCATGCCGTCTTGCTTCTTCACATACGCAATGAGAAAGAAGGTGAAGAAGCGGTCGAGGGTCTAGTGCCAGAGTACTCAGAAGCACACGGCCAAACATCGTACCCCAACTCTAGAACCCCGATAAAACCGGATGTACACTTGAAATAATGACTTAATCAGAACAGCGATATTCGCGCAATAAAACAAATATAAAATGGTTAATGTAACACAATCAACAGTGCTCTTAAATTGTATGAAACAATTTGAATTTCAGTGTTAGGGATGAACAGAGCTGCGAGAGCAATAGAACTAGGGCTGTGATCGTTATTATCGAGGTTAAAGTATTATGCCTTAACCACTCATGACTCATAAGCTTGCCGGAGGTGCGGCGGTGCGTTCAAATACTGGCCAGTTCTTACACTTTAATGTTATGGAAATTAAAATGATTTTGGCTTGTATTTTACTCCCTACTTTTTTTTATTATTCTTATAGACACGAATGATTAACATAAATGATGTTCTTTTTTCGATACCCAGCCGGAATATCCGGTTTTGTTCCGAAACTTTTTCGGATACATTTTAACGTACATTGGCATTTTAGTGTTTATTTTACGATAGCATCCCTGGCGCAGTAGGCGAGTAGCCGGCTGGGAAACGAGAAGCCGTGGGTTCGATTCCCAAATTGGCACAAATGTTTGTGTGACAGATAGATATTTGTGTCGGGCCTGGGTGTTGTGAGATCGTGCGTCTCTCGTAGTGCCTGATACCAACGATACAAGACTCATATCTTAGGGATTGGGACTATGTATGTGACTGCTGGTATTATTTATATTTGATTGAAATTTTAGGAACCAACAACCAAATACATTCGTCTGAATTCATCCAGCTTATTTATAACAAGCTATTGCAAGCAGCACGCATGATTACGTAATTTTTTTTTTTTATTATTCTGGCGCGGCAAAGTGACCACACTGCGCCTGATGGTAAGCGCAGTGCCGTCCAGATAGAGTATCAAGTAGCGAGAGACAGTCTATCCCCCGCTACTCAAAACAATCATGCCGGCCTGCTGTTTAGCTTCTTCACATTAGGCCTAAAGGACCCAGGATCATAGGAAGGAGGGAACACGGTACCTGGCAAACTGTTTATTTGATTTATACTCAGTATTATCCTGTGTGAATATATCTTCACCACCGTGAAAACGATCGAAATTCATAAAAATATGCAATGATTATAGAAGTAAAACTAATTTTGAAAAATTAACATCAATAGCTTTATTTTTTAGGAATTGTTGCGTTGAAATTAGTCAAAAGTTGAAATTACTAGTTAAATTGAATCGGTCTTTTCATAAACCTCTGAAGACACATTGTTTCCCAACATGCTTTTTGAATTATTTTTTTGTGCCAGGATAGGCAGACGAGCAGACGGGCCACCTGATGGTAAGTAGTCACCGCCGCCCATAGAATTCTGCAATTCCAGGGCACAGCAAAGCCACTGCCTACCGTCGAAATTAAATTAAGCATAAAAAAGGCGTTAAAATTCGTTTGTTGAAATAGTTATTGATTCCTAAAAAAAAATCTAATTGTGTGACTTACGAGGTTTTTGAAATGACCGATTCAAGTAAATATTCACTGCTTAAGTTTACACTGCCCATGTCAAATTCATAACACACTGAATGACCTATTTGTGCACGCAGCTGACATTACGTCTACTAATATTATAAATGCGAATGTTTGGGTGGATGGATGTTTGTTACTCAATCACGCTACAACGGCTGGACAGATCTGGTTGATTTAGCACAGAGATAGATTATAGTCATGAATAGCACATAGGCTACTTTTATCCCGGAAAAATGTACAGTTCCCATGGGATAGCTTAGTTTTTCACAGAGCAAGGGATCGACATGGTTTTTTGCATAGTGGCAGTTTAGGGATCAGAAAATAACATAGGCCAGTTTTTATCACGGAAAAATGTACGCTTCTTATGGGATAGCAAAATATAGAAAGGTGTGATAGCTTAAGACATCTCCATCGATTGTATACCTTTCCTTCCAAAAATAACCTACACGCGGGCGGAGCCGCGGGCAATATCTAGTAACAAATAAAATGCAATAATACGGATGATAAAATAACTTCAATTATTTTCAAAATATTAATGAATAAGGTTGAATCTCGACCACTGAACGACAACTAATTAATTCCAGATTATTAATTCTTCAATTAAAATACCAACATTAAACACATTATCCAGCGACTCTTTGAATATTCCAATTTCACACAACCCTACGTTGTCTAACAGTACTCGTAAATGTTGAATTTGTAACGAGCCTTATACCTTAATTATAACACTCAAGGAGATGAGTATTGTTACGATTCAACACGCAGAACAATGCCATACGAACGGCGTCGCATTAAAAACAACTGGAACGCCTGGATTTAGACGCAAAACAAACCGTGTGGAAGTAAATAGAGTTTGGATTACATGAGAATAATTCAACATGTTTCAGACGTGTTTTGCCCGGATAGTGACCACCGTACACAAGGTGTAAAACCCGCCGCAGTGGCACATGTGTGTCACGTTCCGGGGTCAGCCTGTGTACATCCGGTTTTTGTCTGGGGTCTAGAGTTGGCGTACGATGTTTGGCCGTTTTGCGGACTTCTGAGTACTCTGAGACCCTCGACCCACCTTCTTGCCCTTGGTGTAGTATGAAGAAGCAGGCCAGCATTGTTTTTTTTTTTTTTTTTTTTATGGAAAAAGGGGGCAAACGGGCAAGAGGCTCACCTGATGGAAAGTGATCACCGCCGCCCATGAACATCTGCAACACCAAAGGGCTTGCAAATGCGTTGCCGGCCTTTCAGGAAAGAATATGCTCTCTTCTTGAAGGTTCCCAGGTCGTAACGGTTCGGAAAGACCGCCGGCGACAGCTGGTTCCACAGAGTGGTTGTGCGTGGCAGAAAATGCCGTAAAAATCGCGCTGTTGTGGAACGCTGGACATCGAGATGGTGCGGATGGAATTTTATGTTTTGGCGCGATGTCCGATGGTGAAATTCAGCGGCCGGGATCAATCCAAACAATTCCTCGGAACATTCCCCATGATAAATGCGGTAGAAGATGCAGAGTGATCCAACATCTCTACGCAGAGCCAATGGATCAAGCCGATCGGAAAGAGCTTGATCGTCGATAACCCGAGCTGCCCTACGTTGAATGCGGTCAAATGGAAGTAGCTGGTACTGGGGGGCTCCCGCCCAGAGATGAGAACAGTACTCCATGTGGGGCCGAATTTGCGCCTTATAGAGATTTAGGCGTTGACCCGACGTGAAGTACCGTCTCGCCTTATTGAGCACACCAAGCTTCTTTGAGGCCAATTTGGCCTTTCCTTCCAATTGACCGCGGAACTGGACGTTGCTCGAAATGTCGACGCCAAGTATTCCGATACTGGGTTTGGCAGACAGGGGAGTGTTCTCTAAATGAGGAGTCACGACAAATGGTGACTTTTTAGCGGTTAACGCGCAGACTTGTGTCTTTTTGGGGTTGAATTGGACTAAGTTTAGTCGACCCCAGTCCGAGACTTTGGTTAACAAGGACTCGACTTCAGACACAAGTTTGTTCCGGCTCTCGTCGACGTATTCCCGAGAAATATTAGCACGGCCAGTGTACAGTACATCTACAGTGCTATCGTCTGCATAGCAATGAATGTTGCTGATTTGCAGCATGTCAAAATTGTATTGAGAAGCGGGGGATAGAATGTCTCTCGCTACTCGATACTCTAATTCGAGGGCACTGCGCTCACCATCAGGTGCAGTGTGGTCACTTTGCCGTGCCAGGATAGAAAACCCTTAAAATAGACTCCAAGCACATTTAATATTGGTTTTTTCTCGGGGGTCTAGAGTTGGGGTACAATGGGGTAAAATGTACAACCACCGTACACAGGGTGCAAAACCCGCCATAGTGACACACGCAAGTGTGTCGCGTTACGGGATTAACCAGTGTACATCGGTTTTTGTCGGGGGTCTAGAGTTAGGGTGCGTTGGCCATTTTGCGGCCTTCTGAGTATTCTGACAATAGACCCTCGACCGCTTCTTCACCTTCTTGCCCATGGCGTAGTGTGGTGGAGCAAGTCGGCATGATTGTGTTGAGTAGCGGGGGATAGATCGTCTCTCGCTACTCAATACTCTAATTGGACCGCGCTGCGCTTACCATCAAGTGCAGTACGGTCACTTTGCCGTTCTAGGATAAAAAAAACGTAACACCTAGAGGCGCTGTACCTCTAGTAGTTACGAGAGAAATTAAATTTGGTACTTTAAAACGAATCATTTCGATACATAAAAACAAGGCTACAGTGCTGTACTAACTTTTAGATCAATGAACAATTTTGATCTCGATAGATATCTAATTAAATGTAGTCACTTCACTGTGTAAGAATCTACCAAATTTGTATGAAACCAAGTAAATGTCCTGTCAACGACCTTGAGAAACCCATTAATATCAAGACAAAGAAACCCTTTTACCATTCATAACAACTGAAATTGCGTGAAATGTAACAAAGACAATGGCACCTAAAATGAGCGAATGAAATAAACATTTCAAATCAAATTTATGTTGTTGCGTTGGGACAGTAAATTGCAATTCGTGGCCGCCCCATCGTTTAATGAGGTCTCATTCACTTCGGCAGTTGAAAAATTCTAGCTTAAATTTCGTTGGCTTTCAACCTTTGCGTGTTTATCGGTGACCTATTTTGGGACTTCTGGGAAATTTCACTCTTGATATGAATTTATAACAAAATATTAATAATCTAATGTAAATTGTATTTTATTTGTGTGTAGTCCAAATTTTATATACTGGCTTAGTCTTGCATTCTAAACTGGCGGTAAAGTAAAAATGATCGACGAAATCTAAATAATGTGTAATATTTATAAAATTAGGAACGGGTCTTAATCGCGCAATACCTAAATGGTATAAATACCACAATTATTTCCTGACGTTTCGACCGAGTTGCATCGGCCGTGGTCACGGGCTGACTGAGTAAGATTTAGTGTCGTCTTCGTAAGGTGGGCTTTCGTGTGGTGGGAGTATCGGTAACCAGTTTAGTGGGGGTTTTGATAACTACCTTCCCTTGATTTTGATTTTTATTTTTATCACAAATACTGTGGGTACTTCGACAAACCACACTGACAGTATCCTCGCGCTGAAGAGTTGACTCATTCTGACGACGCGGTTTACATATACTTATGACTGGATTCCATGTTGTTGACAAACGGTATCCATCCTCTTGGTTGAAATTCTGATGTTTTTTTATTTCTACCGCTTCACGTACTATTCTGGAGTAATAATGGCCATCGGTGGATAAAACCTGTGGTTTATGTAATTTTATAATATGTATTCAAATCGCGAGAGTCTAAAAACATGCTGGTGGTAGGATATTCATATCCGCCCGGATAGCGACCACCGTACACAGGGTGAAAAACCCGCCATAGTGGCACACGCAAGTGTGTCGCGTTCCGGGATCAGCCAGTGTACATTCGGTTTTTTGGGGGTCTAGAGGTGGGGTACAATGTTGGGCCATTTTGCGGCCTTCTGAGTACTCTGACAATAGACCCTCGACCGCTTCTTCACCTTCTTGCCCATGGCGTAGTGTTAAGGAGCAGGCCGGCATGATGGTGTTGAGTAGCGGGGGATAGATCGTCTCTCGCTACTCGATACTCTAATTGGACCGTACTGCGCTTACCATCAGGTGAAGTGCGGTCACTTTGCCGTGCTAGGATAAAAAAAAAAAAAAACATTTAATGTGTAATATTTTATGTATTTAATAATTTTTATGTTACATTATTTATGATTATTCTGACAGCCTCCGTGGCGCTGTAGGCGGGTAGCTGGCTGTAAAATGAAGGGTCCTAGGTTTGACTCCAGCACAGAGACAAATGTTTGCCTCTCTCAATGGCTATAGCTTTTCGGGTGTCGACAGCATAAAAAGTGAAAATGGGGTTGAGTGTCTAGCAATTCTCTTTCTCTTTCTAATTTAATTTCTAAAAACACTCAAGACCCGCTCCGCGACACCAAAGTAAAAATGACGATAGAACATTAAGCATGTGATGTTCTGTAGCAGCCTTATCTATTGCCCTACAGATTACAAAAGTCAGTGTAGAATAAAATACGGCTAATGGTAGCAAAATTGATGGGTAATGTGAAGACTAATAAAATCGTCTAAGTGGACTGACACGGCTGAATAAGTCATCTAATTTTGATGTCTTTAACCACCCTAACAATATATTTACCGAAGAACTGGTGACAATGTGAGTTCATCCACCAAATTTCTTAGCCATGGGTCTTGTTGAATTTTTTAATCTATTTATTTTCCGATTCCAATTATAATCTAAGAAATTCTTGAAAGTTCTCACGTATCTTTTGGTGTAGTAGGAGCAACTCTTGGTAAGGGTAACGAAGCCACATATCTCCGTACATTGCAATTAAGCTAATGATGCGTAACATTAGCTAGATCTAACCGTAATGCGGCTTTTTGCGGCTTGTTATACGAGTGGCTGCCGACTTTTTTGCTTATTATCGTCTGGTGCAGTTGTGTGTATAATTAAAGAGATGTATTATGAAAAAAAGATTGGGTGAGGGAGTTACAAATTTGTTGTGGGTTCTGTAGGAAAAATGACAGATGAAGAGCAGTGATAGCTTAGTTGGTACGGACTGTCGAGACGGAAGTCGGGGGTTCGAATCTAGCTCAAATATATTTATGACTTTACTAAAGTTACATGTGTATTTATAATTAATGATTGCTTTAACGATGAAGGAAAACGGTGTTCCTGCGAATACTTTTAAGAATTTGAAATATATGCGAAGTTTAACGACCCGCAGTAGACTAGTGGTGGATTAAGGCCTAAAAGTCACAGCTGATTAGAGCCACCCGGCACCCGACCCGCACCCCCTCGCCTAGAGCGGTTAGTATTCTTTATATGGACCTTTATGGATATGCGCTCATTACATAAACTCCGTAGCGCCAGCGGAACGCTTCGGTCGTAAGCCGTCCACGCGTCGACGGCGAGTTGACCACTCGGTGACAACTTGCTGCTCGCATGCTTGTCTTGCTTTGCTGCGCATTGCCAACGCATAAGCCCTATGAGTTTTGACGCGATGTTTACTAGTGACAACGCGGTGTCAACCCGTGGTCCATCTGCCGAAAACGAGTGGATGTCGAGCGACGAGGCGGTACGAGTGGGGTACCGGGTGGCTCTAATGAGCTGTGACCTTAAACCGTCACAATAGCAGAAACGTGCTCAACCGTGGTACAAAAAAACGCTGAAAACATAGTAGTACAATTGCAATCATAACAAATAAAAAATGTGTTAATATCATCTTTATTATTTGAGAACAGAATAATAAAGATATACAAAAAAATGCGTTATTTTTATAATACAAATGTCTATATGTACAGTAAAAAAAGCAGCGATAGCCTAGTTGGTTGCGGTACGGACTGCCAAGACGAAAGTCGTAGGTTCGAAACCCAAATGGCATACACCTCTGACTTTTCTAAAGTTATGTGTGTATTAAAATGTTAATTATCGCTTGCTTTAACGGTGAAGGAAAATATCGTGAGGAAACCTGCATATCTGAGAATTTTTCGAATGTATGAGAAGTCTGCCAACCCGCATTAGGCCAGCGTGGTGGACTAAGGCCTAACCCCTCTCATTAGTAGAGGAGGCCCGTGCCCAGCAGTGGGACAATGTTTAATACAGGGCTAGTATCATATGTACAGTAAACTAGCTGGCTCCCGCCCGCGTGAATGTTATTTTTGGGTGAAAGTATACAATCTAAAAAGTTGTATCCTACATTGACGCACCTATGTGATGCCCCTTCTACATATTAGGTATAATCTTTGTTCCAAATAATTTGTATTTAACCATTTGCTGTTTAATCTCGCAGTTTATACTCAGCATTGGTATCGTTTTATTCGTCTCCTCTATCAACCCTACACCTGTACCGATTGTCTTACCTCTCAGGTGTTGTGAATCTTGGAGAGGCTAATCGCCACAACTTTAGTAATCTGTAAAGTCATGGATAGAATAATAAATATCCAAACTATTTACTACCTGGAGGATCACTCATTGATCAATGACGATTAATGATGATGATTATAAATATGAATTTTCAGATCCGTAACTAGAGGAATAATACATACATATACACTCACGCCTATAATCCCCGAAGGGGTAGCCAGAGGTGTAACCAGTACACCCACTTTTCGCGGAATTTCGGTCCCATAATGTGATAGGGGGCGAGCCTATCGCCATACCGGCCATAGATTCCAGACTCCGGGTTAATTTCTATATAGAAAAACCCAATATCACTTTACCCATTGTAGGCCGGCATAATTGTGTTGAGTAGCGAGGGATAGATTGTCTCTCGCTACTTAATACTTTAAGTGGACGGCACTGCACTCACCATCAGGTGCAGTGTGGTCACTTTGCCGTGGCAGTATAAAAAAAACCCGAGCTGGAGATCGAACCTGAGACCTCGGCAAAACAGTCGTAACGAATGCACAATTAAAAATTCGCCACCAAGGCAGCAAGAACAATATAATTAATTGAGGAATAATATAATGCCCATACATACTTTCAACCCCTATTATACCCCTTTAAAAATATTTTTTGGGACAAAAGATAGCCTATGTCCTTCCCCAGGGTCTAATCTATATCCTTGCCAAATTTTATTACGATCCGTTAAGCCGTTTAGTCGTGAAAAGGAAACAAACAAACAAAGTTACTCTCGCATTTATAGCATGGGTGTAGTTTTTACCATCTGCTTACGTGTCTCTAAAAAGTTTGAATAGCTTCCCGACGGATGGGCAAAATGAAAATAACAGAGTACTACTGATGTTTAACCAGAGGAGAACGTGAGAGCTATAGACTATAATGCTACAAAAAGGTTTTATATGACTAATGAAACAAACTTACACAACATTTAAAAAAATATTACGGGGACTACCGACAGAAGTGAAAACTTAAACTTTGGAATGCGTTCTTTTTTGAAACAGCATCCATGAAGTAGTAACTTTTTTATTTATTGTAATAAAACTGCAGACTTCGTAGAGCGTCGGTTGTTGCTGAACATTCAGAGGAAGGCTCCAAGCATTATCTTCGATTTGACAAACCACAAATCCTTGCCAAAGAACACCGATTCCTGCCTAGGATGATTCGCGAGGCTATTGAAATTAAAAAACATCCAAATTTTAATAGAGAAGATGGTTGGAAGCTAGCACCAGCCTGGGATCCAATTATACATTTAATTAAATCGGAACCCAAAAGACCAACTGCCAGACCTCAAGACATATTGAGCTCGTTCTGCGTAGATCGGACTACAACAAAATAAAAATTAAATATCAACTATATGGAGGGTAGAAACATTGCACTATACTTTCGTGACGACATACAACTCAGTCTCCCCCGTGACCATGAAGGCTGTAAAGCCTTCGAAACGTCGGGTTAAAAAAGTAAAATAAACCGCGATAGAATCCGTAAATTTCGTTTTATTACAATGTATAATATTCGCGTAAACATAAGAAACCATTTTTTATTTATGATTGCTCTTAGAGTATTTGATTGCTAGTCAATAATTATAGAACTACATAGGCGTGCCTATGTCAAAAATAAAATAAACGGTTGTACGAAGTATCGCATGTCGGTGAAGCGAACAGATAAGTTTTCCCCCTACCAAATGAGTTCCTTCAAACTTTTTCCGTCACTGCTAAAGCAATAGGGTATTTGTCAATTTTTGAAAATTGATGGCATCGATAGAGGACTCTTCACTTATAGCCCCCGTAATATTTTTATTATTGAAATATACTCAATTTATATAAAATCTGTGATTTTATTTTTGCACATATAATTTCGCGCTAAAACGCGTTGTCACGTGCATTATCTCTATATGACGTCATCGCACATATACAAACATTCGTGACACCTAACAACATAACAAATTATTTGCATTTATCTGTTAGTTTTTCCGCAAAAATGAATGAGCCAGCATATAAATATTGTTCAATGCCTTTGTGTAAAAACTCGACACTAAATACCGATTAATTGTTCATCCATGTGCCAAAATCAAAAGTTTTAAGAAAGAAGTAGCAGATTTCGACTATCAGCCCTTGTAATGCCTTCTTCCATTCTTATAGAAGACTTGAAGACGAAATTAACATGTTTCCACACGTTTACACATCGAAAAATATGTTCTTCCTTACAATTTTATTTGTCGTAGGATGCAATGTTTATGTGCGATGTCGTCACGAATAATGGCGGCTGGTATTGCTACGTTTTAGGCCCCGAGTGATACAGATTAAAAATTCTAAATTTTAATGACGAAAATAAAATGTTTATAATACATTTAAAATAAAAAAAATGTATTTAATAAATATGTTTGCCCACTATCCTTTCTCTTAGTGCAGTTTTATATATTTTGGTTACACCAGTCAAACACCCTATTGATAATTAACAATGAATACACACATTGCGCAGCGTGGGTAGACCCCCACAAGGTGCACTGATGACCTGGTAAAGGTCGCGGGAGTCCGCTGGATGCGGGTGGCGCAGGACCCGTCATTGTGGCACTCTTTGGGGGAGGCCTATGTCCAGCAGTGGACGTCCTTCAGCTGACATGATGATGATGACACACATTTTAGAAGTAAGAGGTGTATGCCATTTGGGCTGATTTTGAACCTTCGACTATCTTCTCAAGATTACTCCCAACAACTCTATACTGATTTTAATATATGACGAACTACCGCAAAATTAATATCCCATCTAGCGGTTGTAATCATAATATAGTTCATGCATAACACATGAGAACTGAATTAGACCGCACTTGAACGAACTAATTACTCTAGATTAAAGTGGTTATCGATTTTCTGTCGCTTTATGAATTAACTATTAAGCGAAATTGGAATTTATGATACAACTGTTTGAATCTACTAATGACAATGTATGACAGCCTCCGTGAGTTGCCTCTGTGAAAAGTATTTGTCTGAGTTCTGATGGAACCCACGGACTCTCTTCACATATTAAATAAAACGTATAAAATCCATAGAGACATCTTTTTTTTTTATTTGAAAAGGGGGCAAACGGGCAGGAGGAGCAAAATCCAAACAATTCCTCGGAACATTCCCCATCTTAAGCTATTACATCTTTCTATATTATGGTATAGAAAGAACGGTGCATTTTTTCAGGATAAAAGTAACCTATGTCATTCTCTGACCTCTAAACTACCACTTATGCAAAAAATCATGTCGCTCCCTTGCTGTGTGAAAAATAAAAGTCCCGCGGGAACCTTAAATTTTTCGGGATAAAAATATAGATAGCCTATGTGCTATTCCAGACTATAATCTATCTCCGTGCCAAATTTCAGCCAGATCCGTCCAGCCGTTGTAGCGTGATTAAGTAACAAACATCCATCTATCCAAACATTCGCATTTACAATATTATATAGTAGGAAGTAGGATTAGTAGAATACATATATATCCCATTTTATTCATGAACATCATGGCTTCTAAGGTATATGATAAAAAGTGATCCATAAATATATGTTTGTCTCAGGTCGGGATGTTGTGAGTCTTAAAGTAATAGTTGATACAAGACTCATATCTTAGTGTAGGATCAGAGGTATGTGTGGGCCAACCTGTAGAATAGGGGCGTTTGAAGAATTCAATCACGGTAACCCCTGCCTGTCAACTACTAGGCGACTAATTGGTCGCCATCGGGGGGTCGCGGGCGCGCAGCGGGGGGCTGTCAGGTCAGCACATATCAATGCACCCCCAACTCGGCCCAGTCGCTGCCCGGATAACCATCATCCGGGCAAGAGTATGCTGGGTCGTAAGACCGACTAGTCTAGCATAACTGTTTTGTTCTTATTCCTCTTCCCCCCAGGACGGCAGTAATAAAACGCTTTCCCCGCGAAAACAAAGTAGTCACCGCCGCCCATAGACTTCTGCAATGCCAGGGCACAGCAAAGCCGCTGCCTACCGTTAAATACCATACCAAGTACCATATACTGCTGATAGTCGTGCGTTCAAGAAGCGAGAGCGAGCTCTTTGCTGTCCATTGTTTTCTATGTTTGATTGATTAATTGGCACTTAGCAACCAGACCAATCAAGCACACTAAAATCTATCAGTGGTATCATTTGTAGTATCTTCGTGCTTAATACCTACGGCATGGACTTAATTTGATGTCGGATCAGAACAATGTGTGTATTATTTTAAATGTACAGCAATCTTTGTGACATGGACCAAATATACAGAACCATTCAATACAACCACTGATCAAATGGAGTCCGATCATTTATACTAATTTCACGCGGTCGCGCACTGATTGGGCTAGCTCGGGCGTGGCTATTGCGTAATTATGTATCACTGTACATGTGACTTTACTTACAAATGTTCGTCCGAAATTTATAAAGTGGAGAAGACAGAATATAAAGGGTCAAATTGATAAGCCAAGGCAACCTGCTCATTATATTACTTTTTTATTGCCTTGACAGGCAGACGAGCAGACGGGCCATCTGATGGTAGTCACCGCTGCTATAAGACTTCTGCAATGCCAGGGTACAGCAAAGCCACTAGTCCTTGAAGGACTAGACTTGCTCACAAACGAACAAGGCTCTGGTGATCACGCTTGCATTATATTAGTGTGATGGCTTATCGATTATATATATATCTTCGAGAAATATATGAATTAGTAGATCAGATCAACCAGTACCGAGGGCCGGGTAGGGTCGAGTAGTACCTTTAGAATTTCTTGGGATCACACCATAAGCGCCAATGAAGGCCACCGAGGGATTTTAGCTGGTAGTACCAGGTGGGGTGTACATAGGGGTTCAGGTCTCGGCCCTGCGGCTGCTCAGATATCCATCATCCGGGCGAGGGGGCGCTGGGTCGTAATAACAGCTAGTCCAGCATAACCGTTTTATTCTAACTCTGCTTCCCCCTGGAGCTGGCGGTAGTAATAAAATACTTTCCCCACGACAATAAAAAAAGGATCGAGTAGTACCATTGTTTTATAAATTGATGTAAAATCTCAGTTTGCGCTTCGTAAGGTAATTAAAATTGCCGTTACATTGTCCTTCTTATCCATTCTTCATTTACTGCACCTATGATTCTGGTATTGTAAATCTTGGGTAGTGAACATTACTTACCAACTGACCTGAACTTAACTAGTGCTAAGATGAGAACTATGGCAATAATCTAACATGAACTTATTAATCAATCACAGGTTTAATAACAGACCAAATTCCTCCCCTATAGCAGTAATTTAAGAGTAATTAGCGGCAAATGTTGCATTGAATACCAAGTTTCCTATGAAGTTTGTGCATGTTATAAGTACTTCGTTTTATATGGAATGAGGTCAATGGATAATCAAACACGAGGTAATTGTTGTAAATTCAATATGTTTTTAATATATGAAGATTTTTAAGCTACGATATTGTTAGCTGCTGGATCTCCTCCCTGTCTTTTAATTTCTCTTGTTTTAACCGACTTCAAAAAAGGAGGAGGTTCTCAATTCGTCGAAATATTTATATATATCGTTTTTTATGAATGTTTCCCGATTACTTGAAAACGCCTGGACTGATTCGAGAAATTCTTTTTTTATTTTAAAGGGTATACTTCCCAGGTGGTCCCATTGGCACCAAGTCAGGATCTGATGATGGGATCTCAGAAAAATTGAGGGCAACCTCAACTTTTATAGGGTCGTATAATTTGTTTTTTACTGAAGTCGGTGTACTTTTTATGACTTAACTAGCTGTTGCTCGCGGCTCCGCCCGCGTGGAGGTCATGTTTGGGAGAAAAGTATACAATACAAAATACCAATATTAATGCTTTAACGTTTAACTTAAAAATGACGGATTTTCATACAAACTTTCATCCCCTATTTTACCCCCTTAGGGGTGGTATTTCCAAAAACCCTTCCTTAGTGGATGCCTACGTGATAAAAGGTACCTACTGTCAAAATTTCAAGTCGTTAACCCCAGCCGTTTAGGCTGTGCGTTGATCGATCAGTCAGTCAGTCAGTTTCTTCTTTTATATATACAGATTTATTATTCTACTCAACACAATCATGCCAGCCTGCTGTGTAGCTTCTTCTCACTAAGCCTTCTCTTGTATGATTATTTGAAGGAATTCATGCTTATTCTTTTTATATGACCAAAATAATTCAATTTCCATCTCGAGATAGTTTTAAGTATACTGTTGACATTTCAATTCTCTTGAGCACAGCATTGTATTTTGAAACAGAATTTTTACCCTGCAGGAAATGTTTATATATTTTTTTCAATTTAGGCCTCGATAAAGGAATCTATTAGTTATTTATAGAAGCCTATTTGATAGAATGGTACTGAAACCCTAATAAAAACAATCAATTTGAAACAAAGGAACATCACGAGGGAAAAGCTAGACGTTCCCTAATTTGAAACAAAAGAAACAGACATCTCATAATGATTAATGACAAGACAGCTAAAGAAACTACAAAGCTAAGTAAATCTACTTTTTCTTTTCCAAGATATTCAATTGAGGGTAGTACATGGTAATATAAATTTAGCAAAAAAGATGATAATAAATTTAATATACTTTATATACTTTTTTTTCTTTTTTATCCTGGCACGGCAAATTGACACTGTACCTGATGGTAAGCGCAGTGCTGTCCAATTAGAGTATCAAGTAGCGAGAGACAATCTATTCCCCGCTACGCAACACAATCATGCCGGCCTGCTGTGTAGCTTCTTCACACTACGCCATGGGGCAAGCTGGTGAAGTAGCGGTCGAGGGTCTAGTGTCAGAGTACTCAGAAAGCCGCAAAACGGCCAAACATCGTACCTCAACTCTAGACCCCCGACAAAAACAGAATGTTTACTGGCTGATCCCGGAACGCGACACACTTGCGTGTGCCACTATGGCGGGTTTTACACCCTATGTATGGTGGTTGCTATCCGGGCGGATATGAATATCATACCACCATGGAAAAATAAAATACATTTATTTTTTCACATAAAATAAATGTTACGAGCACGTGGTGTAATTAGTACGCCTAATGTGCTGCTTCCTTTACCTAATGTTAAACCACTAATGGTTGTTTCCAGTTCATTAGCTGCACGACCGCTGTATCTTATGGTTCTGTACAACGCTCTAATTACATGCCTTCGCATTAACCTACGCTAAGATCTAGATAGTGTAATGAATGTCATACCTCTATGTATTTACTATTATGGGAATGGATTACGATTATTGGGAGAAGTATACACACTAAGGAGTTGTCTCTTGCACTAACGCATCTGTGCTGATCGTCCTACCTCTCAGGTGTTGTGTCTGAATCTTGGAGAAAGGTTAACGTGCAATCGACCCTCAAAAAGGGTGACCGGTCAGACAATATAAAAATTTTACCTTCCAATAAAATTTGTATTATGTTTCCTCAGACGTCCAAAGTCCTTTATGAGAGAGTACATCGTTTTCATTCCTTACACATCCGCTAGATTTGACTAATTTCCGCCCGGTATACGCCTAGATCGCCCTCTAGGTACCTAAACTGAAACTATTAATGATGACAGAAGCCGCCATCTTTTGCTCATTGTTTGGTTCATAATGATATTAATTAAGCCCAGGAAGAGCTTACCTGGACTTTGGACTGTAAATTTTTTATATTATGTTGTCCGTTTGACGTCCAAAGTCCTTTATGAGAGACGTGTTTGTTATCTCCTGGCGGCTTATGACATATAAATGCAACAATGTGAGAATAGAAAGAGTAATAATATATGTGCCACAATTGAATTCACATAATTATTTTCATAAGTAATTACATATTATAACGATAAATATTTGTTCAGATAGATAAAAGTTATTGAGAAAGAATTTTCTGAAATTAGTTTCAGATAGAATTTTCTAAAGATACATGCCTACTTCCAATTGGCGTTGGTAAGGATTTCAGTATTAGGATAATTTGTACCCAGTTAAAGGTTGAAACTGCTGCTCTATTTTTACCAGGTAATGCATATATTCCAGCCACAACTAATAGTCCTAATAAGTACGTAATCGCCATTAATAGTTGGCATGGCTATCCGAACTGGAACTTTAGACAAACTTTGATAGAACCTCATATATCTTTAGTTGTATTTACTATCGTCCTAAGTCAAAGTAGCTACTTCGGCCTAGTGTTCTCATATGGAAATCTGTAAACCTACATCCTTAACTCATAATCCACCCATAAATTAATATTATTTGAAATAATTTTCAACCCAGAATGTTGGTATTCAAATGATTGCCTTTGATCGCAAAAAAAGGATTAATAAAATGTAATGTAATGATAGTGATAAAATTATTTATGAAAAATATTTTTTTTATGTAATTTTTAACCAACTTTACCTTCATATTGGTTATGACTTAGCCAACGTTAATTAGCTAATTGTTAGTAATACGTTTTATAATAAAATTACTTGAAACTTACATCTGTAAGTAGTTTTACACCCAGACGTTATTGTTGAAAAATGCATAAGATTTTTACAGCAAATTATTTAATGAAAACGAATTTGCTAAGCACTTATCTCACTGTCCGAGTTCTGGTAATAAGATTATTCGATATCTGGTAATAATAAGTTAGATTATTTTGACAGCCCTAATGTGAATGTTTAATCACAATTGAGAAATAAGACTTATGGTCTCCAGCATGATAGCAGATTCCTCCCTTCTTCTGAAATAGTGGCTAACCAGTCTCCACTGAAATGTACTTTGTTGATGGGAATCAGGGAGCTGACCCGTGATAATAGGCGTTCGATAAGTGTTATGCGATATTGGTACGAAGAACAGGTCGCTACTTGGTGTTCCCATCGTTTCAAAAACTTTGACGTAGCCTTGTTTATAAGATGCCACTCGGAGCCCGTGCGATTGCGTGAGAGTTTGCCGGCTTCCGTATTGTACAATCCCGGAAAGTAGTGAGAGATGAGTACAATACAGAGCTTGTCCATCAGAGACGGTTGGCCTTCAACAGCAACTTCAGTAGGAGATGGTTATGATCTGATATACTGTTCTGTTTTCGCTCATTAAGAATCACTGGTGTGTGTGCAACAGCTGCTGCTTCTTGATGTTGCAGCAATCACCGTGCTAAATTTGATGTTGCTCTTTTTGTACATTTCTTTAAATAAATAAATCTGTCTGGTTTTGTAATTTACTAAATGGCCCCATTGTTTATGCGAAGCATCTGTCATGATAGATGTCATAGGAAGCATCTATATATGTATCGTACTCTAGAACAATGTTTTCTAGCCACCACTTGAGATCTATCAAGGACTATTTCGAAATATACAGAAGGCTCGCGTGGTATTTTTCAAATTGCTGACGCTGCAGAGAATGGCAATGCATCCTTCCCCGGAGGGTGATGAAGGTCGCATAATTTAGGTACCCTAAGAGACGTTGAGCCTGCTTAAGGGCCTAATTGCCGGCAGCGGGGCGTGTTGGCAGGCTCTGGTGTATCTTGTGTCTTGTGTCTTGTGGTAAAGACTTTGACGCTGCAGAGAATGGCAAAGCAACCTTCCCCGGAGGGTGATGAAGGTCGCATAATTTAGGTACCCTTAGAGGCGTTGAGCCTGCTAGAGGGCCTAATTGCCGGCAGCGGGGCGTGTAGGCAGGCTCTGGTGTGTCTTGTGGTAGAGGTTCTGACGCTGCAAAGAATGGAAAAGCAACCTTCCCCAGAGGGTGATGAAGATTGCATAATTTAGGTACCCTAAGAGGCGTTGAACCTGCTTAATTGCCAGCAGCGGGATGTGTTAACAGGCTCTGGTGTATCTTGTGTCTTGCGGCAAGGATTCTGTTGTTTCCTGTGCCCCAATTGATACTCAGATATTCTATCGATCTCGTCGGGGCAGTGATCGATTTACTCAATGAAGTGAACCACTTCGGTGACGCTGCCTGGCCAAATGGCAGGTCGTAGTAGGTAACATATCTGGCTCTTATATGACTCAGAATTTTGTTACGCGATTTTGATGGAAAAGACGCAATTTGGCGGCGCCATAAATAGATATAAAGCATTTAAGCTGAACATTACGTGATCATTTCAGTAACACGAGAGATGCAAATAGCACACCCACACTTCCCCGAACCCATAACCGTCGTACGTTGTGACAGGGGTGAGCCCTCTTGCCATACTTAACTGATACTGATATTTCGTAATAGAAAAACCCAATATTCAACAGCCTCCGTGGCACAGTTGGTGAGCAGCCGGCTGTGAAACGGGAGGCCGTGGGTTCGATCCCCACACCGGGACAAATGTTTGTGTAACAGACATCTGTGTCCGGGGTCTGGGTGGTGTGAGATCGAAAGTCTCTCGCAGTCCCAGACACCCACAACACAAGACTCGCATCTTAGTGTGACGGGGTCGAGGCCGTGTGTGTGTGTGACTACTGGGTGTTACTTATTATTATTAATATCACTCTACCCGAACCGGGGAACTAATCCAAAACCCCAGCACAGCAGCAGCAACGCGCACGTTTACATTACAACTGCGTCACCGAGTGCCACAAATTGTGTGTGCGCCTTGTATAACATCACGCGATGTTCTCGGCGGTCACCCATCCAAGTACTGACCGCGCCTAACGTAGCTTGACTTTGGTGATCGGACGAGAACCGGTGTATTCAAAGTGGTATGGACGTTGGCTGTGGTCGATGCGAAAACAAATCGCCCCAGATGAATGGTTACAATATCATTTGAGCATAATCCCGGAGGGTTTTGCTTCCAGGTGTCTTTGGTTATTAAAGCAACGCGCATATAAAAAGAAGGAGTCAGACAATCGGGCTATAAAATTATTAGATTATTTTTTACCCCCCTTTCATTTCTGATGAATTAATTTTAAAAGAAAGTCATGACAACTAATGGTGGTAAAATTAAAAGAAGTGTACGGTTGAATGAGACCCAGATATAATTTTCAAAACAGCTTTGTTTGGATTGAAACGTAACTAAGGGTCTGTTTCGCATTTTGCCTGTTTACGGGCGCCTTTCTTATCGCCCCCTCCTCCTTTTTGTCCTCAAAACTGTTGTTGCAAATATTTTTGCAAGTTTTGTGGATGAAATTATTTAAAAGATGGTGGTATGTCTACATGTATACCCACTTAAAAAAAAAAGAATAAAAGAAAATAAAAAATAATAATAACTAAATAGTTATAAGCAGCCATAGCCCAGCTAAAAACAGTACCGATCGTCCAGACGAAAGTCGCGGGCTCGATTCAGCCCAAATGTAGTATACACCTCTGACTCCTCCAAATTACACGTGTATTCACCATATATTCACTTGTTTCAACGATGCAGGTAAACATCGCGAGGAGAGTCACACGCTCGAAATTTCTACACTAAATTTATTGTTTAATATTTTAATATTGCGCCACAGGGGCGTTAGACAGCGCCGCAAAAATGCGTATTCTCCATCATATATCTGCATAAAGAGCACCTTTTCCAACCAGAAGAATTGAATCTTTGCATACTGTGACATGTCAAGAACAGCTAAAGTGACTTTCTTTAAACACTCATGTTGGCAATTATATCAATTCCTCCTGAAGGTGGATGCTTGATGAAAATCTTATATAGTATGTAAGAAAAATAGTCGCGTGATCAAATTAGATTTGGTAGTGACGGTAACAGAATAATTATTATTATAATGTTGTTAAGCAGACTTACCAGGTGCTGAGACAATTCAAACCTTTATTCCATGTTATCTTACTGCAAGTTGTACGGTGCCGCGGTCTGGCACGCTGTTGCTACGGCCCGCATTTGGCGAAAACATATTTCGACCGTTTTCTTTGCATAACTCCAATAACAAAACGGATGGAAACTAATCACTTTTAAATATTACTAAGTAAATTTTCTACTTTAATCTCGAAAATTTTAAGAAAAATTATCGCACTATAATAATTTTATCTAACGGTGTGCACAGTTTGAAAAACTTTGCAACAATGAGCAAAAGATGGCGGCTTCTGTCATCATTAATAGTTTCAGTTAAGGTACCTAGAGGGCGATCTAGGCGTATACCGGGCGGAAATTAGTCAAATCTAGCGGATGTGTAAGGAATGAAAACGATGTACTCTCTCATAAAGGACTTTGGACGTCAAACGGACAACATAATATACAATTATCGCCCAATCGCCATAACCTCAGTGATGTGTGAAATGAAGAGAATAACAAATAGCCAATTGATTCACTACCTAATGATGATGTTAATAAATATTAATTTTTAGATCCGTAACTCGAGGAATTATGAATTGCCCATACAAATGTTTATCCCTTATTTCACCCCGTGCAAGATTATATTTTGAGATAAACGAATAAAAAATAAAAGTATTAAAAATCTTTATTGATCATGTAGGCATATAAAAGGCACTTATGACAGGTCAAAATCCAAATGGAAATTCTCCATACGTAATGAATAGTTATGGTTAATGACGTATTAACTTGTAATCCACCGTCAAGGGCTGGTTGGCAGGGATACACCGACGAGGATAGGACTGGAAAAGGAGAAAAAAGGATGACCGAAAAATGAAAGGAATCATGATCTTCGGTAAGGGAAGTGACGGGAGATGATGATCAAGAGAAGGGGCAGGAATGAGAGGGGAGAAGTTGTAAGGAAACTGAACGGTTTGGGAGGAAAGTAATGCCTAGTCTAGCTAACCTATCAGCCTTTCACTAACTAGAAAGATAGCCTATGCCCTTACCCAGGATTTAATTTATATCCTTGCTAAATTTCCCTACGATCCGTTCAGCTGTATTACGATTTTAACTTTATATCTGAAGGCATGAATTATTCTTAGGTCATTTTGTATAGTGACTTTGCCGCTCATACTTATTTAACCAAGATTATTAATCTATTATTTACATACAGGATATTCGAATGCAACTGTGTGGGCATACAAATGGATTTTTATCTCATATCCAAGGGAAATATCTTTTGAGACAACGTTGCCCAGATGGGATAGGCAAATGATTTTGGGTCACGTATCGAATAATCTGTTCCAACCAGTGTAATAGCATCGTAAAAAATAATGCAAAAGACATTGTTTGTATTATAATAGAGGCATTGTGCAAATGTCTCGATCCCTAAATATAACGGGAACGGGAATAACGCACATCCTCAGACACCCCAATTTAAAAATATTATTATAATCATAATTCATGTATTGAAATTACACTGCGATGAATATAAATATTGTTTTTTATGAAATTTGTTGTACTAATTTTCGATATAAAGTTCGTAATTTTAATTATTTGATTTTTTAAAGTGTTCGTTTATTATTGCATTTAGAAAAGACTTTATCGCATCGAGTTATGTCTCAGTTTCGTTTGTCTTGAACGTTAAATTAAAGGGGAACTATTATTTACCTGAGTGTTAATTATTTTTGGGGAAAAAATCGTCTATTAAAAAATTGTTGATATCGATTCAGTCGCTTATTCTGAACAAACTACTTTCAGAGTGTGCATTGATCATGTTACATGTTGTATATACATTGTGATAATAATATTTTTTAAGATGGAAATATGTATATAATGTAATCTTTGTAACTTTTACCAAGTAATTGTTTTGAAGTCAAACCAAACTTTGTGTTGAAGGTTTCAAAGGAGTGAGACTTTTAAACATTACTATTATTAATGTATAAAACGTTGATATCCATGGATACACAAGCGACTAAACTATGGTTACATACATTGCATGCAAAACTAAAGTAGCTGATGTAAACATTTTTAAAATTGCTCCAGCAATATCGAGAGTGGAGTCTAACGTGACAGGAAACGGAAGTGCCTACAAGTTGAAATCGAAATGTATATCTATGTGTACACTGTAAATATTTACCCAGTGTTGTAAATATTAGCTCTACAAGCAAATTTCTTTTTGAAGTCAAAAGTATTCTATTTTTGAAGTGAAATCTTCTTAGGCGCATTGGATTTTTGTGATGAGTTAAATTATATGTTCGCTTCCGGTGTATTTGTAGCTATAATTATTTTTATTTTTTGTATAAATATTACTCGGGGTGTCGATTAGTCTACTTTTCACCAGACAATTTTGATGATTTTAGTTTACAAATTAAATTAATTCGAAAGTTCAATGAAATACCTCTGTTATTACATATAAGTAATTGTTTAGATGATTCCGACACTGAGTGAATATATTGTAGGAGATTAACAAACTGATACACAAGGGGAGTGGATGGCTGAGTTAGCAGAGGATGTCCGCAGCGAAATGATGTCTGCAAAATTAAATGCATTCCTAATAAAGGACAGTCTATCAACCCGCTTTAGGGAACCTGGTGGACTAAGGCCTAATCTCTCTCATTGTTTATTGGGACAATGTTTAATACAGGGCTAGTATTATTATTATTTTAATAAAGGATAGGCTGCGAGCGGTTTAAATCGAAGTGAATGCCTGAAGAGATTAATAACATAAGATTAAGCTAATGAAGTGTGTCAGGATTGTGGTTTATAGAATTCTATAGTCTATTTACCTCTATGGGATAAAAGCATTATAGTATGTATGTAAGTACTAGCTGTTGCCCGCGGCTCCACCCGCGTGGATGATATTTTTGTAAGAAAAGGTATAAAACATTTTTCTACATTTTGTTATCCCATAGAAACAGAGCTTTGTGGCGGGATAAATAATAGCCAAAATATAATGTCATGTCCCTTGCTCTGTGAAAAAGAACAAACCATCCCGCGAGAATCGTATATTTTTCAGACTATAATCCATCTCTGTGCCAAATTTCAACCAGATCCGTCCAGCCGTTGTAGCGTGATTGAGTAACAAACATCCATAAAATAATAATAATCCATCCACACATTCGCATTTATAATATTAGTAGGATTAGTAAGAAGTAAGGTAAGATGCACATAACCATTGTCTACTTTATTATTATCTATCAGCAGAAAACGAAATTAATTTTTGCTCCAAATAAGCCCGAACCAAAAACAAAGACTTTCAAGATACATTCACCCAGACATTTTCTCAAGTGTTCTCGACTAAATTACGTCTCTAGCAAAAAGGAATGATAAAAAATGAAAGTCTGTGTAAAATAAAAATACAATGAAACACTTTACTATCAACAAAATTTCGCCGTCAGAGAGAAGACGCCAGATAATTGAAATGTAAGAAAGCAAACGTGCTTGACGTCTTGAGAGAACGAATCAGAAATTATTTGATATGGTATATATTGCTTACATTGTATTATACTTGTTGGAGCAATATGTAAACGGATACTGAATTGAACTCTTTAACCGACTTCAAAAAAGGAGGAGGTTAACAATTAGTCGGATTTTTTTTTTATGTATGTTACCTGATTACTCGAAGACGCCTGGACAGATTCGAGAATTTTTTTTTTTTAAAAAAGGTTATGCTTCCCAAGGGGTCCCATTGGCACCAAGTGAGGATCTGATGATGGGATCTCAGAAAAATCAAGGGCAACCCTCAAGTTTTATAGTGACGTATAATTTGTTTTTTATTGAAGTCGGTGTACTTTTTATGAATTAAAAAACTTTTAAACAACTTATTTTATTGTTAAGTGTTTGTACCGTCACTTGTTTTGCTATTTTGAGGGTGGGTTTAAGTAGTTAATCGGGTGATCTCGCGTGTGAATGTGAAACTGTAATTAGTATCAGTTATAGTAATTTAGATTGTACTGTGTTTAAAAGAGCAACTATGGGGTTTCTTGCCATATTCTTCCCGATAGATAAATAATAATAATAATAAATAAATAATAAATAAAACCCAACAGTCACACACATAGCCCCGACCCCACACTAAGATACGAGTCTTGTGTTGTGGGTATCGGGGACTACGAGAGACTTTCGGTCTCACACCCCAGACCCCGGACACAAATATCTGTCTGTCATACAAACATTTGTCCCGGTGTGGGAATCGAACCCACCGCCTCTCGTTTCACAGCCGGCTACTCGCCAACTGCGCCACGGAGGCTAAATGCATTCCGAACTGGTAGTGGTTGATTAAACTCTGAAGTCTGAAGTCTGAAGTGTTAATATCGTGTTTTTCTACCGAACTATCATACGATGTGCATCCTGACTGTATAATCCTGCTCACAGCCGCGGCCTGTGGATATGCCGCCGACTTACTTATGGTAGGTGAAAATTTTCTTTATTATTATTTAGCATGTTTATTTACATTTAATCATGTAATGATCATATAACACTAGTGGTCCCGGGCAGACGTTGTCCTGCCATAAACCGCCTTCGCTGTGGACCGAATTTTCGTTGAAAAAATAAGAAATTCAAATCACGACAACAGCGCCCCTATCGGATAATAGAAAGAAAGAAAGAAAAAGATTTTATTACCAGAGCAAATACAAGGAAAATACAAAATAAAACTTAAAACAAAAGTGTTTGCTCCGTAACAGGTCCCCTCCTTCAGCGATATGCTGCAGTACAACCTGAGCAGTACTGCAGCGCTGATTTTCAATGAGGGGCCTCGTGTGACGTGCGGACGTCGAGTCGGGTCGTACACCTCAATATTATTGGAAAAAATACATAAAGAAAGCAATAATAATCATAAAATTAATCAAAACATTAAAACATAATTGTGGCCACCTATTTATTATTAAATTTAAATTTAGGAACAATTGCAACAATCGAAACACACAAAGAAGTAAGTAAAAGTAAGTAAAAGTAAGTAAAAGTTTTTTAATAAGTAAGTAAAAGTTTTTTAATTCATAAAAAGTACACCGACTTCAATAAAAAACAAATTATGCGTCACTATAAAATTTGAGGGTTGCCCTTGATATTTCTGAGATCCCATCATCAGATCCTGACTTGGTGCCTGACTGAACCTGGGAAGTATACCCTTTTAAACAAAAAAAATATTTCTTGTATCGGTCCAGGCGTCTTCGAATAATCGGGGAACATACATAAAAAAAAGATTCCGACATATATAGACGTATATAGATTCCCAGAAAAGTGGCTAGAATTAATTAAAACAAAGTGCCATATCAGAGTCTTAAGTAACTCTGCATACTAAGGCAGCTCAGATTGCCACCAAATCCGGGGTAGCCATTTTACTCATCATTCTGTTCTTTAGTTAATGCTGCTTAATTAATTTGGTTCTGAGATGTTAGTTGAATAGTTCAAGGATTTAGCGTTAATGCTGGATAATAATGATACACCCAACAGTCACACGCAAAGTCCTGATCCCACACTAGATTAAACCTTGTCGAAGGTATAAAGAACTATGAGGGACTACGGTCTCACAACACACACACACACCTGAAACTAATTTTAGTACAAAAATATGGTATTTGTTAGTAAATATAATAATAATACTAGCCCTGTATTAAACATTGTTCCACTGCTGGGCACGGGTCTTCTCTACTATGAGAGGGGTTAGGCCTTAGTCCACCACGCTGGCCTAATGCGGGTTGGCAGACTTCTCATACCTTCCAAAAAATTCTCAGATATGCAGGTTTCCTCACGATGTTTTCCTTCACCGTTAAAGCAAGCGATAATTAACATTTTAATACACACATAACTTCGTCTTGGCAGTCCGTACCGCAACCAACTAGGCTATCGCTGCTTAGTTTTATATTTGTTTTTTGTTTGTTAGTACTTATAATAATTTAAGCGGATAGCCCAGATGGTTGAGGTACGGACTGTCAAGACGAAAGTCGTGTGTTTAACACCAGCCCAAATGGCATACACCTTTGACTTTTTTACAGTTACATGTGTATTCATAGTTAATTATCGCTTGCTTCAACGGTGAAGGAAAACCTAGTGAGGAAACCTATAAACCTGAGAATTCTCATAAGAATTTTGATGGTATGTGAAGTCTACCAACCCGCATTAGGACAGCGTGACTAAGGCCTAGCCCCTCTCATTGTTAGAGGAGGCCCGTGCCCAGTAGTGGGACAATGTTTAATACAGGGCTAGTATCATAATTATTTATACTAATTAATTAGGTATTTTTTGGTTCATATAAAATCCTACTAATATTATAAATGCGAATGTTTGGATGGATGGATGTTTGTAACTCAATCACACTACAACGGCTGGACGGATCTGGCTGGAATTTGGCACAGAGACAGATTATATCCTGGAATAGCACATAGGCTACTTCTATCCCGGATAGATGCTCGCTTCCTATGGGATAGCAAAACAAAATATAAAGTAACAAAATAACATCAATAATCTTTTATATTTGATGGGATTCAAATAAATATGTATCAATACAGACAATACACACAACTGCATGAATTATTTGGTAAATATTTTGCCATGATATATTGAATATACGATAAACAAAAACACCAAAAATCATGGAATCTAATAATAATTTGTGTCCAAATACGAATACTATGTCAATAACTACCCGCTTGTAAAGTAAAATTTGAATACTGTCCCATGAGAACTTCACTCTATTCCGGAATATAAAGCTTATATCGGAAGATCCGGGATTGACTTACTTTTAAAAGAAATTTCCATGTGCTTAACTCAAGCTATTGAAATATTTCTAGAATGAAGCCTAGATTGAATACTCGAGGAAATTGGCTATAAGCTTATGAATACGTACTGTATTTATACATATACGGTTACAAATAAATAAAATTGAAGTGTGAGTCTGTTTTGTGAAAAGGTTTTCCTCAAATTTATATGGATTATTTACAGGATATCAATACTAAAAACGTATTTTTTCGTCTGTCCTTGTGTTTGCCTGTGCTGATTTTTAAAACATATTTTGACAAAGTATTCTAAGGGTACTTTAGATTTTTAAGGAAATATTGGGGGTCACTTACGGAATATTTGTGGGTAGATTGGATACTCGGTGGGGAAGATTTGTTATAAAAGGTAAAGCCTGAACGCTGGCGGGGCAGTCTATATGAAACTAGCGGGAAACTAGCGAAAGTGCTGCTCGGTTTTAATCAGTGTGTGTACATTCGTTTTCAGTTTAGTTTGTGTTTAATCGATGATGGCTAATAGTATTAATTAGCCGATATAGATACTTACAAAGAATAATCTAGAATACTGTAGTAATGTGGAGAACTCACCCAAAAATGCATAGAAATGTATTTTTAAATTACTTCTTAGAATCATTTTGTTCCTAATCTATAAAGGATATCAAAATTGTAACAAGAAATCTTCACTTTTAATTTTTATTGATTTCTATAAATAAATTAATTTTGCTAAAAATATTTTAGTTTTATAACGTTACATTGTTAATTCCTCTGCCTCGGTGGCGCAGTTGTAATTGCGCATGCGTTACGACTCCTGTGCTGAGGTCTCGGGTTCGATTCCGGGTCGGGTAAAGTGATATTGGGTTTTTCTCTCTAGAATTTCTCAGTATTAGCCCGGAGTCTGGAACCTGTGCCCGGTATGGCGATAGGCTCGCCCCCTATAACATTATGGGACCGAAATGCGGCGAAAAGTGGGTGTACTGGTTACACCTCTGCCTATCCCTTCGGGGATTACAGGCGTGAGTGTATATGTATGTATTACATTGTTAATTTAATAAATCACACGGACAAAGTGACAAGCAACAACTTAATATTGGATACAGTCCATCAATTAGCGCACCGTTCAATTCTGTGTAGTTTCAAAGTTGGGTGGAGACGCTCAATTTATGGTGCGACCAAGTTTACCAGTGTTTTGGATAGTGTTTTCGTAAATATAATCATCACCGCCCTTAGAAAACATCAGATGAATTGTGGATGAGATGATACATTTATTGAAACAAGAAAAAAATGATCACTGAAAGTCAAGGATTATTAGGTTTAACCTCGAACATCGGTAAACAACATTTTTAATTATTTTGATCAACAAGTTACATTAAGTAAAATGTATTATCAAAAGAATTTTATGAATCCCAAGTAATACCAGTAAATTAGACGCTATTCAAATCAGCTGGAAGAGGTAGTTGTCAAATGACAGTAAAAGGATGCATAATATAAGCCGTGACGTCAGTCTCAGAATCGCCATTACTCAGTTGAGTCGTGACATTGGTTGTGATCGGACGCGTGTCGCTGCTACTAAGCTATCTTTTTTCTGATAGGCTCATCCGCTGGTGTTGTGATTCCTTGTTACTCATAAAGCGTTTATACCTGTTGATCCCGCCCAGTGGGCGGTCCTAGAAAGAGACAGTGCTAATTTAACAATTTCAACACAATTAATTAAAAAACCACAAACTGTGATTCGACGTGATTTGAACCGGACTGCATCGGCGTGGGGGACTGCGCTCTAAAACTTTGCGCTACGAAGAGTGTGACGTGTTTCGCAAATTCTGCAACCACTACGTACTGCGAACTGCTACGAACAACAACTCGACGCACAAGCTACGGCACAACCTAAGCTACGAGCGTAGCGTACAAAGTGTTTCTGTTATTGCGCCTGCGCCTGCGCTACGTATCAATAGGGTACGTTGTTTTCTAGTATATATGCTCCTCAGTATGTCGCTGCAACGCACTCCGCCAAATACTTCCTCTCCTGCTATTGAGCACACCCAGTCAGATACCGATCTAAACTTACTAAGTGAGGTCGCGTACGTAAGCACGACTAGAAATAAGCGCCTCCGCTCGGATTTATCACCAAGAATGCATAACCTAGACCTCAAAAAAGAAATTATGGAAATGCTACATAACTTTAAAACCGATTTAGATGCCAAATTAGACGAGATATGTGATAAACAGAACTCGCTAATCACAAAAATTTCTTCAGATATCCGTGAATTAAAGTCGCAAACGAGTAAAATCCAGACCTCGAATGACGAAATTGTAAAGTCTATGGCTTTCATAAATAGTCAATATGAAGAATTCAGGTTCGGACTAGAAAACCTACAAAAGGAGCGTTCAGAACATCGGAAATGTATTGAAAATCTAGAAAAGAAAGTGCAGGATTTGCAACTCAATTCAAGATCTTCATGCCTAGAGATAAGAAACATTCCGCTCACAGAAAAAGAGACAAGTGCGGATCTCACAAACACACTCTGTAAAATTGGTAAAGTTGTTGGTTCAAACATCACACCATGTGATCTTCGGGACATTTACCGTATACCGGGTAAACCTGGACTGACAAGACCCATCATCGCAGAGTTTCAATCGGTCCAAATGAAGCAAAAAACCATAACAGCTGTGCGTGAATACAATAACAATAAGAAAATTGTGGACGACAAACTGAACACGGAACAAATAAACATCCCCGGCAAGAAACAGGCAGTCTATATAGCCGATCATCTGCCGGCAAGCCTGAAAAAACTGTTCTACCAGTCTCGGGAATTTGCTAAGCAGCATGGCTATCTGTTCTGCTGGACCACAAATGGCAACATCTTCGTTCGAAAAGCTCATGGTGAAAAGCAGATCCTCATTTCCTCTGAACAATCTCTATTGGACTTGAAACCAAAAAACTTGTGACTAGTTACTGATTCTTCACTGATCACTAGTATACGATTTTATTTGTGTAAGCTTATATATAAATTCTATTTAATAACACATAGGTATAATATTACTAAACATATACACATATATACTATAAAACTAGCTACAATTAAATCTCTACACGCACATTCATCACAGACACACTATGTACAAAAACACACACTTAACTTTTCATACACTCACGCTGTTCTCGTTCGCAGCCGGTTTTTCATATGCTCCGCCAAGTTCTTTCCACCTTTTTTACAAAATGATCATATTGTAAGTCGCCAAGGTCTTGGGCTTCTCTTACTTACAAATGGCCAACATAAATAACATTAATACTGACTTGGACACGATGGAGGTGACGACGTCATACACTTGTCACCCAGAAGACTGCAAGATGTACATAAATAGTGAAAGAGGCATTACACTTCTACATCTAAATATTAGAAGCATAAATAAAAATTTTGATCAACTTTGCATATTAATATCCGAGATAAAAATTAATTTAGATATAATTATACTTACTGAATGCTGGCTCAGGAAAACAAATAACTTACCTAACCTTGAAGGATATACGTCACATTATACCACACTAAATCAAAACCAGAATGACGGCATAATCATTTATACTAATTTAAATCTAACGTGCAAAGTAAAAGAACCGATATTCACGGATGGAAACTGTCTCGTCTGCCAAATAGATCGCAATGTCAGTGTGGTCGCCATCTACCGATCCCCTTCTTCATCTACCAAAGAAAAATTTAATAACTTTATAAATAGCCTTAATGACGTATATGCTAATATAAAAACTCATAATATAATTTTGACAGGCGACCTAAATATCGACATAAGCACGACCTCAACTGATCCTCTTCGTGAAGAATACCTAACGCTTAATGCCTCCCATGGCCTTTTCCCCTCGCATTCTCAGCCTACTAGAGCAAATTCGTGTCTGGACCACTTTTTTATAAAATCAGATTTTCTGTCTAAAACACTTATTTTGGAATCCCACATAACCGACCATATGCCCATTGTTTTATGGCTGAATCAGAACATCTTTCACAATCAACACTTCAGCACTAGAACACGTACGTGTTATGAAAGTATTAAAACGGACTTAGAAAACACCGACTTCTCTTACATTTTATCAGTCACCGACAGTAATGTTGCTTCTAACATGCTTATAACACTACTCTCTAAAATAATCGCTAAACACACCAAGACAATAACAGTCTCCCGAAGGAAACGAGCTTTAAAACCTTGGATGACATCGGGTCTCCTAAAATGCATTAGAAACCGCGATAGACTCCACTCAAAGTCAAAAAAAGCACCTGATAACATGATCCTAAAACTAACATATACGCGCTATCGGAATTTCTGTAAGAAACTCATTCGTAAATTAAAACTTGCATTTAATAAATCCCAAATCCAAAATGCCGGCAATGATTCTAAAGCCCTGTGGAAAGCCATAAGAGACATATCAACTACTCAAATATCAAAAACCAGTGCAAAAGAACTTTTGAAATTATCCGACAACCCAATAACGTCTACTAACCTTGTCTGCACCTACTTTAAAGATATTGGTATAAATTTAGCTGAGAAAATTCGTAACTCTGACCATTTTACTACAAAAACTACTTCTCTGCAAGAACTCGACCCAAACAGCCCATCCGGTTCATTGGTTATCCTAGAAGTAACAAACGCCGATATTGAGGCGTTAATCTTAGAACTTCGTGCTGATTGCGCTACAGGATGGGACAATATTCCCTCCCAAGTCCTCCGTCAAAATTGCCAGGCATTAACACCTTTTTTTTTTTTTTTTTTTTTGGTTTCGCGGGGAAAAGCGATTTATCACTACCGCCCCGCCGGGGGGATGGCGGGACGGTTATGTTGGGCTCGCCGGCCTTACGACCCAGCGTTAAGCCGTCCGGGAGAGATGTTGACATCCGGACGACCGCTGGGCCGAGTCCCTAACAAATTCCCTACACCGGCAATACCAACTAAAAACCCCGCGGTGGCCCTCTTCGGCGCATAAGAGACGGTCCCGGGCTCACGGAGCGAGAAGCGCCCCATTTACGACCGGAACCGCCCCTGCGCGGTGCCGCCTTGCGGCCCGTCTCCAAGTGGGGGGGGCTCAGAAGCCCCCGCGCACCGAAGGACGCCCTCGGCGTCCACGGCAGCGACGAGGCCAACCACCCGCGCTGCCGTCATCCCGGGGTCGCCCGGTGTGCCGACGAAGTATATACAAAATAAAACTATGTACTAACAAATTTCGACACACCGGAAAGGGCGCTACAACAGCCCCCCGCTGCGCGCCCGCGACCCCCGATGCCCCTATTAGTCGCCTCTTACGACAGGCAGGGGATACCGTGGTGGGATTCTCCAAACGCCCCCAAACCACAGGGCGGGAGACGCCGGTCAGTCGTCAACCCGGCGCCTCCTCCGTCTCGACTGGCGGCGGGAGAGATCGGCTTGTTGTTCACGATCCCTCTCGGCACTCTCCTTCTGTGAGATAACCGCCTCACAGAAGAGGGCCACCGCACGCCAGGACCTCCGGCTGTCGACCATGGCTGACACCAAAGTCGGCAGCGAGAGGTCTCCTCCGACGACTGCTACGAGAGCGCTGCGCTCTTCGTCCCAGGCTGGGCACTCCTCCAAAGTATGTTGGGCCGTGTCACGCGGACAGTTGTCACAATGGTGACACACGGCCGACCCTTCTGCGCCGGCTATGCGACACAGGTACTCGCCAAAACAACCATGGCCTGTGAGCACCTGTGTCAGCCGGAACGTCGCCGCGCCGTGGCGCCTGTCCAACCACTGACGGAAGACAGGACGCACTGCCGCTACGACCCGCTGACCCGAAACCGGGTTCTCCAGCCTGAGACTCCACTCCTCCACGGCGGCTCTGCGGAGGGAGCCACGGATGGCCTCCACCTCTCTCAGGGCCGGTCTCTCCCCGCGCCTGAACGCCTCCTCCCGCCAATGAAATGAGGCGGAGAGGGCCCGAGCGTCCAGGTCCCACGGTATGAAACCGGCCAAAACACAAGCCGCCTCGAAAGAGACCGTGCGGTAGCCCCTGATCGCGCGCTGCGCCACTGCACGCTGTGGCTTGCGCAGCAGAGCGACGCACCGGTCGCTCAGGGACTCGGCCCAGACGGGACTGCCGTACAGGGCCATGGACCGCACGACTCCGGCGTACAGCCTTCGGCAAGGGATGCCAGGACCTTCCAGATTGGGCAGCAGGGTTCCTAGTGCACCTGCTGCCCGAGTCAATTTGACTCCCAACTTCTCAAAGTGGGCGCGAAATTCCCACCGGCTATCCAAAACTAACCCCAAATACTTCATGGTTTTGCCGATGGGAATCCGCACCCCATTCACAACGATGTGGGCACCAGCCGGTGGCCCCTTCCGAGGCCCGTGGAAACAAAGGGCCTCAGTCTTCTCAAGGGCCACCTTCAGACCAAGTCGCTGAATGCGGCCAACGACGTGGCCGGTACCCACCGCCGCTTTAATTGCGGCATCCTGGAAGGTCCTAGCCGACGCAGTAACTAGCGTATCGTCGGCGTAACAAGTGACGCCGACGCCCCAGAGGTTGGCACCACGGAGCACCCAATCATATCCGATGTTCCACAAGAGAGGACCCAGAACTGAGCCCTGTGGAACACCGCACACCATCGCTCTCCGGTGCCACCCATTGGCGCCCGGATACACCACGTACCTCTCGGATAAGTACGCGTGTACCAGACGCCGAAGATAAGGTGGCACCGCGTGGTACCGCAGTGCCTCGTGAATACAGGCCCAGGGCAGCGAATTGAACGCGTTGGATATATCCAACGAAACCGCTATAACAACTTTGCCCCAGGCCACTGCTTCTTCCGCCTGTTCCTTCACCCGCAGAATCGCGTGGATGGTGGATCGGCCCTTCCGGAACCCGAACTGGCAATCCGCCAAGTCCGGACCGACCCGCTCTAGGTGCTCGACGAGGCGAGCATGAATAATTCGCTCGAAGAGTTTGGCGACCTCGTCGAGCAGCACGATGGGCCGGTAGGCCGACGGCGACTCTGCGGGCCTTCCATCCTTCTTCAGCAGGACGAGCTTCCCGGTTTTCCAGCGCGTCGGGAAGACGCCCTGCTCCCAACAGGCGGAGAAAAGGTTGCGGAGCCTTGGCCCCAAGTGCTCGATGGCTAGCACCCAGATCTTGGCGGGGATGCCATCGAGACCCGGGGCGGTGTTCTTGCCCCGCAACCGCGACACTGCCGCCCGCAACTCAGCGGGCGAAACCTCTGGGATATCCCTTGCCGAACTCGACGATGGCGCCGACTCGCGGGGCGCCATCGGTGGAGGAGTGGACTCCACGGTGGCCGGAAACAAGGCCGCGACGACTTCGGCCAGAAGTTCTGGCCGGAGACTCTGCGACAGTGGGGGCGCCGCTGGGCGAAGCTTGTTCATCACCAAGCGATAAGGGCGCCCCCACGGGTCACTGTCGAGAGTCGAAATAAAATCCTTCCTCGCCGCGACCTTGGCTCTCTTAATGGCCACCTGCAGCGCTCTCTTCGCCTCCTTGTAGAGGCCGTAGAGCTGCCGCTCCTGGTTTGCGTGCTCTTCGTCCCGAATACGCCGGCGACGATGCCTGGCGTACCGGCGGCGCGCCGAAACACACGCAATGCGCAACGATGCTAAATCCTGCGACCACCAGTACACCTGGCGTCGGGGCGGGAGACGTCGGACTCGGGGCATGGCGGCGTCACAAATGTCCGTCACCGATACCCCGAACCATTCCGCCTCCAACTCGACCTGCACCGGCCCATCCGGTACAGGGAGCCACGACATAACCAGAGCGGCAAGTTCCAGGGCCTCATTATCGAGGCGCTTCAGTGCCCACCGCGGGCCGTCCTGATGCGGGGCACTCGGTCTACCACCGGGCTGAGAAACGGCGGACGCGGAGACGTCGAACCTAATGTAACGATGGTCCGACAACGTCTCCACGCCCACCAAAACTTTCCAGCCCCGGACACGGCGTGCGACGGCCGGACTCGCAAATGTAAGATCAACAATTGAGCCGCCGTTGTGTCGCACGCACGTGTCCACCGACCCCCTATTCAAGACGGCCAGACCGGCCGAGATCGCCCAATCCTCCAGGACCTCACCACGAACATCGGTCGCCGACGAGCCCCATACCAGGGACTTGGCGTTGAAGTCGCCGGCGACAATTGCTGGGTGAGGTTGGCCTTGCGCCACCAGGGCCCCCAACTGAACGAGAAAAGATTCAAAATCAGCGAGGGGTCTGTTGGGAGAGAAATAAACTCCAACTACCCAAATATCTCCCAACAGAGCCGCGACGCATCCCCGACCCTTCGCTACTTTTTCGAAGGGCGGGGAGCCAGCGGCACCCTGGGTGATGATGGCCACCGAGCTGTTGACGTCCCCCGCCCAGTTATCACGCGGGGGGATGAAATATGGCTCGGCGACCACGGCCACTTGCACCGACCACTGCGCCATGCTCTGGGTTAAAAGATCCTGAGCACGGGCACAGTGGTTGATGTTCGCCTGGAGGAACTTAAACGCCATTATTGGGCGATCTCCATCTCTACAACCTCGGCCTGCGGTGGGCTCTCCAACTGCGGCTGGGCCGTAGCCCCAGCGGCAGCTGGTTTAATTCTGCGAGGCGGACGACGACGGTTTTTCCGGGAGGAGGCGGGACACGCCTTCCCCCCGACCACATGTCCGGCGGGCTTTCCAGCCACTGTGCAAATTGCACAGTTCGGTGCAGCCTCACACTGCCGGGCTTTATGTCCCGGCTGACCGCAGCGGTAGCAAAGGCCACTGCGGTCTGTTGCTCCATCGCAGCACTCCCTTACGTGCCCGGTCTCGAGGCAACGGAAGCAACGAAGAGGACGCGGCTCGAGCACAGAAACTCGGGCCGCGACCCAGCCAATTAAAATACGCCCCGCACCTCGCACTTTCTGGGCCGCCTTAATTGGCATTTTAGCCCAAACTGTACCGAGACCCGAACGGTCGGGACGAATTTCGCCAACCTTAATCACGTCGGCCCCACACTCACCGGCCTTTGAGAGGGCCGCTGCGACCGCTTCCGGGGTGGCTGTATAGTCCAGCCCCGAAAGCCGAAGTTCCGCGCACTTTGAGGGCCGAGTCACTCGGATGTCCTCGGATCCAACAAAACACTCCCTTAGCCTCGCGGCCAGAGAGTCAGCCCTCTCCTCGCTGTTGGCCCCGGGCACCTCATACATAGGGGCACCCGTGGCCGCGAACTTAGGCTTGAGCCTTGTGATGTTCAGGCCCGCCAAACTTACTTTGTGCTGGGCCTCAGTTAGCACGTTGGCGTACGTGAGGCCCTTTTCTACTGCCGCCGGCGTTAATGAGATTATAACAGCCGCGGAACGCGGTGGCCGGAGCTTCGGCTCAGCCCTGCGCGGCTGTTGCTGTTTAGTTGCAGTTACAGCAGGTGCCGCGCCAGGCGAGGACTTCTTCTTTTTGGCCGCCACCACGTTCCACGGCGTTTCTAGGGATGCCGGAGCAGGTGGCAGCGGACGAGGCTCTGTGGGAGAGGCCTGAGGGACGATCTTCTTCTTCTTCGACTTCCCTCCCTTCTTCTTTGCTGACTCTGCATTTGGACCAGCAGCGTTTTTCTGGAGGCCAGAAGGTCCAGCGACCGCTGGTGTCTGATCCTTCAATGATGATGGCCCAGTCAGATGGCTGGACGTCAAAACGGTCGAGGAGTCGGCTACTGGGGTGGGAGCGGGAGGTGGGGCTCCTTTTCCTTTTCCCTTCCCCTTCCCCTTTCCCTTGCCATTATCAACTACAGGTAGCTGTGCAGGCAGATCAATCTCAGGCTCCTTGGTCCTTAATTCATGAGCCAAAGGTGGCCTCCGGGGCGGCCCCATTATATTAGATTCAATCCTCGCGGTTATGCGAGCCTCGAGCCGCTCCAATTCCTCCCCCGTAGGCTGCGCCTTGACACTTGCCTCCAACATATCTAGGCGGCGGCGAAGGGAGGCGTTTTCCTGCTCCTGAATCTTTTTGTCCGCCTCGTGGCGGGCGCACTGTTCCCTCAGCCTACTGGCCTCTGCTTCGAGACGGGCAATCGCCGTGGACTTCGGCTGTGCCACAAATCTCCTGATTGTGTCCACCGCCATCTTTAGGGACTTTTGGTATGTCCCTTTCAAGTGGCCAGATTTGGTGGACACAATTTGGATCATTTTGCTGCACTCTGTCAAGTCGTCGAGGAGGATGACCCTGTCCTCCTCGATACCCTCCATACGCTGGACCTTTCGAGGCGGTGGAGGAGGCGACTTCATAAAGGAGTGGAGCCTCTCCTCCATTTCCTCTTCCGCCTTCCGGCTGGCAGCCTCGCGCCTTTGGGCTTCCAACTCACGTTGGGTCTTTCGCATGCCCACATATTTGCCAGTTGAAGGCGGACGAACTTGACCCTTGACAGCAGAGTGAACTGGGGCATCCATCCCACTGTCCGACTCGCTTGAAAATGCAGAGCGGGAGCGGACAGAGTCCGTCTCACTCCACTGCCACATTCGACCTCTCTTCGAGCTCGAAGAGGCGCGACTTCTCCTGGCCTCGGTCACTCGAGCCGGAGCTGCCATAGATGTCTCCATGGCCACCATCTCTGTAGGCGTCTCACCTACCATCTCCACTACCTCAACGTCGTCAGGCTTGCGCCCTCCGACCTCCGCCTCTCCGGATCCAGAAACCGGAACCGAAGCAGGCAACTTCTCCAAGACTATAATAGGGTTTTTGTTAAAAGATTCCATTTTGAGTCCCACGAGTATGGGGGAAATAAACCGTCCACCCAGCCAGAGCCCCCTGTAGCTGGGTAAGCCTTTACGTACACGGACGAGGCACAGGCATGTACCCCTCCGGCGTGGTTCGCACTAGCGACCGAACTACCCATCGGCCATGCATCCCCTCACGGTGCGCCGCCGCTTGGGATTCGGGGTAACTTTTTATAGAGGTTTTCTCCCTCGCAGTCCAGGCGGTGAAGCCAAGACCCTCGGTCCGATCGGAGCGCGAGACGTGACCACAGACCTCCATATGACCGGATTACGATATACGACGGTGACAGCAAGAGAGAACTTCCCCCCTACTGCCCGCTCGGCGGCGGGGTGAGCGCACACCGAGCCCGCCGACACCCCCAGGACAGAACCCGAGGGTAACCAAAAGGTGCCATCTCCAAAAACAATGACAGCCGCCACAACAGGCGACGACTGACAAACACCTCCCGTCAGGATATTGGCCGTCGGTCAACGTGACCGCCGTTGCCCAGGGTGCACCACGAGGAGGTTTCCTGACTCCGCACCCCAGGCATTAACACCTATAATAACGGCACTTTCCCTGAAGTTTTTAAGAAATCTATCATACACCCTATACATAAGAATGGCGACAGGCATTGCCTAAATAATTATCGTCCTATTTCAGTGCTCTCAGCCCTATCTAAGATCTTGGAGAAAATACTAAATCATTTAGCATTAAAAACGTTTCTGGAAAAATTTTGTATACTAGCACCAAACCAATATGGTTTTCGCCCAGGTATATCCACAGAGGATGCTGTAATGGATTTGACCAATACCGTTGTAGCCAATTTAGATGCAAAAAATAGATGCTTATGCATCTTTCTAGATCTCTCAAAAGCATTCGACACGGTATATGTCCCTATTCTACTAGAAAAAATACAAAAACTGGGTGTACGAGGTTTGTCCCATGACATTTTCAAGGACTACCTCACAAATAGGAGACAACGAGTTAAAATTGAGAGCTATATTAGTGATGAAGAATCAGTGAGTTACGGTGTGCCCCAGGGTAGTGTTTTAGGCCCAACCCTATTCCAGCTATATATAAACGATCTCTGCACAATCCATTTACCCAATTCTAAAATCTTTACCTATGCAGATGATACTGCTATCATCGTCTGGGGTCCTAACTGGCAAACCGTAAAGGAGCGAGCCGAATACTCATTGTCCAGAGTTATGAGCTGGTTAACCAATAACCTCCTAACACTAAATTTAAATAAGACCAACTTCATAGTTTTTTCCCTCAGCAAAATTACCGACCCTGGAAGAAACTTCTCAATTAAAGCTCACACTTGTACAAATCGCAACGCATGCAACTGCCTAGAACTTACGCGGGTCGATGAGGTAAAATACCTGGGCGTACAAATCGATCATCGACTGAAATGGAACAAACAGATAGATCTAGTAACGACAAGAGTAAGGCGATTAATATATATCTTTAAGTCCCTACGAGATGCGCTACCGCATGATAAACTCATACTAGTCTATCTGTCTCTATGCCAATCTGTGATACAATATTGCATTACGGTTTGGGGTGTAGCAGCTAAATCACACCTCATTAAATTGGAAAGGGCACAAAGAGCGGTGCTAAAGGTAATGACCAGGAAACCTTATAAATACCCGACCGTGAGCCTATATGCAGACTGTAAAGTCCTCTCAGTGCGACAGCTATTCATCCTAAAAACAGTACGCAGGAAACATCGAGATGTGCCCCACCCAAACCCAAACAAAAATAAACGCAGCTCATCATCTGTATGCCCTCGTGTGGCCTGCAGGACCTCTTTCGCAAGAAGACAAACACGTAGTATTAGCGCCAAATTATACAACGATTTAAATAAAAAGCTAAATATCGTTTCACTAAGTAGACGTGAAGTTAAAGTGAAAGTTACCAGCTGGCTTCAACACCTTGATTTCCAAAAAACCGAAGACCTTCTTACTTACCTAACATAAATCCCACTAATTTACCAACACACATACACACATAAACACACACACACACACATACACACACACACACACACCACTACACACACACCCTCATACACACCACAAGTATATAATCAAGAGCATTCAATTATCAAAAAAAAAAAAAAGCATAAACAGCGATCTTAAGAACAAATAGTATTGTTAACCTTTGGTGCGACTGAACACTGTCTCCCAAGATACAGGCTTCTGGCCTAGTTTGGGAACCAGTAATCAGTATATATTACAATAAATTTTTAAAACTGTGCCTAAATTTAATACCAAATGTTTATGTAATTTACGTGTCAATAAACAATTTTTATTTTTATTTATTTTTATTACTGTGCCGTTGTGCAAGGGAGATAGCGAGATATGCACGCACCTATTTTTACTCATACCAATATTTAAAATATTGTCACCTTATTTTGCAAGCAATTTTGATTCTGTTTTCGCAAAAGAGTTTCTTTGGCGTATTATATTAATTTGTATATCGAATAATGTACAACATTGAACATAGTAAACTACCCTATTCTAGGTCAAGACTCTTCTATCAGGTGAGCTAGTTGTACATTCACTCCCACTAAAAAATCTTGCACTTCATAAGCCAAACATCGATCTTCTAAAAAGGGCCTATTCCGTTCCTACTCCATCAGACCGTCATAAATTTTTAACGAATCTTGACAGCTCCATCAAATTAAAAAATTCAAGTCAGGTGTTCTTCATTTTGCGTGTTTTAGCCTCATTTTAAAAGGTTCAAAGAACCCCTTTTGTTGGACTCATTTTGCAAGTTCAAAGCGGTAATATTTTGTTGAAATGAAATTCCTTGGTGAAATATTTTATATTTTTCAAACTATATCGTAGTTTCTCCGGACCATATGTCAGGTATTTATTCCAAAGCCGTTTGAAATGATTATCTTGGTACGAGGAGCAATAGCCTAGTAGTTATGGATTGCCGGTTTGAGATCAGGCCATATGGCATAGACCTCTATCTTTTCGAAGTTATTTGTGTATTCATTGCCAACCATCGCTTGTTTTAATATTTTTTTGTGATGGAAAACATCGTTAGCAAACCTGGATACCTGAGAATTACCAACCAAAAATTCAGTAACATTTTCTGATGCTCCTTGAAATATATATTAGGGTGTTTCAAAATAAAACTTTTTTTTTAATTTATGCAATTCTAGTTCAGCTTTACGTTATAGCATAAATAAACAAAATTCAGTTAAAATTTCAGCTAAATAAATTTAGAATTCCCATTGAATTAAGCGTTGATACGTAAGAATTTTAAAAAAATTGTCACAGATAGTTTGCTACCTAGATTAATACATAGCGTATGTTTTATCCTAGAATAATGTTAGATTCTTTATAAATTCACTACAAGGTTGATATAGAAAGACAATAGCTTAATCTAATAACTTTCACACGAGCCGAGCCTAGGGCAAATGCTAGTATCAAATATACCTGTATAGTAGTGTATAAGTGATTTGAGAATAGAGAGAAAAGCTGTCTGTGTGTTTGAAAAATTCAGTCCAGTTTTTCGAGCTGTGTCGCCAAAACTTTCTACAGCCAAGCAAAATACTATTTCCCGTCAATATACTTCTTTATTTCCTTCCATTTGCCCTTAACGCCTTTTTTTTTTTTTTTTGTTTTCGCGGGGAAAAGCGATTTATCACTACCGCCCCGCCGGGGGGATGGCAGGACGGTTATGTTGGGCTCGCCGGCCTTACGACCCAACGTTAAGCCGTCCGGGAGAGATGTTGACATCCGGACGACCGCTGGGCCGAGTCCCTAACAAATACCCTACACCGGCAATACCAACTAAAAACCCCGCGGTGGCCCTCTTCGGCGCATAAGAGACGGTCCCGGGCTCACGGGGCGAGAAGCGCCCCATTTTCGACCGAAACCGCTCCTGCGCGGTGCCGCCTTGCGGCCCGTCTCCAAGTGGGGGGGGCTCAGAAGCCCCCGCGCACCGAAGGACGCCCTCGGCGTCCACGGCAGCTACGAGGCCAACCACCCGCGCTGCCGTCATGCCCTTAACGCCTAGCACAACTGTAATAAACATTCTTTTGTATCGTGAGTCAATTTGTTTGGCTTCTTTCATAGGAATCGAGTGTTTGATTGTGAAATAAGATTTTATTGACAGAATCAATGAACTATTTCGAGATCTTCTCATTTGCCTGTTGTTTCTCTTTTTTATATATAGAAATGTTGTATCATCAATAGACGATATTTTACCATATTTAAAACAGATTACGAGTTGCCTGCCTGACGTAGATCCATTTTTGGGGTTTCAGCGTCGTGTTGATAACCTTACGTTATATGACTACCGAATCTAGAAATCCAGGAACTGTCGCTTAATAGATTACCACATGACCAAGGAGATGTTATAAATAAATACACCCAACAGTCACACACATAGTTCCGCCCCACACTAGGTAAAACCTGTATCGTGGGTTTTAAGAACTACGAGGGACTACGGTCGCACAACACAAACCAGAAACAAATATCTGCTGTCACACAAACATTTATCTAGTGCGGGAATTGAACCCATGGCCTCTCGTTTCACAGCCGGATATTTGCCCACTGTGCCATAGAGGCTGTCATGGGAAGAATATTCTCCTTTAGAGGAATTGTGTTTTCTTCAGAAATATTTTCTATGTTGGAATTTTATCCACTAGCGACAACCGTGTAACATAATGGTGAAAAATTCATTTCACTGATCATATGCAGTAATATTTCTGGGTTGGTATGTATTATTTAGTATTTTTGGAATTAGCATTTTTGGGAAAGAGCTGGTAAACTAGCAGGTTAGAAGTCTAATGTATGTATGCTGTAAATTGGAATTTTTATCCATATTTTAATTAGGTACCGGAATAAAGTTAGAACTATTTTCTATAATAATAAATGTAAACGTATAAGTCTACTGATGGAACAGATCTTCATCGCCCATGACATAATGCCAAAGGAAAAGAAAAAAAAGGCCAATGGAAAAAGAGACCTGGTCACTTCATTCTGGATTTCCAGAGATGGTCCTTTCATTATTGCTGTAGAAAAAACTGACTATATCTTTTTTTTATTCTATTTGTTAACACGGTAAAGTGACCACACTGCACCATGGGACAAGGAGGTGAAGAAGCCGTCGAGGGTCTAGTGTCAGAGTACTTAGAAGGCCGCAACACCGCCAAACAACAAGGCGGGTTTTACACCCTGTGTATCGTGGTCGCTATTCAGGCGGATATGAATATCTAACCACCAACATCTCTACTATTTAGAAAAATATCACAAAGCACCACAAATCTCTATCTGAAATAAAACCCTTTACATGTTATCAAGGAAACGAGTCATAAAATTGCAAATAAAACATGCCGATAGGACGCGCAATTGTTAACCGCAAAGAGATGTGCGGCTGTAAATAAGATGTCCGATGGATTCTTTATTGGAAAGATATTGTATCTGTTTAGTTCTATTCAATTTGCCAAGATTTTTGTACGTCGACAAACAAGGGGTCATCTGGTAAGCGATTTCCGCTTAAAGCTTAAAATTTACACAGTAACAAAAAATATTCCAAAGAAAAATTTAAATAAAAATGTTGTAAAACCCACGCCGTTGTTTATCGTGCCGTCTTTGTCTCATACGTACATATCAAATATCCACGTGGACGAAGTGGCGGGCGACAGCTAGTCTAATATAAAATCATAAAAATTACATTCTGATGTATATATATACCAATTATAGGAGCACACAACATTGGCTAAATACATATTATTTTACATAAAAACAAAATACAAGAGACTAAAATCTGGCACAATTCAGTAGATCATAAACTGGCTATTTACATTATCTTATACCATTTATTCAAACTGATTATTTCCTTTCTACTTGGTTTCTATAGCCTATTTACTTTCTATTGGTAGCTACGCAACGCCGGTTATCTTGGAAAATTCAGGGGGGTTTATCCTACCCCCATTCATCCCTCTTTATTGTCCAAACCACAAAACTCATTGTTCCACTAAGTAATGAGTTTTAAACAGTGTTATCTTAGATATTACACAAGACAATGGAAAACTATAAAGGGTGGGAAATCGACCGAAACTAAAGGGTGGCTCGCGTTGAAAAGATTAGGGGAATTGTAAAGGCGTCGTCATACTAGTCGATAGGGGTGAACACAAATAAGGGATTTCAGGATCTGAATTGAATATCTGTGCTATTGTGGACTGTTTATCTGTGTTAGTAATAGAATAGATTTAATTTACAAAGATATTTTTTTATTATAAAAATTACGTCAGCCTCGATGGCGCAAATGGTACGAACGCGGTATTGCTGTGCTCAGGTTCGATTCCCGGGTCGGGTAAAAGTGACATTGGGTTTATCTACGTAATGCTCAATATCAGCTTAGATTTGGAATTCTGATCAGTATGCCAGGCCCGCCCCCTATCACATCATACAACGGTAATAAGTTTGGCGAAATGTGTGGGAATTGGTTACAACTTTTTTTCTTTATATCATAGTCCGACAAACGAACCAATGAGTCACCTGATGTTAAGTGATCTCCACCGCCCATGAACATCCACAATATCGAAAGTATTACGTATGCGCTGTCGGCCTTAAAGGACAAGAATAGGTATTAGGGAAGGGAAGGGGGAATCTGGGCCTCCGGATATCTCACTTACAATACGACACGCGACAGTGAACTGTCACTTTACGTTGGTTTTCTGTGAGACAGTGGTACTACCCCTGTCGAGTCGGCCCATGTAAAAGTGGTAGAGCCATGCTGTAGACATATTTGTCTACAGAATAGCTCTACCACTTTTACACTACACCTCTGCCTTCCCCGTCGGTGATTACAGGCGTGAATGTGCTTGTAATTTTTTTTAAACGTATTTGTGCATTCGTTTATTTGTGTTATAATGAAAACGATAAAACTTAGGTCGGTCAGGAAACCGAAGACAGTTGGTAATGGAATCGTTCCACTTCAGTGTAGACGTTGCAGTGTTCACTCGAGAACGATTTCGGTCAATTCTCATTAACGAAACGCTTAGCAGCGGTAGTTTTAGATACGTGATACTATATCCTTGCTCGATGGATTTTAAGTGCTGCCGGCTTGATTCCGGTCAACTTTTATAAGGGTCAGATTCGTATATGGATTAAAGAGCGTGTCTGTAAAAGCTTCAATTACTTACATGAATCTTATGTAAAACCAATATGCTACAAAAATACTGACTCAGTGGCGCAGTTATAATTGCAAATGCGTCACAACTGCTGTACTGAGGTCACTGGTTCGTTCCCGGGATTGGTAAAGTGATATTGGGTTTTTGTATTTAGAAATACTCGGTATCAGCCTAGAATCTGGAATTGTGATAGGTGATAGGACTCGCCTCCTACCACATTATGGGACCGTAATAAATTCGGCGAAAAGTGGGTGTACTGGTTACACCTCTGCCTATCCCTTCGGGGAGTACAGGCGTGAGTGTATATTAAAGAAATATTGGACTAAAAAGGGGTACTTATTAAAATAACATAACAAAATACCGGAAATATTTTTCCGTTTATCTTTTGTTTTGGGACAGAAAACGCATTTAGTTTATAGAAATAAAAAATAATAGAAAGGGTAATTGAGCGACCGCTCAATTCAAACAAAGGTAATCTAGAGATACTATTACGCGACAGCCACCGCATTTTAAATACTCGGAAAAATGTTCTCTGACCGTGCTGTGCCACTCTATTTTAAACCTTATTGCACTCAACATTAAGTCGTTCTAAAATTGTTTTCAGTTGACATTTCATTGGTGTATCAGTAGAATACTTAGTTTCAACTACGGAGACTCTGGATTCAAATCTCAGCTTGGGCAAGACAGATAGTGTTTGAAGTTTTGATTTGAATAATCACTTGTGCATTGTCTGATATCGGAATATACTCTCAATAGATACATGAGACGGAAAACAGTTCAGCGAGCCGTGAGTAATTACACTTCTACTTACCCCTCTGGCTGTAAAATTGCGCAATATATCAATAATTTAATAACACCCAACAGACATACACTACACACCAAAAAAAATATCTGTCACACGAACATTTGAGCCGGTGTGGGAATCGAACCCATTGCCTGTCGTTTCACAGTCGGTTACTTACCAACTGCGCCACTAATACTGTCAATCTATACTTCTTTATCTATAAAGAGGTAAAGTTTGTGAGTTTGGATGTTAGGGGTAATACTGATCCGATTTTGAAAATCCTTTCACTGTTAGAAACGCTAACCCTGAGTGCTATAGACTACTTTTAATATTGGTAAATATATATTTGGTAAAAAGTAAGATAAACTGTTGTAAGGGTACTTTAGATTTTTATGGAAATATTGCGGGTCACTTACGAAATATTTGTGGGTAGATTGGATACTCGGTGGGGAAGATTTGTTATAAAAAGGAAAGCATCAACGCTCGCGGGGGCAGTCTATATGAAACTAGCGAAAGTGCTGCTCGGTTTTAATCAGTGTGTGTACATTCGTTTTCAGTTTAGTTTGTGTTTAATCGATGATGTCTAATAAGTGAGATAGTGAATCAACACCCACAATAGTGAATAATATGAAAACCCGATGTTTGGAACAACGATGCTGTATGGATTTATTGGAAATTCGGTGAGTCGCTTCTGGTTTTATTTTTGTACCTTTGAATAAAGATACCAATATTAGTTGGTAGTGAAAATGTGTAACGCATAATGCGTAGGATTTCTTGATAAAATTGAATTGGCTCTGGTTCGATTCCAGTCTGTAAGGAATATCGATATTTGTGCCGGTGGTAATTATATATTAGAGTTTGAGTTTTAATTCGTTCTACCCAGTATTTAATGAATTTTATAACAGTTAAGTTAAACTGTGCAATTAGTCAAGGTGAGAATATGAGGTTGTGTGTGTCCCATCTTATTGAATAACTTACTAGATTTATTACTGTTTAGATCAAAGTTAGGATCTATGCCAATGGTTCCTAAGATTGTCCGTGGCCTGTTTTTTGTATACTCAAGGTCTTTTAGTTGATTCTGAGTAGTCCGTACTTAGGCAATATGAGAAACTTAAGTGATTGTGATAAATTTATAATACGTAATTAAATTAATTTTATTCTGTTAGTGTTTAGTGATTAAAAAAGGGGTAGATCCAAGTGTTGTTGTAAACTTGAACATAACTTGGTTACTTTAAAGGGATTGCAAGGGATACATAGTTGTCATAAATTAAATTTGATAGTGATTTGATCGAGATCATGTTTTGCTTAACTTTTATCTACGTTGTGATATTAATAGGTGGGAAAATATTATTGCAGAGATTTTGTGTTACTGTGACCGCGAAACGGTTTAAAATTGTTTCAAGTTCCAATGTAAGGAATCGTAATTTGCAACTACCCTTAGTTGTAACTGAAAGTTTTATCATGTTGTAATCCTCAGTAAATGATATTGCTATTATTTGTGAATAACTACCCTAGCTTTGGTTTATATCTGGAAAGACTCAATTAGTGGGAAACAGGAGAACATGCGATTAGACCAAGTGGCCTAGTTTGCGTACTGTAAAGCTTTACGATCATTATTGGTATTCGGGAATGACTTAGGAAAATTTGTAAGTGCATGGTGTCAGCGCAGGGTCTGGAGCTGGCCCGGTGTGGCGATGGGCTCGCCCCTATCGCAGTATGGGATCGTGATGGGTTCGCCGAGGGGTGGGTGTGCTGGTTGCACTTTTGCCTACCCCTTTGGGTATTGCAGGTGAGTGTATATGTATAAAGTGATTGATAGCGATGATGACCTTTCTATGCGTAATAATGATTTGGCTGTAGGACGAAGTAACAAAGAAAATGTTCTCGGTATTGAAAAATCTAATTCTGGATAAAAATGTTAATAATTAATTTGATTTGATATAATGGATTCTTTGATAATTTGTTATTGTTTCGTAATTATTTGAGTATTGAATTGACTTGTATCATTGATTGTATTTTTTTTAATGGAGAACTATCGGAAACGCAGGAGGCCAATAGGCCATTGTCGGAGGAGTATCTTATGGTCATTGTGAAGATGTGTGTGATGGTCAACTTGCGAAGTATCTGATGGTTACACGGATTGGAGTGTTTGCATACGCAGGAGGGTGATAACCCAATTATGGAGTATGCTGATGTAACACAATGGATGTATGGATGGTATTGTGATAAGTTGATAATGTTTAAGCGAATTGAACTTGATTTGAATGCAAAGATCGAAAGTGAATATGATTAATGGAAATTGGATGAATGGATGAATGGGTCAATTGGAAGTCGGCAGGATGAACGGAGTGAATGACTTGCGATTGAATGTGCTTGAGGTGATGAGCATTTGGTTGGATACGCCCGGGGTTAAGGGCTTGTGGAAGATTGTGCCCGGGGTTTAGGGCTTGTGGAAGGTTGTGCCGGGGGTTTAGGGCTTGTGGAAGGTTGTGCCCGGGGTTTAGGGCTTGTGGAAGGTTGTGCCCGGGGTTTAGGGCTTGTGGAAGGTTGTGCCCGGGGTTTGGGGCTTGTGGAAGGTTGTGCCCGGGGTTTGGGGCTTGTGGATGATCATGTCCGAGATTTAGGGCTTGTGGATGATCATGCACGTGGTTTAGGGCTTGTGGATGATCATGCCCGAGGTTTAGGGCTTGTGGATGATCATGCCCGAGGTTAAGGGCTTGTGGATGATCATGCCCGAGGTTAAGGGCTTATGAAATATTATGCCCAAGGCTAAGGGCCTACTCGAGGTCGAGGGTTCGAGGGTAAAGTCAGTAGTTGCGCCCAAGGTTAAGGGCCAACTAGTAAGTTTGCTCGAGAGCAAGAGGCTATCAGTGGTTGTGCTCAAGGAAAAGGGCCAATTAGTGATTGCATTAAAGATATAGGGACAGAAATTGATAACGAATCTGGTGATTCATCGAGTGATATGTTGATTTTGATGCTGATATACAACGCGAAGGGACTCGCTTGAAGCAGGATGGCCGAGCTGTAAGGGTACTTTAGATTTTTATGGAAATATTGCGGGTCACTTACGAAATATTTGTGGGTAGATTGGATACTCGGTGGGGAAGATATGTTATAAAAAGGAAAGCATCAACGCTCGCGGGGGCAGTCTATATGAAACTAGCGAAAGTGCTGCTCGGTTTTAATCAGTGTGTGTACATTCGTTTTCAGTTTAGTTTGTGTTTAATCGATGATGGCTAATACTGTTATTAGAAACATTTCAAAGTACTTTTTAAGGTGGATACCTTAAATGGCACATAAACGATGATCGCCACGGTATTGATCAATTTAATGATGATTGTTACGCACCTCAGTGCCCATCGTTAACAATTCCATGTCAAGATGTACCAAATACCAATTAGTCACAAGTGCGCACGGACAGCATAACCCTCTAAGCTGAACTGCAACCAGACCAATAGTGAGTAAAGGACGATGTGACCTGATGCTCACCATACGTCCGTACAGTAGACAGTCCCAGAACGAACTGTAGTCTGGAGCGCTCGACAGCTGTATTTTATTGCAACTCTTCACCCCCACTCAGCTGGTAATTATCGGCAATCTACCCACAGATATTTATGAAATACCCTCGATATGTCTAATAAATATGTCCTACCCTCACAATCTACCCACAGGCATTTACAAAATACCTAACATCATCTCTAACTCCGTACTATCCGGTTAAAGATCAAACAAAACTATCTTCACTTTTAATAATTACGCATTTTACAAGCTGAGTGACCGTACTCTGCTTCAAGATACAAATTGCTCTCTGTAAAGGTGATATAAAATAATAGCCCCTTTTTATTGCTGAAACCACTTTGCGAAGATCTAACAGCACTTTGTACATCCTTGCCTGGGGGAATGTTTCTGTAATGAATCTTGTGGGATAGATATAAAAATATACTTAGAATGGAAGCGAAGTTGCATAGAGTTAATGCGAAACCAGTTAGGATAAAGGTTCAATACTCTGTTTGAGTAATCCTACTAATGTTATTGTAGGAGTGTGTGAGATCGTGTGTCCGTTATGTATAGCCGGGTCGTTGTAAATAAAAATCAGTCCAGAGTACGAACACAAAGAAGTTGTTTATTCACACAGCACAAAATAAATTAAGAAGGAGTGAAAGCGATAGCAGAGAATAGAACAGTCAACAGCAATAGAAAATGTAACACGTAAAACCTAAGCGAGCTCGGTATAGCGGTTAGCGGTTCGGCAAGTGTCATGCGTTCCGCGTCGAATGCAGTTGGGAGCAGACTACTGGGCGATTTCCGAATGCCGCTGCAAGCGCCGGCCGCCGGCCGCTCGGGCATAACACCCGTTCGACTGGAGATCTTCCCCCTTCGCTAGAGGAACACTATCACCCGTTCCTCTACATTATAAATGCGAATGTTTAGACGGATGTGCAGGTAACAGCGCGACGAGAATTGAGTAATTCTCATTGAATTCTCACTAAACAATAGCTATTTCCATTTACTTAGACTTAACCTTTCATGTCTCAAAAGGACCGGCAATCGGAAAAAGGTAATAAGTAGGGAGTACATACAAGCCAAAATCAATTTTATGTCCATAATTTAAAGTAAAAAATCGCATGTAAGAACGGCGAGTGCTGCCAGTATTTGTCCGCTAGCCGGCAAGCGAAGTATACACTAAACGGTTAAATACAGAGTGCAAAACCAGTAACAACGCCAACATATTATAGATGTAGCAAAATGTAGCTCGAATTAAACATAAATATTTATATATTATGTACTCGGTGAATTGAGCTATAATAGGGTTACCAACCACGGAATTCATATACCAGGATTTGAAGTTAGAAAAACCAGGATAATTCAGTTTAAAAACAGGACGCATCTTTGTTTTAAAATAGCGTAAACACTTGCCGCCCCTAACGTAAGGATTGCAAAACTAGTAGGGAAAACAGGACGGTTGGCAACTCTACTATAACAAAGCCCACACGTAACAACCCAGAGCTGTAATTAGTATACGATAATTGAATTTCGATATCACGAGGCCATGTCAGTTACACACTGAAATTATTTAACGAGCGTGATTAATTTAAACGCTTTGTTTTCGTGGGAAATTGATTTTATGGTAAACTATGTATTGTATTGACCCACGGCCCATTGAGGTCAAAGTATAATGAGATACCAAAAAATAATTTAAAAGCAGTAGAGGCTGTATTTAGCTACAATATGAGTGGGCCAGTTGGAGTAGAGTCACTGCAGGTCAAAAAATGTATATAAAGAAAACCAAGCCAATGGTCTTGGCGATTCGAACACTGATCATTCCACACAAATAGCAGGTTTTTTTATAGCATAGTCCGATAAATGAGCCAGTGGGTCACCTGATGTTAAGTGATCTCCACCGCCCATGAACATCCACAATACCGAAAGTATCATGTATGCGCTGTCGGCCTTAAATGATAGGAATAGGGATGGGAAGGGAGAATATGAGCCTCCGGATGTCTCTCTTACCATACGAAACGCGACAGTAAACTGTCACTTTACGTTGGTTTTCTGTGAGACAGTGGTCTACCCTGGTCGAGCCGGCCCATTCATTCTGTAGACAAAAATATTTCTACAGCGTGGCTCTACCACCATTAAATAAGTTAAATTAATATATTTAAGGTTAATAATAAATACACCCAACAGTCACACACATAGTTCTGAACCCACACTAGCTATGTATTGTGGGTACGAGGGACAATAGTCCCACAACACCCAGATCCGAAACCAATATCTGTCGGTCACAAAACACATTTGTGTCAGTGGGGGAATTGAAGCCACGTTTCTTTCATTTTCGCGTTTCGTTTCCTAGCCAGCTACTCGCCCGTTGCTTCGCCCGCGTGTTATTTTAAAAAGTTATAAAATCCATGGTGACATCTTAAGCTATTACATCTTTCTATATTATTCAATCCAATAGAAACCGTGCATTTTCCGGTATAAAAAAAGCCTATGGGTCTGAGAATGACTCTCAGACCCCGCAACTTATACTATGCAAAAAATAATGGCGATCCCTTGCTCTGTGAAAAACAACTATCCCACGGGAATTGTACATTTTTCAGGGATAAAAAGTAGCCTATTTATTTTTCCAGACTATAATCTATCTCTGTGCCAAATTACAGCTAGATCCGTTCAGCCGTTCTGGCGTGATTGACTAACAAACATCCATCCAAACATTTATAATATTAGTAAGATAACTAATATATTCTGGTAGTGCACTTACAACTGTGCTTGATAGTGGTTTTTTATTAGTGCCGAAGAATAAGCTACTATATTTTTAAAACCGTTTTATTTTATTGTTCATGGTCTATATTATAAAAATATTATCATAAATAAACATAAGTTTTTAAAATTAAATTTGCATTTTTATAAACCACTAGCTGTTGCTCGCGGCTCCGCCCGCGTGGAGGTCATGTTTGAGACAAAAAGTATACACTACAAAATACCAATTTTCATGCATTTAACTTCAAAAATGAAGGATTTTCATACAAACTTTCTTACCCTATTTAACCCCCTTAGGGGTGAAATTTCCAAAAACCCTGAAATATGTGTTTTTAATTTTTAACTGTAAGGCCAAATACCAAATTTCATGCGTTTAACTGCAAAAATGACAGATTTTCATACAAACTTTCTTCCCCTATTTAACCCCCATCGGGGGTGGAATTTCCGAAAACCCTGAAATATGTGTTTTTAATTTTTGACTAAAAAGCCAAATACAAATTTTCATAAACATAACTTCAAAAATGACGGATTTTCATACAAACTATCATCCCCTATTTTACCCCCTTATTTCCAAAAACCCTTCCTTAGTGGATGCTTACGTCATAAAAGGTACCTACTGTCAAAATTTCAAGTCTCTAACCCCAGCCGTTTTGGCTGTGCGTTGATCGATCAGTCAGTGAGTCAGTCATTCAGTCAGTTTCTTCTTTTATATATACAGATTTCATTTTTGTCACCAAAACGCTACCAACTGTCATGGCCTCTCGTGTGACGTGACCATCCGCAAAACTACTAGACGTTTGACTCAGCGTTTTAGATGTTTCGAACGGTGACGTCATGCATGACTGATGGTCGTTCATGTCACATGACAAAATGATTTATTTTCACATATTTGTTTCTTGAAAATATTAAATTATCACATAAAAATTAACAAATGGTTTACTACTCGATATTTTTAGAAAATCTATTAAAACACTAAATTCTATCAGGTTTTTACTACTGTCAACTACCCTAATATTCTTCATTGTAAATTATTGGTTCCAAAGCAAGGAGCATTGTCAGACGACCCATGTATCTGTTTACCCCGTCTACTAATAATTACATTTAGTAATTTCGTTAATGTAAATATTAATATTTTCCGCTGGGTATAAATTCGAAACCGACGGACACACATCACGTATGAATAAGCAGCCATTGAATGCATTATTTACGCTTTTGTAGGCGCCTTTGTGCAAACCGATTTTTGCAGTGAGGCAATACGTTGGTATACATATGAAGCCCCAAGTTTGATTCTCTGTTTGAAAAATGATTGATTATTTTTTATAAAAAGTTTTTTCCTAAAATTTTATTCTTTTTTTTTTTTTTTAGTGACTCGATAGGCAGACGAGCAGACGGGCCACCTGATGGTAAGTAGTCACCGCCGCCCATAGACTTCTGCAATACCAGGGCACAGCAAAGCCGCTGCCTACCGTTGAAGGACTACTCTCTTTTTGCCTTCATTTTAAATTTTTGATTTGGTAGTGGGGGAAAGGAGATGTGAGGGGGCAGTGAAATTTAGACGGCACTCGAAACATAAAGTCGCAGAACAAGGTGCAGGATGGTTAAGCAGGTAATGCGAGGAGCCAGCGCGAAGCACGGAAGGGCCCCCGATGCCCCCCTGTATACAGACGCCGGGATCCAGTCCAGTCTCCCACGCTGGCACGACGACTGTACTACAGGATTTTCGCCAGTTGGCGGGACAGCTTCCCGGGGAGGGAATTTTTGAAAAGTGTATCCCCGGGTTCAGGTCCCCTACTGACTGGCAGGCGGCCGGCGGTGGCCGTTCCCATCGGGTCTCCCTGTACCCCACGCCAGCCCCCCACAGACGATACACACGCGACGACCACCAAAGTTCCGCATATTACGAGTACCGTCCAAACTGCACCACCAGGGAAAGGAGAGGAGAGAGGGAACGGCTATCTAGCCCTTCCGCCGGAACGCATTTCTACTTGGCGGCAGAAATAGGCTGGACGGTGGTACCAATCCGTTCGGGCCCAACTCTAAGTAAATAAAATTCACTCAAAGTTAAGCCCTGCCACCAGTAACCGGACGGGAAGGGATGGAGGAGGACATCAGAGCCACGGGTGGAGTGATGGAACGCGGCGCTGACGGCTCAAGTGGCCGGGGTTGCACTCCCGAACCGTTCTAAATGACAACCGGACAGACTGACATAAGAACGGCCTCTGGCAACCAAACAAAAGATTTTTTAGTTCTACTTTCATCCATTTTCTTGTTTTTATCCTTAATTACTTGGAAAAGAAGGGGGTTACCAAGTGTGTGTACATTTGCAAGTCGCTTTAAGAAAACTACTACGACTATACTGAATAATAGATAATTGAAGAAAATATATTTCTATACGATACGTCTATCGCAAATTGGTGGAAAGTAACTTAACATTTTATTTTCAAATAGAAAATCTCTTAATCATCATGATGCATGTCATGCAATCTTTCAAGTCTCAATTTTTAAAAGTGCACTAAAATCTTGATGTAAAAGAAAAGTAGAGCATTCGATCTTTCAACATTCTTTAGTGTATCTTCTTTGTAAAATTTTGTATCTTTTCGCTTTTTCTGTGCACATACGGGCTCTGAACTACAATATTGTTTTGAAATTTATGGTTGGTTCATTTTAGTAAATTTAAGTTCAAATATAAATCCTAAGTATTTTACACTACTAATAAAAAATATAGATTTAATGATTCTATTATTTGATTGATGAAATTTCATGTGTATATTTCAATGGGGTCCTGAATGGTTTGAAGACACAATGAGACCCGGTAGTTGGTACTGCTGTCGGTATGTCACCAAATTTATTGGGATTTGTGGGAGAAATTCCAAAGACTGTGACCTCATAATATCATACTTAATGAGACGCTGCTTTTCTGGGCAGGACGACGTCTGCCGGGTCCACTAGTATCAATATAAAAGTTTTTTAATTCTTAAAAAAGTACACCGACTTCAATAAAAAACAAATTATGCGTCCCTATAAATGTTGAGGGTTGCCCTCGATTTTTCTGACATCCCATCATCAGATCGTGACTTGGTGCCAATGGGACCACCTGGGAAGTATACCCTTTTAAACCAAAAAGAATTTCTCGAATCGGTCCAGGCGTCTTCGAGTAATCGGGGAACATACATAAAAAAGGGATTCAATTTAGAACCTCCTCTTTTTTTGAAGTCGGTTAATAAAATAGCTTGCTAAACCCAATACAGTGACTTAATAAAACCATTTAGTTACCCATAACTTGGCAGTGGTGTGAAAAATAACATACGAATGGATAGGGCGTGTGCCAATAAAAATAGGTTGTAATTTTAGAAAGATTTATGGGTCTGTATCGGCCCGGTTAGTTTTATGGACTAGGGTTTTATGTTATACCTAGCAACCAATAGAAGCTGGGCTTTGGTTAAATATCTATATATAAACTTTCCTCAAAGAGTATTCTAAACGTTGGACGAACAATTAAGGCTTTGTGGGCTCTGGGCTGAGGTATGATTGAGGGGGTGAGATGCGACGGGTGGCGGCGGCGTGCGCGGGGGCTCCCCCCCCAACGAGTAGCGATAGGCGCTCATATAAAGGATGTTCATTATTTAAAACAGTGAAATGAGCAAATGTCAAATAATTCTGATTAAATGGAACGTAAAATACCATAAATTTTTATTTTTTAAAAACCCTCAACTATTATGTGATTTTATTAAAATTAAAACCTATATGACAACCTCGGCCTCAAACGGGAGGCAGTGGGCTCGATTCTCGCAACAAAGTTACCGAATGTTATCGTTACAGACTAATGTTTGTTTCAAGTCTGGATGTACCTATATTATTACAAATTATAATGATAACAATGTCAATTATTACTCATATTTGACGTTCAGTGAAATAAGTTGCAATTTGAGTGAAAGTTATCACGTCTTTTATATACTACTCGCTGTTGCTCGAGGCTTCGCCCGCGTGGAGGTTATTTTTGGGAGCAAAAGTATACAATAAATACCAAGTTTATAAAAACCCCTTCGAAAATAATGTATTGTTTTAGGACAAATTTCATTACCATTAAAAAGGCAGAGGCAGGTTAAGGTGAGCTAACCGAAAAAGATAGATATATGCTATCGCGGACTTTTTTTATAACTTTTTAAGAGGAACAATTCCGTCATACTTGATTGTTGCGTAACTTTAGCCGTATACGCAGCGCACGCAAAACAAGCTCTCAAAAGGAATATATTTTCCCGTTTTTGCAACATTTTTCATTGCTGCTCGGCTCCTATTAGTCATAGCGTGATGTTATATAGCCTATAGCGTTTCCAGATAAATAGGTTATCCAACACAAAAACAATTTTTCAATTTAAAACAGTACTTCTTGAGATTAGCGCGTTCAAACAAACAAATAAACGTACACGTATTTTTTTAAATGTAGCCTCTAAAATGGTGAATTAGTAGTGGTTAAAAGTTTTCTGTCTGTTACATTTTCATGACTGAACTGAAAACACTAAACCGATTTTTATGAAAATATTTTTTTATCTTGTGCGTTGGGAGTGGAACACCTGTAAGAACGGGGACGTGAGGAAACAGGGTTTTTTTGCACGAGAACACGATCACCTAGGTTTTGTTGCTATAGATCTTAACCCGATTCCTGAGAAAGATAAACATGAGATCTAGGGTCTGGTTGAGCTGAATGATAAGATCCTCGCGTTTTCTCACGGTATCCGCTCAGCAAAGGTTACTAGACATATTCATATAGATGTAATAGCTTAAGCTAGCTAAGCTAAGCTAGACTAGGGATTACACCCATCTCTGCCAAATCCGTCCAGTTTCCTTTTGATTTTACCCTCCCATTCTTTACCCTTCTCCCGATCATCATCTCCCGTCACTTCTCTTGATCCTCGGTAAAGGAAGTGTATCCTTTCGATATTCGATTTCGGGATCCAACTTGGACTTCTTGTTTCACAACCGACTAAACGTCCACTGCACAATGCAGACCGTCAAGTATGAATTGTCATAAATGCGTTGAATTTTGGGTTCTATTATGAAAATAATAGAACTCAATATATTGTTAATTGAATTAATAATGTTAATATAATATTTAGTTGTGGAATAAAAACTTTTTCGTTGGTATGAATGAATATTATTAGAAAAAAATATTCTGTCAAAACAAAAAGTAATATCAAATGTCATAGTAATGAAAATCGATATAAAGAATTTACAATAAAATTATCTGTTTGTCTATTTACTATTTTGTCAGGGTGGCTCCGATGATGATGGAATCTGATATTTTTTTTATCCTGGCAAAGTGACGACACTGCACCTGATGGTAAGCGCAGTGTCGTCCAGTTAAAGTACCAACTAGCGAGAGACAATCTATGCCTCGCTACTTAACACAATCATGTCGGCCTGATGTTCAGTTTTTCATACTACGCCATGGGGCAAGGAGGTGAAGAAGCGGTTGAGGGTCTAGTGTCAGAGTACTCAGAACAACACGGCCAAACATCATACCCCAACTCTAGACCCCGACAAAAACCAGAGGTACACTGGCTGACCCCGGAACGCGACACACTTGCGTGTGCCACTATAGCAGGTTTTATACTCTGTGTACGGTGGTCGCTATCCTGGTGGATATGAAGATCCTGCCACCAGCAGGTATCGAGATAAGTGAAACTGAATAGGGTAATTTTTATACTAAAAAGTAAAGCGTTATCATAGGATAAAAATTGGCTAGGGAAATTATAATAGTAACTCATTGCCGTAAACAAGTGAGAAAATGTATAGATAATATTTGATAAAAAAGCCGGGTAAAAAGTATATATCTTCAGTTGATGCATTTTCAGAAATCATAAATTTTGCAAGATCTATTCTTCTGACAATTAATATTGTCATCCATATCTGACGTCATGCACGAAATGACAAGAATAGTTATATATTATTTCTCTTTTATCGACACGAACACAATAACGTATAATCGATCGTCCGCCGAAAACAAACGAGTACTTTAAAACGTATTGTGTGTCAAACTGCTAAATTAATATAATTATTATAATAATGAACTTTGTAGTCGCCTGCCTTAGGTTGACATTGAATTGTTATTATCGTATTTTAGTCTTGCGCAATCAGTAGAAAATAAATATAGCAGAACTTATGATATATAATTGAAAGAAATTCAAAGTGCTGTATCCAAAGCAGTTATTTACGATTATAGTCTTCGAGCTCTAGGGATCTGGTAATCAGTCGCAATCGTAGTGGGAAATAGTATGAGCCCGCTGATAATAATAATAATAAATAATCAAATTTGGATATAAGTTAGTCATTTCTCGACAGCCTCCTGGCGCAGCGGGCGATTAGTAAGTTGTGAAAGGAGAGGGCGTGGGTCCGATTCCCGCACCGAGTCAAATGTATGTGTGACAGACTGACATTTGTTTAGGATCTGGGTGTTGTGTGACCATTGTTCCTCGTAGTTCGTGATACCTAGGATACAAGTTTGACCTGGTGTGGGGTCAGGACTATGTGTGTGTCGGTTGGTTGTATTTATTTTATATTTCTACATCTATTTAGGACATAAACTGTTAGTTCCTCTCGTCTCGCGAACACCAACATTTTAATAATGGTATTAAATTAAATAATACTATTGTAAATTTTTATCGATTATTATCAAAAACAGTTCAGCGGTTTAACCATGCAACCTTCCAAACTGGAAGACTCACTTTCGTAATTATAATATTAGTATATTTTTGTTATATCAAGTATCATACCATAATTTTATTCTCAAATAGTTTGTTCAAATCACTCAACCTGTATTCACGACTTTTGATAAGAATTGACAGTCATTATGATAAATAAAATATATATCGTTTGAAATTATTATGATAAGTTAAATATATTTGATTATATTCAATATATTATCATGAGTTAGTGTTATTTGTGAACACTTTATGTCATATTCATCATGTTTTCACAAAAAATATTTTTGACAGCGCGAGCGAAAAATCGCGTATACGTCTGCTCTCAACACGGCCCAATTGCCGTCTGACAAGTCTCGCACATGCGCATCATGTTTAAAATACATTTCAACATGGAGACAACTGCCATTTCATGTTTCGTAATTTTAAAACATTTATTTCTTTGTATTTATAAATGAAATGTGATAAAATATTCACACACTCGTTTAATGCAGTTCATTGAAAATTTTATAGAAAAATTTCGTTTCAATATTTTTCTTTATAACCGTATACTACGGATTCATTTGGGGTCGTGTGGATTGAAATTTTAAAATTTCGATGCATCTTTGCGAATATTTTCTATCGAGCCAACTTTAATGAATCGTGTATCGAGAAGCACAATCGTTTTGTAAATATGTTCATCTTTCATGACTAATTTTTATATTGTTAATATTTTTAGTTTTTAACATCGAATAATTAGTTTAAAAATGTAGTCTGAACTGAACTGTCTGAGTCCACCTCACCTTAAAGGGCGGCATTTATATCAGTATTTTCCTATGGTTCGCGATCGCCTAACAAAAACTTGTCTGGAAATTGATCACTGTCTTTCACAATTTCTCACCGGTCATGGCAACTTTAAGAGCAAACTATTCTCATTTAGGTTGGTTGATTCACCTGCGTGCCCATGTTCTACACCAAACTGTGAGTACGAACAGTCCGCGCATCATGTTCTTTGGGAGTGTAGTCTCTGGCAAAATGAGCGCAACATTATGCTTGACAGTATGCAGATAACATCTGGAGTTGTATACTATATGGACCTTGTGGAGACTGGGAGGAATTTCCGTGCTTTCCGGCGTTTTTGCCATACCTATTATTGGAATCAAGCGTAACAGCTCGCATGATAGGACCCGTTAAGTAACTTCCGTGGTGCTTTACGTCTGGCTTCTCCAGACGTAAATGTCTTTTATTGGAGGTTAATACCTTTTTAGTTCAGTATTTGTCTCCCGCTTTGCTATGGAGGGAAGTGGACAATTTATATTTCCAACTCCTCCCTATATTTCTATTTGATTAATTCCCAGAGACTCGCCGAGTTTCATTACTCGGTGTCGAAAAAACGCGTGCCATTGTTGATCCTGGCTAAACAGGAGTTACAATGGCGGGTGTGTGGGCGGGATAGTCTAAATGTGGGACGAAAGGCCCTGGGTTCAATCTTCGCACTAAGACAAATGTTTATGTGACCAAGAAATATTTATATCAGGTAGGTATGCGTGTTGAGGGACTGTATTCTCCCTTACTTGTTAATACCCACGATGCAGGTTTGACCTGGTGTGGTAACAGGACTAAATTGTGACTGTTGGGTGTATTTATTTATTTATATCCTGCTTCCCCTTTAATTATTTGACAACTACCCCTTCCGCCAGATTTAAATGGCTTCTAACTTACTTATTATTGAGCATATTGATAAAATTAACAATAGGCTTTAGGGAACTTATTAATGCAAGTAATAAAAAATCAGATATTCTCTCATAGATCTTGGTACGTACAATACAAGTAAAATGGTGTCGTAAAAGTTGTCCCTCAATTAGCGGCAATATATAACATAAAAACACAGGATCGATAACTTTTTTTAAAATTGATTTTTTAAATCGATACTTTTAAAAGTAATTTTAGAGGAGGTAAAGACAGAGTATAAGGTAAAAGTTGGAAGTTAATCATAGAATACCAATTACTATCAATATTTACACTACGGAAAATAAACTCCAATAATTATCAGTCGTTTTTAATTAAGACCATAATACATGAAATTTTGCATTAATGATCGCAACAGACGGTCTCGCGATACAATCGCCAGCTGACGCTTTGTTCCATAAATGTTTTATTCAGACAGTAATTAAAATTTTGGAAAACAGTACTCCGTCACTTTTGTCTTGGATACAATAATGTTCCGACCTTCTCAGATTTACGTTGATAGAAAAACAATTTAATTCGATTATTATGTTCATTTATCAAACAACTCACAAGTGATTATAAAAATCTAAGATGCTTTTCCCAAAACCCACGAGCTATTAAATATTACATTCATTTTTGATATAATATCACCTTGCTGCCTTTTCAACACAGATTATCAAACATAACTCTCAAATGATTTTAAAATCGTAAGATATTTTCCCAAAACCCACAAGCTATTAAATATTATATACAGTTGCAATCAAATACATGTATCATTCGATTAATAGTCGATTGTTACTTAATTGTACCTGTATCGTGGAGAATGCTCCGAAGTATTATTTAACTCCTCTCCCTTCCACACCAGAATTACGTACTGGCTTGCGGAGCCTCGTGGTGTCTACTACCACGGCCCAAACAGGCTCGCATTTTTCATTCGTATTTTTGCCGCACCATCTATCTGTGGAACAGTTTGCCAGGTACCGTATTCCCTCCTTCCTATAATCTAGAGTCCTTTAAGCGTACTGTGAAGCTACTTAACAGGCCGGCATGATTATATAGCAGTAGTAGCGGGAGATAGTTAATATCAGGTGCAGTATGGTCAATTTACCAGTGCCAGGATAAAAAGAAATAAACTCTAGATTGACAATCAAAAAATGAATGAACATCGTTGACTATAATTTGATCTAGATATCCATTCGATGTAAATAGCAGCTGGTGGTAGGATATTCATATCCGCCCGGATAGCGACCACCGTACACAGGGCGGAAAACCCGCCATAGTGGCTCACGCAAGTGTGTCGCGTTCCGGGATCAGCCAGTGTACATCCGGTTTTAGTCGGGGGTCTGGAGTTGGGGTACAATGGCCATTTTACGGCCTTCTTAGTAATCTGACACTAGACCCTCGACCCCTTCTTCACCTTCTTGCCCATGGCGTAGTGTGAAGAAGCAGGCCGGCATGAGTGTGTTGAGTAGCGGGGATAGATCGTCTCTCGCTACTCAGTACTCTATTTGGACCGCACTGCGCTTACCATCAGGTACAGTGCGGTCACTTTGCCGTGCCAGGATAAAAAAAAAAAATAGACTTGAGCGTATATTTTGTTGACAGAGGTAAGCAAAGGTGGAACCGGTACATATACACCAACCTCTAACAGTCTCATGATGGTGCGAGCCTATAATGATCTGATACTGAGTATTTCGTAATAAAAAAATCAAATACCACCTCTATTTGACCCGGGTTCTAATTGTGGTATTTATACCATTAAAGTATTGCGCGATTAAGACCCGTTCCTAATTTTATAATATGTATTCAAATCGCGAGATTCTAAAAACATTTATTGTTTCTTTAATTGTTAAGAAAGTAGGGTTGTAACAGTACGCAATTACAACTACGCCACCGAGGCAGTCAGTATTATAAATAACACACAACAGTCACACACATTCTAAAGTATTTCTAAAGTTATGTGTGTATTAAATGTTAATCATCGCTTGCTTTAAACGGTGAAGGAAACATCGTGAGGAAACCTGCATTTCTGAGAATTCTTATACGAATTTCGAAGGTATGTGAAGTCTACCAACCCGAATTAGGCCAGCGTGGTGGACTAAGGCCTAACCCCTCGCATTAGTAGAGGAGGCCCGTGCCCAGCAGTGGGACAATGTTTAATACAGGGTTAGTATTATTATTTTAGTCACACACATAGCCCCGATCCCACACTAAGATACGAGTCTTGTGTCGTGGGTATCAGGGACTACGAGATACTTTCGGTCTCACAACAAGATCCGAAACAATTGTCTGACTGAGACACCTTTTTTCCAGTGTGGTAATCGAACCCACGGCCTCTCGTTTCACAGCCAGCTACTGCGCTACGGAGACTATTGAATTTTTTTTATTCGATTATGGCGTTACATGTACCACTCTTTGATTCTCTGTCCGTTTGGAATATTATATTTTGCACATACCTATAATGAGGTACAGTACAACGCTGTTCCTAATGACAGGAAACGGCGCGACTTCATCCGGTGTACAGATAGCAAAATGATACCCCCACCGTCAGCATAATAGCCGCATATTTCATTTATTTCACTTTGTGAACTGGAAATGGGTTTAGAACTTTGAAGTAGTATTATTTGTGTACTGCTTTGAAGTGTGAGTGCCTCGGTGGGGCAGTTGTAATTACGCATGCATTACGACTGCTGAGGGCGCGGGTTCGATCCCCGGGTCCGGTAAAGTGATAGGTATTTCTATTTATAAATACTCAGTATCAGCCCGGGGTCTGGAATTGAGGCCGGTATGGCGATAGGCTCGCTAAAAGTGGGTGTACTAGTTACACCTCTGCCTACCTCTTCGGGGATTACATATGAGTGTATATACTTATGCTTTGAAGTGTGAACGGAGTTAAGCAATTGCTAAATGGATATTTTTACCCAGAATAGGTTTGTCGAGATGATTTTCGAAGTGAAATCTTTAGGCACGTTGGGCTCTTTTGGGATGGGGAAAAAGCACTAAACTCGCATGACCGTCTCACTCAGATTATTTTACTTTTGACATAAGCACGCCTATGAAGTTCATAATTATATTAATTATAGCTGTTGCTCGCAGCTTCGCCCGCGTGGAGGTCATGTTTGGGAGAAAAAGTATACAATACAAAATACCAATATTCATGCGTTTAACTTAAAAAGCTGTAAAGCACGCTAAAGTGGAAGTGGGCTGGTCACGTCTGCAGACGGACAGATGGCCGATGGAGCAGACATGTGTTGGAGTGGAGACCGCGTTTAGGCAAACGTAGTGTGGGACGCCCTGTTGCACGATGGACCGACGACTTGAAGAAGGTGGCGGGTGGATGCGGGCTACCCAAGACCGCGATGGTTGGCGTTCACTTGGGGAGGCCTACGTCCAACAGTGGACGGCAACAGGCTGAGTATATAACTTAAAAAAGACGGATTTTCATACAAACTTTCATTCCCTATTTTACCCCCTTAGGGGCGGAATTTACAAAAATCCTGAAACATATAATTTTTATTTTTAACTAAAATGCCAAATACTAATTTTCATGAATTTATCTTCAAAAATGACGGATTTTCATACAAACTTTCATCCCCTATTTTACCCCCTTAGGGGTGGTATTTCCAAAAACCCTTCCTTAGTGGATGCCTACGTGATAAAAGGTACCTACTGTCAAAATTTCAAGTCTCTAACCCCAGCCGTTTAGGCTGCGCGTTGATCGATCAGTCAGTCAGTCAGTCAGTCAGTCAGTCAGTCAGTCAGTCAGTCAGTCAGTCAGTCAGTCAGTCAGTTTCTTCTTTTATATATACAGATAAAAGCCACACATCAAATGTTACTTATCTTGTTATGAGACCGTTAGTTGATCGCCGAGCGCTGAGAGACCAATTATTCTTGTTTAAATTAATAAGAAATAATATCGACTCTTCGTATCTTTTGAGTTGCTTAAGGTTCAGATGTCCAAAACGTATGCGTAATTCTAGTAAGTTCTTGTTTACAGGCTCCCACTTATAGTTTAAAAATGATATATCAGACTGTTTTCATCTTTAATTAACAATTAGTTGCTAATCATCATTTGTTTTAATGTTACTTTTAATTTATTCTCTATACTAATTTTGCACTTTCTGTGACATTGCGGTTTTTCTAACATTTATTTGTGGAAACTTTACTGGTCAATGTATTAGTTTTAATTTATTAATGTTATATGTATAGATTGTACTGTTTTTTTCCTAATAAAATAAATTGATGAACAATCATAAACAAACAGTTACTACTTCATGAACTCTGTTTCAAGAAAGAACACAGTAATTACAAAGTTTTAAGTTTTCACTTCTGTCGGTCCCAATGCCTGTGTTTTTTTAAAACGATATTTTTCATATGATTTTTTATTATCTGAATTAATAAGTTACTTGAAACCTATTATCGTTTTTTAAATACGCTTAATAACAAAGAAGCCATTTAAATCTGGTGGAAGGGGCAGTTGCCAAATAACTGAAAAAGGATGAAAGATATTAATAAATACACTATAGTGGTAGAGCCACGCTGTAGACATATTTGTCTGCAGCATGAATGGACCGGCTCAACCGGCGTAGTACCACTGTCTCACAGAAAACCAACGTAAACTGACAGTTTACTGTCGCGTTTCGTATGGTAAGTGAGATATCCGGAGGCCCAGATTCCCCCTTCCCTTCCCTAATCCCTATTCCTGTCCTTCAAGGCCGACAGCGCATACATGATACTTTCGGTATTGTGGATGTTCATGGGCGGTGGAGATCACTTAACATCAGGTGACACACATGCTCGTTTGTCGGACTATGCAATAAAAAAATAAAAACAAACTCAACAGTCACTCATATAGTCCTCACCCCACACTTTGTCAAATCCATGAATACGGTCTCATATCACCTAGACCCAAATTATCTGCCTGTCACACAAATGTTTGTCTGGGAGTAGGAATCGAACACACGACCTCTCGTTTCACAGCCGACTACTAGCTGCGCCACGGATGCTGTCAATAAGTACAAACTGACGCAATTGTGTTGACCGTCTAGATATTTCCGTAGTTTGTACCAAATTTTCATGGATGGAAAGGGCAGTGCAAACGTCGTTAAAACTAAATTTACGATAAGTGGTTGTGATCTTTACTACGGCATGCATCGTAGTGAAATAAGAAATGAGGTACACGAGAACTCACGAATAAGTATTCGAATAGAGAACGTTAAAATTTGTTCCAAATTTGATTTTGAATTTGACATATTCGTCATTTTTTTATCTTTTTCTTTGAGAATTAATATTAATCGATGTGTAAATAATACATTGAAATAATATTCAAAAGTCTTCATAAACTTTCTAATATTGTCCACATTAAAAACTATCCCTTATATATCCCTAATTTTTTGATCCGATTCTAAGGACCATAACAGACACTATTTAAAAAAAAAAGCCATAACTCATTACTCAATTAGACCACCGTACACAGAGTGTAAAACCCACCATAGTAGCACACGCAAGCGTGTCGCGTTACGGAGTCAGCGATGTTTGGCCGTGTTGTGGCCTTCTGAGTACTCTGACACTAGTGTCAGACCCTCGACCGCTTCTTCTCCTTGTCCTATGGCTTAGTGTAAAGAAGCTACATAGCAGGCCGGTATGATTGTGTTGAGTAGCAAGGGATGCATTGTTTCTCGCTTCTTGATACTCTACGGACGGCACTGCACTTACCATCAGGTGCAGTGTGGTCACTTTTTTTTAGTGCCTGGATAGGCAGACGAACAGACGGGCCACCTGATGGTAAGTAGTCACCGTTTCCTATAGACTTCTGCAATGCCAGGGCACAAAGCCGCTGCCTACCGTTACTTGCCTTACTTTGCCGTGCCAGAATAAAAAAAAAATCCTAATGAATAACACACAATCGATATGTGGTGAAATATGCAAGGGGCAATAAGCGTGCGTTCCGATACAAACTAGCCGCAAATTGGGGCTGCCAAACATTCATGAATCCACGGTACTGTTAATAATTGAATAAAAGTACGTGGCACGGGCAAGTTCGTTTCGTATTACGATTGAACAAACACACATAATAATAATACTAGCCCTGTATTAAACATTGTCCCACAGCTGGGCACGGGCCTCTTCTACTCATGAGAGGTTAGGCCTTAGTCCACCACGCTGGCCTAATGCGGGTTGGTAGACTTCACATACCTTCGAAATTCTTATAAGAATTCTCAGGTTTCCTCACGATGTTTTCCTTCACCGTTAAAGCAAGCGATAATTAACATTTCATACACACATAACTTTAGAAAAGTCAGAGGTGTATGCCACTTGGGTTTCGAACATACGACTTTCGGCTTGGCAGTCCGTACCGCAACCAACTAGGCTGTGGCTGCTATTAAAACACACAGAAGAGATCTAAAAACTATACACCCGATTGACTTGAAATTTGTCATAGTTACTCTTTTCCCGATGTAGATGCTCGCTAAGAACGGATTTTTGGAAATTTCACCCCTAAGAGCATAAAACAAGGGACGAACGGTTGTTGAATATATAGAAAGTTGGCGGCTATTTTTTTCAATATACAGTTATACAGCATGTTACATGATTAACGCACACTATGAAAGTAGTTTGTTCAGATTAAGCGACGGAATCGATATCAACAATTTTTTTATAGACGATTTTGTTTTCCAAATATATTAACACTCAGGTAAATAATAGTCACCCTTTAATTTAACGATCAAGACAAACGAAACTGAGACAACTCGATGCGATAAAGTCTTTTCTAAATGCAATAAAAAACGAACACTTTAAAAAATCAAATAATTAAAATTACGAACTGTATGTCAAAAATTAGTACAACTAATTTCATAAAAAACAATTTAGGTTTTTATAATAGCATTCTGGCCTCCCCGGTTTCCGATGAGGCTAGATTGCTTTATAAAATAATAGATAAGACACTAAAATCACGTGTTACTTAGTATGTTTGAGTACATTTTGTTAATTTGGTGTTGTAGATATATATTAATAATTTTGTTTTTTTTTATATAAGCTTATTTTGTCACAGTATGTATACAATAATGGGGGTGACATTTTCATGCTTGAAAAAACCCCCAAAATGAAAATAAAGAAAAAAACAAACAATATTTATATTCATCGCAGTCTGATTTCAATACATGAATTATGATTTTAATAATATTTTTAAATTAGGGTGTCTGAGGATGTGCGTTATTCCCGATACACGCAGTATACATTTTCTGAATCAGTGAATTTTTATGCAACTTTTTAGCCTAGTTTAAAAAATATGCACTTTTCGGAGCTAAAATCAACTGGTAAAACAAGGATCTTTTTTTCAGGCCACATTTATTTTGGAATACAATGCTCATAAATACAAGAAAATAAGTCATAAAGATGCAGTATGTGCTTAAACAAGAAATATATATTACTTCTACTAAAATCCACGGAACAATCTTTTTATAGACAGCCTCCGTGGCGGAGTATGCGAGTAGCTGGCTGTGAAACGAGAGGCCGTGGGTTCGATTACTGCACCGGGAGAAATGTTTGTGAGTGTTGTGAAACCGACAGTCTCTCGTAGTCCCTGATACCCACAACACAAGACTCTTCTTAGTGTTAGTGTGGGGTCGGTACTATGTGTGCGACTGTTAGGTGTTATTTATTTATTTATAGTGTTTTTTTTTCTGAAAATCAAAAAAACCTGTCCTGTAAATTGACAAAATGTCGCTGAAATCAAATAGCCAATCATCGATATATTCGTAAGCTATTCGTACTAGGTCCATGCCTTCTTTTAGTAACTGCGTCCAATATTTCTCCCAACCCACCTGCATAATAGTATGTATGAACGCCCGTGCCATCACGTAATGGTGCACATACCCGCGGGCGGAACATTGTTTACAGTGTTTCATGGTCACTATGGATCTTTTTGATTGCGCCCTGCGTTTAACGCAAACATAGGGTTATCTTTTCGATTAACTGTCGTTTTGTTAGGTCAAAGAGATTGGTAAACTGCAATATTAACCGTCCTTTTACTAAGAGGTTAGGTGAATAAACTTGATTTTGAAATATGTAGTTGAAAAGGGTTAGCAACATCAAAAAAACTATGCAAAATGAATTTTTAAAACGGCACAAACAATGTTATTGATTGATTTACACAACACTGTTACACATCTCAGTGCTTAATTAACATAACCGCATGACAGGATTTACTTAAGGCTTCTCTTTATAATTAATCTACCAGTAATACCCTCTAAGCTGAACTACGCGGCCACTGAACTGATTACACACTACACTTACTTCACCGAACCTCCAATATACTGAACATTAGATATACCTTCAGTATTTCTAATAATAGGAAATACCCTAATACGTGAAAGTGACTAAGATCGGAATATTGGATATTTCACCCAAAAAGGCGTAAAATTAGTGATGAATGGTTGTATAAAAGTCCGTCATTTTAAAAGTAACAAGCATGGAATTTCATATACTTGCTTTTGGTTACAAATAAATGTACAATTTTAATCCCGAAAATAACATCTATGCAGGCGGAGCCGCGGGCAACAGCTAGTAGCTTAATATAGATAGAAAAATATCACTGACACTGATCGATAGAGAAATGGTTGCTTCATATAATTGAGAGAATCAGAATTATGATTGAACATACATATACACTCACGCCTGTTATCTCCGAAGGGGTAGGCAGAAGTGTAACCAGTACACCCACTTTTCGTCAAATTTCAGTCCCATAATGTTTTAGGGAGCGAGCCTATCGCCATACCATTTTCAAAAACCCAATATCACTTTACCCGACCGGGATCGAATCCGAGACCTGAGCACAGCAGTCGTAACGCATGCCCAATTATAACTGTGCCACCGAGGCAGTCATTATGATTGCATTGAGTTGTTAATGTTAAATAATTGAAAGATTTTGAAGGAGGTTTATATTATAATATCTGCTACTTCGCTATCAGCCAGGTTCACATAAGACGTAGCTCTATCATACCCAGATTCCCCCTTATCAAGAGTACGTACACAAACACTCTATTGTATGTCAGTCAACCTTTATCAGAGATGCCTGTTCCCTTTCATCCGGCGGGGGATTCACGAATTTCCAATACATTTTATATACATTAACATTTGTGTATACCAGATTTTTACGTCAACGTGTTCACGTATTTGTGGTGTTTACTACCCCGTATCATCATATTCATAAATTCGTTACTTGACCACAAGCTTGATTTCGCTAATTGTTTTTTTAGCACGTTTGACATAAAAGTCAGTTGTATGACAGCTCACAGAACATTGTAAGTGGTAGAGCCACGCTGTAGACATATTTGTCTACAGCATGAATGGGCCGGCTCGACCGGAGTTGTACCACTGTCTCACAGAAAACCAACGTAAAGTGACAGTTTACTGTCGGGTTTCGTATGGTAAGTGAGTTTTCCGGAGGCCCACATTCCCCCTTCCCTTCCCCAATCCCTATTCCTGTCCTTTAAGGCCGACAGAGCATACATGATACTTTCGGTATTGTGGATGTTCATGGGCGGTGGAGATCACTTAACATCAGGTGACCCACTGGCTCGTTTGTCGGACTATTTTATATTAAAAATAGAAACATGTAATAGCGTATGATGACTTCATGAATTGATTCTTTTTCATCCAAAACAAGGTACCACGCGGGCTGAGCCGCGGGCAAAAGCTACTTTAATATAAAACCCAATTTAAATAGAAATGAATATCTGCACTGACATTATACTGTGATCAACTGAACTGTATTTATGGCAACCTTCGACTTAAAGTTAATTTGATTTGATTTCGTTCACTGTTTCATCTGGATTTATGTTTTAATTTTATTAGTTTTCTAATTAATAAAATAATACAAGCATTGTTAAACATTGGGCCACTACTAAGCGCGGGCCTACTACTAATGAGAGGGGTTAGGCCTTAGTCCATCCACCACGTAGGACTTTGAAACTTGTACACACCTTTGAAATACGTATGAGAGTTCTCAGTTATACAGGTTTCCTTGCGATGTTTTCATTCACTGGTGTAGCAAGAGATAATTTACAATCAATACACACGTAACTTTAGAAAAGTCACAGGTGGATGCCGTGTGGGTTGGTTTCGACCATATGACTTTCGTCTTGACAGTCCGTACCGCAACCAACTATGCCGTCGCTGCTTTTATTTCTAATTATATTTTGACTGCCTTGGTGGCACAGTTGTAATTGCGCATGCGTTACGACTGCTGTGCTGAGGTCTCGGGTTCGATCCCCGGGTCGGGTAAAGTGATATTGGGTTTTTCTATCTAGAAATTCCTCAGTATTAGCCCGGAGTCTTAAAAATGTGCCCGGTATGGTGATAGGCTCGCCCCCTATCACATTATGGGACCGAAATTCGGCGAAAAGTGGGTGTACTAGTTACACCTCTGCCTACCCCTTCGGGGATTACAGGCGTGAGTGTATGGGTGTGTGTTATATTTTGAAAAAATTACCTTTTTTAAACTGAGTAAAATCGACTCACCCCATGCTTAACACACTATGTAAAAAGTGTGCTTTTATTTTGTTACATATTGTATATGTCGGAGCATAAAGAATACGGACACTGGATTGAACTTTAAATGACTCGTTTTATTGTAAAATGTCTACCGCCACTTGTTTTGCTATTTTGAGGGTGGATTTGACTAGTTTATCGCGTGATCTCGCGCACGAGTGGGGCACTATAGAAAATATCATAATAAAAGCGTGCACCTTGTCATTTTGAGAAGAATTCCACATTCAATCTTGAATAGCTAGTAACTTAGAGGTCGTAATGCCGAAATACTGTGTAATGTAATAAGTTAACGTGTTGTGAGACTGTAATTAGTATCAGTTATAGTAACTTAGATAGTGCTGTGTTTAAAAGAGCAACCATGGGGTTTCTTGCCAGCTCTTCCCCATGGATGACTGCATTCCGAACTGGCAGTAGTTTAATAAACTCTAAAGTCTGAAGTGTTAATCTCGTGTTTTACTACCGAACTATTATACGATGAGCATCCTGACAATATCTGGAGATCGGAGAGGGATGTGTAAGCCCTCTCACAACCCCGGCCTGTGGACACATTGCCGCTGACATATATATAGATATAAATACTCACAGCTCAATAGTTTACAAGTTTTATTCCGAAACATCAAGCTCCAAGCATTTTCCGTATCATTTCCCATGCAAGTATCGTGGCTTTATAAATATTTATCAACTCTGCCGGCTACCAGACGCTGGTTAGCGAGTCTCGAGGACGCGATAAAATGTTTTGCATTAACCGCCAGCTGAATCTGAATATGTTGGGAAATATATGCCGCATAAACGCACTTGTATCGGATGATTTGATTTTTAAGCGGTTTATTTACATGAGTGCTGTAGCGATAGTCTAGTTGGTCGCGCTACGGACTGTCAAGACAAAAGTCGTATGTTCGAAACCCAAATGGCATACCCCTCTGACTTTTCTAAAGTTACGTGTGTATTCATTGTTATTATCGCTTGCTTTAACGGTGAAGGAAAATATCGTGAGGAAACCTGCATACCTGAGAATTCACAAAAGAATTTCGAAGGTATGTGAAGTCTACCAACCCGCATTGAGCCAGCGTGGTGGACTAAGGCTCAACCCCTCTAACTAGTAGAAGAGGCCCGTGCCCAGCAGTGGGACAATGTTTAATACAGGGCTAGTATTATTATTATATTATTTACTTAAGACTTTGAATGCATTAGTTAATAAATTGTAGTGACTTTATACGAGTCCAAAGCAATTAAATTATCTTTGATACTCGCTTTTGCTTACTACTTGCTTTTGACAGCCTCCGTAGCGTAGTGGGTGAGTAGCCGGCTGTGAAACGAGAGAGCGTGGGTTCGATTCTCACACCGGGACTATATTATTATTATACCTCAATTGTATAAATTATTATATAAAGACCCTGCTGATGCTTTATACTGAGAAGTAAAACAAATAAACTCATCTGTAGGTCTTTTGATAATAATAATACTAGCCCTGTATTAAACATTGTCCCACTGCTGGGCACGGGCCTCCTCTACTAATAAGAGCGGTTAGGCCTTAGTCCACCACGCTGGCCTAATGTGGGTTGGCAGACTTCACATACCTTCGAAAAACTCTCAGATATGCAGGTTTCCTCATGATGTTTTCCATTACCGTTAAAGCAAGCGATAATTAACATTTTAATACACACATAACTTTAGAAAAGTCAGAGGTGTATGCCACTTGGGTTTCGAACCTACGACTTTCGTCTTGGCAGTTCGTACCGCAACCAACTAGGCTATCGCTGCTATGTAGGTCTTTTGAAATATTGTAATATCATATATCTTGAGGTTTTACAATTATTATAATGATAATAAGTATAATTAATATTACAAAAAAATATTGCGTTGTTGTGCATGTTATTGCACAAGTCTGGCTATCTAATAATTTAGAGACTTAACCTGAATAAAATGCTGTTTATCCAAAGCTACAATACAGTATTTGAAAATAATATTTATAATAATCATCTGGGTACTCAGACAGTGGACCCTTGACCGCTTCTTCACCTTCTTGCCCATGGCGTAGTGTGAAGAAGCAGGCCGGCATGATTGTGTTGAGTAGCAGGGGATACATTGTCTCTCGCTACTTGATACTCTAATTGGACAGCGCTTACCATCAGGTGCAGTGTGGTCGCATTGCCTTGCCAGGATAATGATATACATATATTCATACAAACAGCGACATAAATTAGTTATTCCCATCCTCGTCGCCAATATAGTATTCCTTACTTGGGCAATAAACCATAATAATACAGAACTAAGTGAGAGCTATATATTGTATGGTTACCCTGGGTTACCCCAACTTGACATATATTACTACAATAACGTTATGGCATTTATTGACGAATCCAGTACAAAAGTACGGTGTCGCTACAATATGAAATTGGTAGAAATAAATAAATAATTTAAATGAATACACACAATAATCCTGACCTCATACTAAGTGAGTACATTGAGTACATTGTTCCACAACATTCAAACTGAAACATATATTCATGAATCACACAAACGTTTGTCTCAGTGGGGTAACTCCCGGCTTTGCACCGACAGACTAAAAGGCGAAATGGGCTTTTGCCATGAAGGCTGTCAAAAAAATTCATCAAATTAAAATCACTCCAGTAATTCCACGAAACACGTCAATACTAAGTATTTAAATTAGGTTTAATTAATTAGAAAGGTTCACATTTCTTTTCACACAAACAGGGGTTTCATTTTAAGAACATTTCACATAGTATAAAGACGAAATAATTAGGTGAATTTGAAGCCAAGGGATTTCCTTTGCGCTGTAAAGAAATGGAAGCTTCATTTTTGAAGAAAGACCGAGTAAGCGCGGTGATAATATAGTAATTAGTTTAATCTACATAAATAAAGATTAAATTCTTTTCGTTGGTAAGTGCATAGCTTGAGAAATAGCCTGAAAAGATTTTAAAGGAAAACATATTAAAAGAAAAGAAAAGTTGCCCTAAAAAAAAAATAAAAAAAAAATCGAGAAATTCGTTAACTTTTACAACTTCATAGGAAAATAAAACCATTGGAGATGAAAGTGGATTGATTGATCAAAAATACCAACGGCATATGACATTCAAGTTTAATCTATCATGTGAAACTTCTTTAGACACGTTGGGCAACTCGCGTGACCGACAGATTGGGATACATATCAATTGAAGACTTCTTTTGGGACGTGGTTTACTTTTTGGGATGGGGAAAGATTATTTTACTGCCTCGGTGGCGCAGTTGTGATTGCGCATGCGTTAAGCTGTGCTGAGGTCTCGGGTTCGATCTCCGGGTTAGGGAAAGTGGTATTGGGTTTTCCTATCTATTACCATCAGGCGCAATGTGGTCACTTTGCCGTGCCAGCAAAATAGAAATAGGAGGTCTCGAAGATTTATTAACTCTGTATTAAACTAATGATTAGAATTCCTCTGCACTTACAATGTCTATTGCATTTAGTCCAAATCAAAATTGTACGTTAACTATCTACAAACATAATTCTAATAACAAAAACTTCCAATCTGTATATATAAAAGAAGAAGCTGACTGACTGACTGATCGATCAACGCACAGCCTAAACGGCTGGGGTTAGAGACTTGAAATTTTGACAGTAGGTACCTTTTATCACGTAGGCATCCACTAAGGAAGGGTTTTTGGAAATACCACCCCTAAGGGGGTAAAATAGGGGATGAAAGTTTGTATGAAAATCCGTCATTTTTGAAGTTAAATTCATGAAAATTTGTATTTGGCATTTTAGTTAAAAATAAAAAATATATGTTTCAGGATTTTTGGAAATTCCGCCCGTAAGGGGGTAAAATAGGGAATGAAAGTTGGTATGAAAATCCGTGATTTTTAAGTTAATGAATATTGGTATTTTGTATTGTATACTTTTTCTCCCAAACATGACCTACACGCGGGCGGAGCCGCCAGCAACAGCTAGTTGTTTATACAAGGTTCTGTGGAAGTTTCATACGGGCGGGCGATTGTCTTGAATTATCATACGAAGTTTGTAAGGGCAATTCGAGATAACATTGTTTTCAACGAATAAGTGTTCCTTTTGAGATGTGAAAATTGTAGAGCCTTAAAATATAATAATGGTGTTATCAATGAAACTTGTTAGATATTCAGTTTAATTTCCAAGTATATAAGTAAAACTTTTTTAATTCATAAAAAGTACACTGGATTCAATAAAAAAACAAATTATGCGTCACTATAAAATTTGAGGGTTGCCCTTGATTTTTCTGAGATTCCGTCATCAGATCCTGACTTGGTGCCAATGGGACAACCTGGGAAGTATACCCTTTTAAACAAAAAAATATTTCTAGAATCGGTCCAGGCATCTTCGAGTAATCGGGGAACATACATAAAAAAAGATTCCGACGAATTGTTAACCTCCTCCTTTTTTGAAGTCGGTTAAAAAGAGACTGTCTCGGTGATGCAGTTGTGATTGCGCAGTTGTAATTGTAACATGCGTTACGACTGCTGTGCTGAGGTCTCACTTTCGATCCCCGGGTGAAGTGATATTGTGTTTTAACCGACTTCAAAAAAAGGAGGAGATTAACAATTCGTCAGTTTTTTTATGTGCTATTCCAGACTATAATCTATCTCTGTGCCAAATTTCAACCAGATCCGTCTAGCCGTTGTAGCGTGATTGAGTAACAAACGTCCATCCATCCCTTTGAGTATTTAACACTACTCTTAGATCCATCCATCCAAAAATTGACATTTACAATATTAGTCGATTATCATATTAGTAGCAGCGATAGCCTAGTTGGTTGCGGTACGGACTGTCAAGACGAAAGTCGTAGGTTCGAAACCCAAGTGGCATACATACACCTCTGACTTTTCTAAAGTTATGTGTGTATTAAAATGTTAATTATCGCTTGCTTTAACGATGAAGGAAAACATCGTGAGGAAACCTGCATATCTGAGAGTTTTTCGAAGGTATGAGAAGTCTGCCAACCCGCATTAGGCCAGCGTAGTGGACTAAGGCCTAACCCCTCTCATTAGTAGAGGAGGCCCGTGCCCAGCAGTGGGACAATGTTTAATACAGGGCTAGTATTATTATAATATTAGTAGCATGATACTAAAATGTTATAATTACTTATTGGTTCCATAGGCAATTTTACGCGTGACCGAAAGGGTAAAACGTGTCATGTAAATATATGGCATAGATAATATTCAGCTTATTCGAGCCATGAATGGAGCTAGTCAGTAACCGAATTCATTAGTACGGTATTGTGTGGGCCGCGCCGGGGTTGCGCCAAAATATATGTGATTTTGTATATCTGTATTATTGAATAGGATTACGGAGATACCAATAGCACTGTGTGAAAATGCCGGGCTTTTAGTCGTGTAAAAGTTTTCTCAATCTAGTTAGAATAAGAGTTAATTGTCAGTTTCTTGTATTCGATAGAGTAAAGTTGTGTAGTCCCATTTCTTTATACTCAACACAATTATGCCGGCTGTGTAGCTTCTTCACACTACGCTATGGGGCAAGGAGGTGAAGAAGCGATCGAGGGTCTAATCTCAATGTACTCAAAGGCCACAATACGGCCAAATACCGTATCCCAACTCTAGACCTCCGACAAAAACCGGATGTACACTGGCTGGCCTCTACTACTATGGCGGGTTTTGCATTCGGTGTACGGTGGTCGCTATCCGGCGGATATGAATATACTACCACCAGCAGAGTAGGTAGCAACACGATCATAATGATTTGCACTAAACATGTTGTGTAAATCCACTTACGATTCCTATATATAATACAAGCCCTGTATTAAACATTGTCCCACTGCTGGGCACGGGCCTCCTCTACTAATGAGAGGGGTTAGGCCTTAGTCCACCACGCTGGCCTAATGCGGGTTGGCAGACTTCTCATACCTTCGAAAAATTCTCAGGTATGCAGGTTTCCTCACAATGTTTTCCTTCACCGTTAAAGCAAGCGATAATTAACATTTTAATACACACATAACTTTAGAAAAGTCAGAGGTGTATGCCACTTAGGTTTCGAACCTACGACTTTCGTCTTGGCAGTCCGTACCGCAACCAACTAGGCTATCGCTGCTATCGACTCCTATATGACCGAATCCAAATATTCACAAGATTCAATTTGAATGGTGTAGTAACATCAGTATTCAGTCAGCTATCAATATTATAAAATGGTTTTAAAACCAAGATAATCGTTAAATAATCATAGAATACATCCATACACATAATTTTTTTTTTTTTTTTTTTAGTTTTCGCGGGGAAAAGCGATTTATCACTACCGCCCCGCCGGGGGGATGGCGGGACGGTTATGTTGGGCTCGCCGGCCTTACGACCCAGCGTTAAGCCGTCCGGGAGAGATGTTGACATCCGGACGACCGCTGGGCCGAGTCCCTAACAAATACCCTACACCGGCAATACCAACTAAAAACCCCGCGGTGGCCCTCTTCGGCGCATAAGAGACGGTCCCGGGCTCACGGAGCGAGAAGCGCCCCATTTTCGACCGAAACCGCCCCTGCGCGGTGCCGCCTTGCGACCCGTCTCCAAGTGGGGGGGGCTCAGAAGCCCCCGCGCACCGAAGGACGCCCTCGGCGTCCACGGCAGCTACGAGGCCAACCACCCGCGCTGCCGTCATCCCGGGGTCGCCCGGTGTGCCGACGAAGTATATACAAAATAAAACTATGTACAAAACAATTTTCGACACACCGGAAAGGGCGCTACGACAGCCCCCCGCTGCGCGCCCGCGACCCCCGATGCCCCTATTAGTCGTCTCTTACGACAGGCAGGGGATACCGTGGTGGGATTCTCCAAACGCCCCCAAACCACAGGGCGGGAGACGCCGGTCAGTCGTCAACCCGGCGCCTCCTCCGTCTCGCCTGGCGGCGGGAGGGATCGGAGCGCTGTTCCCGATCCCTCTCGGCACTCTCCTTCTGTGAGATTACGGCCTCACAGAAGAGGGCCACCGCGCGCCAGGACCTCCGGCTGTCGACCATGGCTGACACCAAAGTCGGCAGCGAGAGGTCTCCTCCGACGACTGCTGCGAGAGCGCTGCGCTCTTCATCCCAGGCTGGGCACTCCTCAACAGTATGTTGGGCCGTGTCACGCGGACAGTTGTCACAGTGGTGACACACGGCCGACCCTTCTGCGCCGGCTATGCGACACAGGTACTCGCCAAAACAACCGTGGCCTGTGAGCACCTGTGTCAGCCGGAACGTCGCCGCGCCGTGGCGCCTGTCCAACCATTGGTTAAAGACAGGACGCACTGCCGCTACGACCCGCTGACCCGATGACGGATTCTCCAGCCTGAGACGCCACTCCTCCACGGCGGCTCTGCGGAGGGAGCCACGGATGGCCTCCACCTCTCTCAGGGCCGGTCTCTCCCCGCGCCTGAACGCCTCCTCCCGCCAGTGAAATGAGGCGGAGAGGGCCCTTGCGTCCAGGACCCACGGTATGAAACCGGCCAAAACACAAGCCGCCTCGAACGAGACCGTGCGGTAGCCCCTGATCGCGCGCTGCGCCACTGCACGCTGTGGCTTGCGCAGCAGAGCGACGCACCGGTCGCTCAGAGACTCGGCCCAGACGGGACTGCCGTACAGGGCCATGGACCGCACGACTCCGGCGTACAGCCTTCGGCAAGGGATGCCAGGACCTTCCAGATTGGGCAGCAGGGTTCCTAGTGCACCTGCTGCCCGAGTCAATTTGACTCCCAACTTCTCAAAGTGGGCGCGAAATTCCCACCGGCTATCCAAAACTAACCCCAAATACTTCATCGTTTTGCCGATGGGAATCCGCACCCCATTCACCACGATGTGGGCACCGGCCGGTGGCCCCTTCCGAGGCCCATGGAAGCAAAGGGCCTCGGTCTTCTCAAGGGCCACCTTCAAACCAAGTCGCTGAATGCGGCCAACGACGTGGCCGGTACCCACAGCCGCCTTGATTGCGGCATCCTGGAAGGTCCTAGCCGACGCAGTAACGAGCGTATCGTCGGCGTAACAAGTGACGCCGACGCCCCAGAGGTTGGCACCACGGAGCACCCAATCATATCCGATGTTCCACAGGAGAGGACCCAGAACTGAGCCCTGTGGAACACCGCACACCATCGCTCTCCGGTGCCACCCATTGGCGCCCGGATACACCACGTACCTCTCGGATAAGTACGCGTGCACCAGACGCCGAAGATAGGGTGGCACCACGTGGTACCGCAGTGCCTCATGAATACAGGCCCAGGGCAGCGAATTAAAAGCGTTGGAGATGTCCAACGACACAGCAACCATAACTTTGCCCCGGGCCACTGCTTCTTCCGCCTGTTCCTTCACCCGCAGAATCGCGTGAATGGTGGATCGGCCCTTGCGGAAGCCGAACTGGCAATCCGCCAAGTCCGGACCGACCCTCTCGAGGTGCTCGACGAGGCGAGCGTGTATAATGCGCTCGAAGAGCTTACAGACCTCGTCGAGCAACACGATGGGCCGGTAGGCCGACGGCGACTCTGCGGGTCTTCCTTCCTTCTTCAGCAGGACGAGCTTCCCGGTTTTCCAGCGCGTCGGGAAGACGCCCTGCTCCAAACAGGCGGAGAAAAGGTTGCGGAGCCTCGGCCCCAAGTGTTCGATGGCTAACACCCAGATCTTGGCGGGGATGCCATCGAGACCCGGGGCGGTGTTCTTGCCCCGCAACCGCGACACTGCCGCCCGCAACTCCGCGGGCGAAACCTCTGGGATATCCCTTGCCGAACTCGACGATGGCGCCGACTCGCGGGGCGCCATCGGTGGAGGAGTGGTCTCCACGGTGGCCGGAAACAAGGCCGCGACGACTTCGGCCAGAAGTTCTGGCCGGAGACTCTGCGACAGCGGGGGCGCCGCTGGGCGAAGCTTGTTCATCACCAAGCGAAAAGGGCGCCCCCACGGGTCGCTGTCGAGGGTCGAAATGAAATCCTTCCTCGCCGCGACCTTGGCTCTCTTAATGGCCACCTGCAGCGCTCTCTTCGCCTCCTTGTAGAGGCCATAGAGCTGCCGCTCCTGGCTTGCGTGTCCCTCGTCCCGCAGACGCCGGCGACGGTGCCTGGCGTACTGGCGGCGCGCCGAAACACAAGCGATGCGCAACGATGCTAGCTCCTGCGACCACCAGTACACCTGGCGTCGGGGCGGGAGACGTCGGACTCGGGGCATGGCGGCGTCACAAATGTCCGTCACCGATACCCCGAACCATTCCGCCTCCAACTCGACCTGCACCGGCCCCCCCGGTACAGGGAGCCACGACATAGCCAGAGCGGCAAGTTCCAGGGCCTCGATATCGAGGCGCTTCAATGCCCACCGCGGGCCGTCCTGATGCGGGGCACTCGGTCTACGACCAGGCTGAGAAACGGCGGACGCGGAGACGTCGAACCTAATGTAACGATGGTCCGACAACGTCTCCACGCCCACCAAAACTTTCCAGCCCCGGACACGGCGTGCGACGGCCGGACTCGCAAATGTAAGATCAACAATTGAGCCGCCGTTGTGCCGCACGCACGTGTCCACCGACCCCCTATTCAAGACGGCCAGACCTGCCGAGATCGCCCAATCCTCCAGGACCTCACCACGAACATCGGTCGCCGACGAGCCCCATACCAGGGACTTGGCGTTGAGGTCGCCGGCGACAATTGCCGGGTGAGGTTGGCCTTGCGCCACCAGGGCCCCCAACTGAACGAGAAAAGATTCAAAATCAGCGAGGGGTCTGTTGGGAGAGAAATAAACTCCAACTACCCAAATATCTCCCAACAGAGCCGCGACGCATCCCCGACCCTTCGCTACTTTTTCGAAGGGCGGGGAGCCAGCGGCACCCTGGGTGATGATGGCCACCGAGCTGTTGACGTCCCCCGCCCAGTTATCACGCGGGGGGATGAAATATGGCTCGGCGACCACGGCCACTTGCACCGACCACTGCGCCATGCTCTGGGTTAAAAGATCCTGAGCACGGGCACAGTGATTGATGTTCGCCTGGAGGAACTTAAATGCCATTATTGGGCGATCTCCATTGCAACAACCTCGGCCTGCGGTGGGCTCTCCAGCTGCAGCTGGGCCGTAGCCCCAGCGACAGCTGGATTAACTCCTCGGGACGGACGACGACGCCGGTTCTTCCGGGAGGAGACGGGACACGCCTTCCCCCCGATCTGATGCCCGGCGGGCTTTCCGGCCGCACTGCATAAACAACAATTCGGCGCGGCCTCACACTGCCGAGCTTTGTGGCCCGGCTGACCGCAGCGGTAACAAAGGCCGCTACGGTCTGTTGTTCCCTCGCAACACTCGCGGACGTGACCCGTTTCAAGGCATTTGAAACACCGCATTGGTCGCGGCTCGAGCACAGAAACACGAGCCGCAACCCAACCAATCAGAATCCGCCCTGCACCTTTCACCTTTTGGGCCGCCTTAACTGGCATTTTGGCCCAAACCGTTCCGAGACCCGAGCGGTCGGGACGAATTTCGCCGACCTTAATGGCGTCGGCCGCGCACTCACCGGCCTTTAAGAGGGCCGCTGTGACCGCTTCCGGGGTGGCTGTGTAGTCCAAGCCCGAAAGCCTTAACTCTGCGGTCTTTGTGGGCCGGGATATTCGGATGTCCTCCGACCCTGCAAAACATTCCCTGAGCCTCGCAGCTAGGGAGTCGGCCCTCTCTTCACTGTTGGCCCCGGGCACCTCATACATGGGGGCACCCGTGGCCGCAAACTTTGGCCTCAGCCTTTGAATATTTAGGCCGGTGAGGTTCACTTTATGTTGGGCTTCTGTCAACACCTGGGCGTATGACAGGCCCTTCTCAACTGCGGCCGGCGTCAAAGATATTATGACGGCCGCGGAACGCGGCGGCCGGAGCTTTGGCTCAGGCCTGCGCGACTGTTGTTGCTGCTGTTGTTGTTGATTTGCAGCCGGTGCCGCGCTAGGCAAGAGCTTTTTCTTTTTCTTGGCCGCCACCACGTTCCACGGTGTATCAAGTGACACCGGGGCAGGCGGCAGCGGTCGAGGCTCAATAGGAGGGGCCTGAGTCGCCACCTTCTTCTTGTTTGCTCCCTTCTTCTTATTCGCTTCGTTGCTCTTGCTCTTGCCCTTATTTTTTTGAAGGCCCGAGGGCCCAGCGACAGCCAATACTGGTTCAGGAGCAGGCGTCAACGTATTGGAGGGTCCATCAACTATTGGGGTAACAATTGGGGGAATAGGAGGCAGAACTCCCACACTCTTCCCCTTTCCTTTCCCCTTTCCTTTGCCCTTGCCCTTGCCGTCTACCGGTTGTGCTGATCCTGTTGACGGCAGTTCAATTTTATTGGCTTCACAGTCAGCCCTGTGTTCGTGTGCCAATGGTGGCCTCTGGGACGGCCCCATCCTTGCTGACTCGATCCTCGCGGTAATGCGAGTCTCGAGCCGCTCAAGCGCTTCTTCCGAAAGTTGCGCATGTCTTTCTGCCTCCAGCACATCGAGGCGGCGGCGAAGGGAAGCATTTTCTTCCGCCTGAATTCTCTTATCCGCCTCGTGGCGGGCACACAACTCCTTCCATTTATTCGCCTCTTCTTGCAGGCCAGCCATTACAGACGATTCGGGCTGGGCCACGAATTTATGGATGATGTCCATTACAAACTTAAGGGATCTTATATAAGTACCCTTAAGGTGCCCCGACTTTACAGACACCATCTTGATTATTTCGGTGCACTCTTTTAAATCTTGTAGGAGAATGACCCTATCGTTTTCAATACCCTCCATGCGAGGGACTTTCGCAGCAGGAGTAGGAGGCGTCTTCATGAAAGACTGTATTCTGGCCTCCATCTCCTTTTCGCCCTTGATGCGGGCTTCTTCCCGTCTCTGAGCGTCCAGCTCCCTTTGTGTCTTCCGCAAGCCGACATACGTGCCGGTCGACGGCGGACGGCAACATCCAGTCGCAAGCGAGTTACCCTGGGCATCAGTGCCGCTCTCAGACTCGCTCGAGAGTGCGGACCGGGAGCGCACGGAATCCGTGTCACTGCCCTGCCACCAGCGACTCCTTTTCGCGCATGAGGACGCGCGACTGCTCCTTGCCCTAGTTACGCGGGCCGGAGTTGCCACGGACAATTCCGCAGCCACAACCTCTGTGGGCGTCTCGCCCACCATCTTCTGCACACAACCGTCTTCAGGCTTGCGCCCTCCAACCTCCGCCTCTCCGGGCACGGAATCCGGCACCGGAGTAGGCAACCTCGTCACAAGAATTTGTGGTGTTTTAAAATTATTAGATTCCATAAAGAGTCCCACGAGTATGGGGGAAGTAAACCGTCCACCCAGCCAGAGCCCCCTGTAGCTGGGTAAGCCTTTACGTACACGGACGAGGCACAGGCATGTACCCCTCCGGCGTGGTTCGCACTAGCGACCGAACTACCCATCGGCCATGCATCCCCTCACGGTGCGCCGCCGCTTGGGATTCGGGGTAACTTTTTATAGAGGTTTTCTCCCTCGCGGTCCAGGCGGTGAAGCCAAGACCCTCGGTCCGATCGGAGCGCGAGACATGACCACAGACCTCCATATGACCGGATTACGATATACGACGGTGACAGCAAGAGAGAACTTCCCCCCTACTGCCCGCTCGGCGGCGGGGTGAGCGCACACCGAGCCCGCCGACACCCCCAGGACAGAACCCGAGGGGAACCAAAAGGTGCCACTCTCCAAACACGAAGACAGCCGCCACAACAGGTGACGACTGCCAAACACCTTCCGTCAGGATATTAGCCGTCGGTCAACGTGACCGCCGTTGCCCAGGGTGCACCACGAGGAGGTTTCCTGACTCCGCACCCCATCCATACACATCATGTCTTAACATCAGTCAAGAGTGAATAGGTATCTTCTGGGCAAGCGTGCTCCACCGTAGACCACATCATCACTTACCATCAGGCGAGATAGTGGTCAAACGCAAGACTATAAATAGTAAAAAAACACACACTTCTAAGCCCCGGAGTGGTAGGCAGAGGTGTAACTAGTACATACACATTTCGCCGAGCTTATTACCGTCCTATGATGTGATCGGTGGTGAGTCTATTGCTATACCAGACCCAATTCTAGACTCCGGTCTGAGAGTCAGTATTTCATCTTAGAAAAACCCAATATCGCTTTTACCCGACCCGGATTTCGAACTTGAGACCTTAGCACAGCAGTCGTGCTACGAACACATCCACTTTGTTAAAATTAACTTGACAGTACAAAGAATTTATCATAAAAACTTTACCTTTAAATGTGTAATTAAAGTTTCCAAATATAATAAAAACCCAAAAAAAATCCCGCACTTAAACAACGCCATCTCGCGCGCGTCTTAAAGTACTAAAAACTGCCAACATCGAAATACTTAACTCAACAGTGCAGCTGGAAAAGTTCGGCAAACTTAGTAACCGGCGGTCGAGGTTCGTTAGCGCCCTTTGTTATAAATTCGTCTCTTTTCAGGGGCTGAAATATTCAACTGAAATTGCTCGCTCCGGTTACTTCCAACTACAGTCGAAAATGTATAGTGTAAAGGCAGTTTAAATTTAATATAGGATAGCGAGGGATGGACTGTCTCTCGCTACTGGATACTCTATCTGGACGGCACTGCGCTTACCATCAGGTGCAGTGTGGTCAATTTGCCGCGACAGTAAAAATATATATATATATTTGCGGTTGCGGTACGGACTGTTAAGACGAAAGTCGTATGTTCGGAACCCAAATGGTATACACCTCTGACTTTACGTGTATATTCATTGTTAATTATCGCTTGCTTTAACGGTGAGGGAAAACATCGCGAGGAAATCTGCATATCTGAGAATTCTCATAAGAATTTCGAAGGTATGTGAAGTCCACCAACCCGCATTAGGCCAGCGTGGTGGACCTAAGGCCTTACCCCTCTCATTAGTAGAGGAGGCCCGTACCCAGCAGCGGGACAATGTTTAATACAGGACTACTATTATTATTTTTAGATATAGTATTTAATGTAGTAAACAATCACAATTTTTTTTACTGTGACCTAAAAAGTAACTAGAAAAAATACCAAAAACCATCTACACATGGAACTTGAATAAATAACATCCAAAGATAACACACATAATCCCGTTGAATCAGTAAGTTCAATTATCCTGTTTCATTTTTTCTTAGTGCCTCGATAGGCAGGCTAGCAGACGAGCCATCTGATGTTAAGTATTCACCGCCGCCCATAGACTTCTGCAATGCCAGGGCACAGCAGAACCGCTGCCTATCGTTTTAGCCCAATATTAAAGGTACACTAGATTATAAGCAGCGACGGTAATAATCACGAACATTATCTGCAGCGGGCGAGAAGCCGCCTTGGAAACGAGAGGCCGTGGGTTCGATTCCCAGACTGAGATAAATGTTTGTGGCAGACAGATATTTCAGGACTGGGTGTTGTGGGACCGTAGTCTCTCATTGATTCCCACGAAGTATCTTAGTGTGGGGTCATGACTATGCATTTACTGCTGACTGTATTTATTTATGTAATCCGTCCAGAAATGTCGATGGCCCCTTATCTCCTCTCAGAAATAAGTCGTTAAACTCGAAAAGCACTATGCTTACATTACAGAACTTCATTGCAAACTCTGTACACCCCTCCGTGCATGTTTCGAAGTTGTCTCGCCACGGGAGCCACTGTAATTACCAACACTAGCACTTCATTAGCCGCCGTTTGTACAGCTCTCTCGCTCGGTTTTATATTGAATTTGACAACTTCGCACTGATTTAGTGTGATGAGATTGTAAGTGAGAAGTTGGGACTGGCTGCCTTGCTTGTGCTTGATTTAAAAAATGGAAGGTAGAAAGTTAAGAAGTTACATACATATACATTCACCCCTGTAATCCCCGACGGGGTAGGCTGAGGTGTAACCAGTACATCCACTTTTGGCTGAATTTATTACGGTCCCATAATGTGATAGGGTAGCCTATCGCCATACCGGGCACAATTTCAGACTCCATCTGATACTCAGTATTGGGCATTGGTAGACAAATAGCCGCAATCCCATACAAAGATACGAGTCTTGTGTTGTGGGTATCAAGAACTACGAGAGACTTTCGGTCTCACAACACCCAGACCCCGGAAATGTCTGTCTGTCACACAAACATTTGTCCCGGTGTGGAAATCGAGCCCACGGCCTCTCGTTTCACAGTCATATCATGTCACCACATATCATGTTATAATTTCAGTACACACATAAATAAATTGCAATAAACTTCAATGTATTTTACATTGCATTTTATTCCAGCTTATATCACAGACTGTACAAGATAAAGCAAATTGCCATGGAATTAAAAGAAAACGAAACATCAATCTTACAAATGACTGTGAGTTTAGAATAAGAATCGAAAGGTTCTTTTTTGCGACGACTCATTAATTTCATTCATTCTAGGGGTTCGTTCCTTTTTCAATCATTCGTTCCTTCGAATGTTAATTTGTACACGTTTAATCGAATTGATTAGTTACACAGCACACTATTATAAGATCTGTAAATAATTAAGGCCTAGGTTATAACAGACTAAAAGTCCTTCGTAATTAGATCAGTATATGTTATGACACAATTTATCTTAGTAATAATTTTTTTGTAATTCTAGTTTCTGGATAGAGTGAAAATTTACATATATAATGTAATTATAAATTAATTATTATTTTTATAAATAATTGGAAAGTGACTGATATTCATTGTCGATTTCCCAGTTTTATCTCATCCCACGATTGAGCCTCCTTGATCCGAAACACTAGCCAGTAATGTGTATTATTTAAAAAATAATCCTCGACGGATTTTGAAAATAGAATGAAAGAAGAAAAAGAGTCTCCGTGACATTTGAAATAGAGGGAGACATTGTAAAATTACGCAAATATGCAAATATTGTTTGAATTAATTAATATATATTATCTCAAAGGACTTTTTCAAATCCCAATCAGCATAAAAAGAAAGCATGAAGTCTGAGCTGTGTGCTTAGAGTAAACCCCTTTTTTTACGCCGCGAGCATTGGTTATAATTTTCTAGGAATTTGCTAGTCGACTCAGTTCAAAGAGGCTGCATTCCTCGTACAGATTCCTTTTTCGATTGTCGCTTGGAATTTTAACGCTCATTACAGGATTTTAAATGCGCTGAAACTCAAGCTACGCAAGCTGTTTTATTTTATTTGTTCCCGTATTGAAATGGACTTTACTCAGACTTACGGCAAATAACTAATGTCAGCTTGTTGCTCTACCAATTTAGTAATATTTTAAATCACTTAAAAATCTTATATTTAGCCCAGATTTACTTTGAGAAACATCTGTATCAGAGTCATTTTTTGAATGACTTTAAGACAAGATCAGTTTAAATTATTATACAGTTTAAAAATACACCCAACAGTCACACACATAGTGTGCCCGTGTGTGTAGCCCGGATAGGCAGATGAGTAGACGGGCTACCTGATGGTAAGTAGTCACCGCTGCCCATAGACTTCTGCAATTCCAGGGCACGGAAAAACCGCTGCCTACCGTTAGTAAAGCCGCTGCCTACCGTTACACAGCCTAGTCCTAAACCCACACTAGGTTAAACCTGTATCGTGACTTACTTATTTTTCATATTTATTTCGTTTTAACTGTACGATTTTAACGTACAGTTACGTTTTACAGTATTAAGTCGTTATTCTGGGAAGCTGGTGTTAAAGTTTTTGCTGGTGGTAGGATATTCATATTCGCTCGGATAGCGACCACCGTACACAGGGTGTAAAACCCGCCATAGTGGCACACGCAAGTGTGTCGCCTTCCGGGATCAGCCAGTGTACATCCGGTTTTTCTCGGGGGTCTAGAGTTGGGGTACAGTGTTTGGCCATTTTGCGGCCTTCTGAGTACTCTGACAATATTCACCTTTTTGCCCATGGCGTAGTGTGAAAAAACAGGCCGGCATGATTGTGTTGGGTTGCGGGGGATAGATCATCTCTCGCTACAGTAATAGGGTAGTTCCCTGTGTTAGATTGTGTACATTTTTTATAACCGAAAATAATACGAAAAAGGAAGCGCTTGGCGAAAACCGAATTAAAGTTGATTTAAAAGAGAGGACTCAATCATTATTTCAAATATTGGTATGAGCAAAAGTGACACCCTCGCAAGACTACATCGTACTGGCCATTCTGGGTGGTGACGTCATGACTCACATCATGCATCCTTTTCTATCATTTGACAACTATCTCTAAAAATAAAATCTCACCTATTAAGGTTAGGTATTCGAAATTCGAAAGAATTTATCCACAACTGTAACTACTACTAGCCCTGTATTGAACATTGTCCCACTGCTGGGCATGGGCACGTTGCACTGCCCTAATAAGTATTGGTAGACTTCACATACATTCGAAATTCTTGAGACAATTCTCAGGTACGAAGGTTTCCTTGCGATGTTTTCCTTCACCGTTAAAGCAAGCGATAATTAACATTTAATACACACACAACTTTTGAAAAGTCAGAGGTGTATGCCACTTGGGTTTCGAACATACGACTTACGTCTTAACAGTCCGTACCGCAACCAACTAGGCTATCGCCGCTATAAATTTTTATGACAACTGTAACTATTTATATTTAATATACTATTGAGGTTTTTGCTTATGATTTCTCACCATAAACACGATGTTTTATCAGTTTTTAGTGCATGCAGATTATTTAAAATCGATTGTGTCATATATAAAAACAGCCAATCGAAGCACATGCAATCGTAATCAGACATAAAAGTGGTAAAAAATAGTTTTGAAATAAAATACGCTTTTTCCTTTTTATTCTAGCCAACACCCCGTAAAATTCATCGAAAGCTGTTACCCATTTCAATTGTAAAAATCTAGCCGTATGCAAGCGGATATCGTGCCAAATATTCCGTAAATATATTATACGTTTTTTAATAAAGTTTATTCACACAGAAATATTCAAAAAATATTATCACATCTAAATTTGTGATCATATACTTGATACTTTGGACGGCCCTGCACTTACCATCAGTAACAGTATGGGTATTTTGCCGTGCCAGTATAAAAAAAATGAGTTTCATATTTTGTATCATTAAAAGTAGTGATAGCCTAGCGACGAGTCCTACTTAATTGGATACCGCATATTCTGACCTTAGCACATATTTTTACTTTTACTTATTTAAGTTATCTGCATATTCAATTATATTTATATAGCCCTACTAAGGAGTTTCATTGAGTACTAGCTGTTGCTCGCGGCTCAGCCCGCGTGGAGGTCATGTTTGGGAGAAAAAGTGTACAATACAAAATACCAATTTTCATGCGTTTAACTTCAAAAATGACGGATTTACATACAAACTTTCATCCCCTTTTTTACCCCCTTATGGGTGGAATTTCCATAAATCCTGAAATATATGTTTTTTGTTTTTAATTAAAAGGCCAAATACTAATTTTCAAGAATTTTACTTCAAAAATGACGGATTTTCATACAAACTTTCATCCCTTATTTTACCCCCTTAGGGGTGGTATTTCCAAAAACCCTTCCTTAGTGGATGCCTACGTAATAAAAGGTACCTACTGTCAAAATTTCAAGTCTCTGACCCTAGCCGTTTAGGCTGTGCGTTCATCGATCAGTCAGTCAGTTTCTTCTTTTATATATACAGATGCCATAATATTCTTTAAGTACAGAATACACGTGATTAAAAAAGTAGTTTTAAAGATAATTGCGTTAAAAACTAGTACTAGCTGATATTTTTTTATATTTTCTAAATTATAAAAGAAGATATTGAGACAAAACGTTCGTAAAGACGCCATATTCAATTTGTATATAATGGCTTATATTTACGCGGATATAAGAAAAAATCTAGGTTTTATCGTGGTTATATACAATAATGTACAAAATTTAATACCTTATTATTTATAACACAAACAAGTATCTGCTACGGGGATCATATCCACGACTTTTCGTTTCACGGTCGCTGCACCACGGCTGGCAAAACAGTATATAATCCATACTAATACTATAAATGCGAAAGTAACTCTGTTTGTTTGTTTGTTACCTCTTCACGACTAAACAGCTGAACGGATTGTAAAGAAATTTGGTAAGGGAACAGATTATATCTTGGAGAAGGACATAGTCTATCTTTTTTCTCAAAAAACAACCTTGAAAGGGGTCAAACAGGAGTTCTAAATTTGTATGGGAAATTCATAATTCCTCGACTTAGGGATCATTAAATTCATATTTAGGCTTTTGGTAGGAAATAAACAAATACATATTTCAACGTTTTTCAAAAAACATTCCTAAAAGGGGCAAAGTGAGGTTAAACTTATGGGGTTTAGATTCAGGCACAACACCTGAGAGGCTGGACAATCGCTACAGGTGCCTCAGTGCAGAAGACAACTCCTTGGATTGTATACTTCTGCTCCCGAATATAACCTCCACGCAGGCGGAGCCGCGAGCAATAGCTAGTCTTATATACAACAAATTCCAAACCGCAATATCCTCTCTAACATAACATTCTACAGGTATTAGTGTAATCTCATAGCCCAGTGAATTATTCGCCCCAAGGCAGACGGGCTTACGTCTGAAGTTAAGCCTTTATATTGCAAAAGGTCTTAATATATGTAAATATTTGTGTTGCTTCAGAGAAACTAAGGGAATGAGAATAGTTGAAGGCTATTTTGTTAGTTACATGCTGATCAGTTACACTTGGAAATCTGTAAGACTTTTTGTCGCGGTAAAGAGTTTTGGGCCTTGCCATAATTGTGGCATACGGCGGACTCCTCCTCTTCTCTCTCTCTCTCATCTTGTCGATCTGACACAGGAACCAACCGATCATTTGTTTGGCCACCGCTTGTTTAACCAACTTAATCTACAGATATATATCACGCGTATTGGCTTGCGGAGCCACAGCTTCGTGGTGTCTACTATCCCGGCCCGAACCAAGAGGTTCGCAAATTCGTATTTTTGCCGCACCATCAAGCTGTGGAACAGTTTGCCAGCTACCGTGTTCCCTCCCTCCTATGATCCTGGGTCCTTTAGGCGTAATGTGAAGAAGCTAAACAGCAGGCCGGCATGATTGTGTTGAATAGCGGGGGATAGACTGTCTCTCGCTACTTGATACTCTATCTGGACGGCACTGCGCTTACTATCAGGTGCAGTGTGGTCACTTTGCCGCGCCAGAATAAAAAAAAAAAGATATAAATAAACATTAGATACAGTTTCATGATAAGCGTATCACTCCAGAATGGCTGGACCGAACTAGTAATTTTGTTCCTAGTAATTGAAATAGGATGACGATGTTTAGAGGCAGAACGTTTTTTTTTGGTCTGAAAGTGACCACACTGCACCAGATGGAAAGCGCTGTGTCGTTAGTTAGAGTATCAAGTAAGAGATAACTATACCTCGCTACTTGACACAATCGCTCGTCTGCCTATCGAGGCACTAAAAAAAAAATGATGTGGTGTCGTGGGACACCAGGTAGGAGCGAAGTTCCTTCGGCTAATGTAGAATCGACACAAATTGCAAAAAAATCGTGCTCAATTTTATGTAGGTTTTCTTGATTTTTCTCTTAAATTTTGCTGATTAGTTTTTATTTAAGTACAAGAAAGTATTCAGGAAATTCAGTATTTTAAGAAATATTAAATTACTTAAAATGACAGCGCACGTCTCATTTAACGGTTTTATTCCACGCACTTTTTTCCACGGATTTTTTCTTACGGTTTTACTATCACACTATTTTCAGTTCGGTCGCGCAGCAAAATCCCTATCCCCTCCAAGTCTGCCGTAAGGAACTTCGTTCCAAAAAAAAACATGGCGTCCTGCAAATTAGAAAATTCAGAAAAATAATTTAATGAAATTTTAGTATATGGTACCTAGAAACATACACACACACGAATCTTCGGACAATAGCTAGTCAACTCACACATATAATATAAATACTCACATGCATTCAAGAATACAGCAGCGACAGCAAGTCTCCAAATGCCTATCTCCATGATGTTCCTAGAACAAAGTGAAATTTTATAAAAAAACAGAAAATTACATAAATTAGTAAAGTTTTTTTAATTCATAAAAAGTACACCGACTTCAATGGAAAACAAATTATGCGTCTCTATAAAATTTGAAGGTTTCCCTCGATTTTTCTGAGATCCCATCATCAGATCCTGACTTGGTGCCAATGGGACCACCTGGAAAGTATACCCTTTTAAACAAAAAATATCGCTTGCTTTAACGGTGAAGGAAAACATCGTGAGGAAACCTGCATATCTGAGAATTTTTTCGAAGGTATGAGAAGTCTGCCAACCCGCATTAGGCCAGGTTGTGGACTAAGGCCTAACCCCTCTCATTAGTAGAGGAGGCCCGTGCCCAGCAGTTGGACAGTGTTTAATACAGGGCTAGTATTATAACAGTCACAGAAAAAGTCTTGACCCCACACTAGGTAAAACCTGTATCGCAAGTATCAAGAACTACGAGAGACTACTTACTGCTTTAAGGAATTGCGATTTTCAACACGAAGGTCATATAGTAATAGGTTAATAATTATTTTTCTGTCATAATATAACAATAAGGCAAGTGAGGTAACACACCCTTAGCTTTAATTTAATAATACTGGCTAGCCCTGTACTAAACATTTCCACTGCTGGGCACGGGCCTCCTCCACTAATGAGAAGTTGATGTTAGGCATTAGTCCACCACGCTTGTCTAATGCGGGTTGGTTGGCTTCACATTTCTCAAAAATTATTATGAGAATTCTCAGGCATGCAGGTTTCCTCTCGATGTTTTCTTTCACCGTTAAATTAAGCGATAATTAACAATGAATACACACCTAGCTTTAGAAAAGTCAGAGGTGTATGCCATTTGCGCTGGTTTCGAACATACGACTTTCGTCTTGACAGTCCGTACCGCAACCAACTAGGCTGTCGCTGCTGCGATATTATATTGCTGCTGATTAATTTAAAGACATAAAAAATTGTATTTTAATTGTAAGTTCAAATATTGTTAACCGGTATTCGAAAAGGCAACTAGAATTTCTTGCTGATTCTTCTCTAAGGAAACTGCATCCCGAACTAGCGGTAGCGCTCACGGCTGTAATCCCCAAAGAGGTAAGCAGAGGTGTAACCACTTTTCGCCAAATTTATTACTGTTTCATAATATGCTAGGGGTCGAGCCTATCGCCATACCGGACATAATTCCAGATTCCGAGCTGATACTGATTATTTCTAAATAGAAAAATTCAATACCACTTTAGTCGACCCGGGGATCGATCCCAAGACATCAGCACAGTAGTTGTAACGCATAAACAATTACAACTACGCCACCGAGGCAGTCTATTTTAGTCTGATAGTCTATTCAGTGTCTTCAAAATTTATCAGGATTTTATTTCCCAATTTCTGAATCGAACCTATGACTCCATTGAAGTTAATCATCTCGAGCATAGCATTAGCTTTCGTTTTATGCAGAATTAAATCTCGGATAAAATCTTAGTAAAGCATTTTCCATTTAACCTAATAGCTATAAAAAGTATGCGAAATAAAAACGCATAATAAAATATCTATCAAAGAAAACTAATGAGTGGAAGCTAGTTGCACCGGTATTTTTAAACCACTTTGATTAATGAGGGTAGTTCTTTGATCATAAAACGTTCACCAACACTATCCTGACCCGTCCCTTCGTTTCTACATGAGTGGTTTTATTCTACCAAAATGAAACTATAAAGGAGCATTTAGGTATTTCTAAACAATATAATTTGGACAATATTCGCTTTGTACTTTGAAATTACAAGTAAATTATTTGTCTAGTGGAAAGCCCTTGATAGCCCAATGCGAAGTGGTGTTTTAAAAGAAGAAAGATAGTAATATGAAGAAAACGGTAAATACAATAACTACAGCAACCACGACTACAGTCCCAGAACACCCAGACCCGAAACAAAAACCTTTTTGTCACAAAATTACATCTTGTCGGTTCTCAAAAGCATTCCAAACCACATAAATCATTCAGCGAAACCCGAAACCCTGATCACCCAATTGCAGTTCAAAAACTCTGTGTCCCAATCAAGTGTTACTCGATAAAAGTTATTCCCCAATATCAGACCAAAAGGTTTTCGTGTAAAATGTTCAACTGCCCGTTCCGCTGTGGAAGTTTATTTCCCGAAGCGTATGTACAAGCCATACAAAACTTTCAAGGTACGCTGGAATATTTCAGTTACGCTTTGAAGGTAGCAACGTTTTGTATTCCATTTTTAAAGTTCTGCAATGTGATTTAGAATAGTGAAGCAAAATGCAAATCCAGATAGTTATTTCGATAAAAAATATTCTTAGAAGAATACTCGGTGCTGTGCAAGAAAACGACCTATGGAGGGACGCGCTTTGACCGCGAGTTATACGAACTTTATAAAGAGCCCAATATTATAAAAAACAAAATTGGACACCTAAGATGGCAGGACATATCGTTAGGATGGGCGAGACCAGAATGCCGAGACAATTACTATACCAAACCGGATGGCCACAAAAGTCGTGGCAGGCCCAAACTAAAATGGTTAGATGGCGCTGAATAGGACCTCAAAGTAATTGATATCAGATATAAAATAAACAAATGACTGACTTAACTATACTAAAATTTACTAAAAACAATAACAATTAAGAGATAGAGCATTTGGTGGACTAACATACAACATTCTTAGTCCACCAAATGCTCTATCTCTTAATTGTTATTGTTTTTAGTAAATTTTAGTATAGTTAAGTCAGTCATTTGTTTATTTTATTTTTAGTATCATTTTTCTTTTCTTGTTGGCTTTCTCTCACGTGTGAATATGTAACAATTGTATGTATTCTGTGAAGAACGTCGTAGGTTGTACATTTGTATTTTTAGCTATATAATTCTTTGATTATTATCACAATGTATAACTGTTTGTTTTTCCTAAATAAATAAATAAATCAGAAGCCGGAAAGAGAAAGCCATGAGCAGATCTGTCTGGAAAAACATGAGCAATAACTATAAACATACCAGAATTATGAAAAATATAACCAACAGTCACACACATAACCTTGACCTCACACTAGGTCAAACATGTATCATGGGTATCAATAACTACAAGGGGATACGGTTTCACAACACCCAGACCCGATAGAAATATCTATCTACCCACGGCCTATTGTTTCACAGCTTGCTCACCCATTGGGCTACGAAGATTGTCAAAATAGAACCAATTTGACCAGGTTAATCCCATTAACATCTTACTTCTTTTCTAACAATGAGAGATTACAGGAAGGCAAAATCTCCTCCATTTCGCAGTATCCCCATTAATGGTCTTTGTGGGTGGTAAAAAAAGGCCACTTCTGATGTGAAAATATTCATAGGTTCAGTTCACTTACCACCCTTGCTCGTTTGCCGAATCTATAAAAGACAATCTTTTCGAAAATTCTATTTACCACTAAACATCCAAAGATAACCACAAAAGCAACCACATGGTTATTCCAGCAGCATCCCACTCGTAATTTGGGATAAACTCCCGCAAATTTATTCATGAGTCGCCGATCGTATCGAGGTGCACAGTTTCCTTAGCTCGGTATACCAACTGCTAACACAAGGTGATTAACATAATGGGAAAGCTTGTAACTTGTAACGTTATATCTAAAGCCCCAGCTCGGTGGGTGAGTTAAGTACTAAGATGATTCAGGGAATCTTGTAACGCTATATCTAAATGATAATATTATGCTGAAATTTTAAATATTTGAAAATATTTTGTATAATATGGAAGTTGTGTATTTAAGTTAAAAGATTTTAATTTGGATAAGCTTGGCGCCATAAATTGAAAATTTTTCTTAAGTATAATACGACAAGTTTACATATTAAATTATGTAATTATTGTGTTAAAAATATTGCCTCATTGTCGGTTGTGAAAGGGGAGGCCGTGGGTTCGATTCTTTACTGAAACAAATGTTTTTATGACAGATATTTATTTCTAATCTAGTAAGACTCTAGTCGCACCCAGGTCTTGATACCCACGAGAAAGGATTAACCTAGTGTGTTCTGTACTATATGTGTCATTGTATTTATTTATTGTTAAAGAAACTGGCTCATCCAAGGTTAAGGCTGTACCTCTCGCCAATGACCTTGATGATTAGAACACTGACCAACCAACATATACAGCAGCTGTAGGGGAGGTTTCGGGTGTACAACATACTGCGTTTTGTACATAATTTGAGAACACTTATAGAGAACTCTATTGAGACAGACATTTCCCTATTGATGATATTATTATATTTAATATTATTTCTTTCAGCAGACTTTTCTGTTTTTTTTGTAGCTGTTTTTTTTATACTTGCACGGCAAAGTAACCACACTGCACCTGATGGTAAGCGCAGTGCCGTCCAATTAGAGTATCGAGTAGCGAGGGAATCTATTCCCCGCTACTCAACATAATCCTCACACTACGCCATGGGCAAGAAGATGAAGAAGTAGATCTAGTGTCAAAGTACTCAGACTCTAAACCCCCGACAAAAGCCGGATGTACACTGGCTGATCCCGGAACGCGACACACTTATCTGTATGGCGGGTTTCACACCCTGTGTACTGTGGTCGCTATCCGGGCGGATATGAAAATCCTACCACCATCTAAAATTAAATTAAAATTTTCATGATAAGAACGTATTTTTAACCGACTTCAAAAAAAGGAGGAGGTTAACAATTCGTCGGAATCTTTTTTTTTATGTATGTTACCCGATTATTCGAAGACGCCTGGACCGATTCTAGAAATTCTTTTTTTTTTAAAGGGTATATACTTCCTAGGTGGTCCCATTGGCTCCAAGTCAGGATCTGATGAAGGGATCTCAGAAAAATCAAAGGAAACCTTCAAATTTTATAGAGACGCATAATTTGTTTTTCATTGAAGTCGGTGTACTTTTTATGAATTAAAAAAAATTATATTACAATTTTTTGCCCTGAAATAAAATATGAATAATCATTACCTTAAGACTTTATCTCTGGTGCTCGTACGCTTTATCTGTAGTTACAACTTAGCTCACTGCACATAGCTGAACTGTGTAGGAAACTTAGAACGTGCTTACGACTTCGGAGGTCCGAGTATCTTGGTATTTACAGTACCCGTAATGATAAGTCTCTAAGCTACACACGAAATGAGAGGTCATTAAATAATAAGTTTTCATTGGAGTTATAATGAGATTGACGGTAAGGAAGCGTCAACTGTAGTTCCTTGAACTCATATGAATGATCTATACGTTTTGAAGGGATACCAGAGTATATCACTGATCCATAAAATACTAGCTGTTGCTCGCGGCTCCGCCTGCGTGGAAGTTATATTCGGGAGCAGAAGTATACAATCCAAGGAGTTGTCTTCTGCACTGAGGCCCCTGTAGCTATTGTCCAGCCTCTCTGTTGTTGTGCCTGAATCTTGAGATTGCATCTAAAGAATACCCCATAAGTTTAACCTTACTTTGCCCCTTTTAGGGATGATTTTTCAAAAACATTGAAACACGTATTTCTTTATTTGCTACCAAACGCCTAAATATTAATTTACAGATCCCTAAGTCGAGGAATTATGGATTTCCCATACAAATTTTGAACTCCTATTTGACCCCTTTCAAGGTTGTTTTTTGAGAAAAAAGATAGCCTATGTCCTTCTCCAGGATATAATCTATTCCCTTACCACATTCCATTACAATCCGTTCAGCCGTTTAGTCGTGAAGAGGTAACAAACAAACAAACAGAGTTACTTTCGCATTTATAGTATTAGTATGGATGTATTATGAAAATATTCTATGAAGCAAAACGTATAATTGATTATTGTATATAAAAATATGTTTACATTAAATTAGGAGAATTAATGCGGTGCTAGTATTTCTATTCATTTTTTTTATTATTTGTTTTATCTAAATAAAGTTTTAACATGTCATTATATTAGGTAAATTTTCAAATTAACTAATTTTATATTTAATATAGGAAATATAAAATAATTGTATGATTGATATGATATTATATGATTGTATGAATATTTGGATTCTGAACGTACTCAGTACCACCACAGTAGAACAGTATTTGAATTTCGAATGATGCCAATCGGGTAAAACTCGTAGCAGCATTATTGAGTAGTATAAAACTAAAGTCGGCTAAGTAGGGAGCCCCGACTTATATTTTGGCAATTAAAAAAAACTGATAACTTTTGTTTTAGTCAAAAGACAATTTTCCTAAATATTTTATTTTAATTTGAGTAGATATTAAATTAAATCAATGACAGCAACAATTATAAAAATTAAGCCTCACGGTGCAAAATCTTATTAAATTTTCTAGAATTGCTGAGTTTGAACCCGACTAAGGTAAGATGGCCGCCTTTGGTACTCAAGTTGACCATTTTTATTTGTCATTGACTTCATGAGAAATAATATTGTTGACTTGACAGACGCTTCTGATTGGTTGATAGTGAAAGATTGCGGAGTTTGGTTGTAAAGCAACTTTTTGTTCCGTGTTTTATTTTGTGAAAACTATTTTATACAACTGTAACAAATATGAGATAAAAAACATAGCATTATTTTTGGTCTTTATGAGAGTCATGCATGTTAAATTGAAGAATTCAGTATTAGAAAAGAAATGTATGCGAGAATATTTGTTAAGATAACCTTTTCAATTGCGCCGAGACAATTTACGCTTTAATTTAATTACTTGAGTATTCTCATAAATGACAGTAAATTATATAGAGATTGTGTTTACGTTCGAGAAATGTCTCGAACTAGTGAATTACATGTATCCCGCCATACAGCGTCGAAATTGAACCGTGCCAACCGTCGCTGGAACTCCATATTAAAATTTTCATGTGGGATAATTTGAAATATTTGAAAACAGAACATCGTTTATGTCAAAACGCTTGAGTTCCTTTGTAAAACTGGCCTAAACTGTCCAAATAAAAAAAAAGAATTCCTATTAGCTGTCATTGGTCTTCCATTTGCAAATTTTCATAAGGAACAATTTGAATATAGTACATCGCTTACGCCGATTCGCTTCAGTCTATTTGTAGTACTGGCCTAAATATATTTTTATATCAATTTTAAAATTCCAAACTTGAATTCGATTGGTTAATTAGTACAACGGCCATAATTATAATTAAGTTACAATTTTCGCTCATTCTTTTGGTCCAGGATAATTTGGTGCTGTAGGGCGGAAAATCCAATTTCTCCACTGTAATTAGATATCGCGCCGTTCATAGCAAATTAGCTTTATTAATCCACCCCTGTTAGTAATTTGATTTCTATCCTTGTAGTCAGCTATATTTATGATTTGTTATTCTTATATTCGTTTTGTTCTATTAAAATTCCAAGAGGTAAAATGAATGTAGTTAACTGTACATAAAACTTTTTAAATTAAGTGTTTCATATTTTTTTCTACTAATTTATTAGTTGTTAATTTGCTATTGTTATTATTGCATAGTATTTGTAACATAAAAATAATTCATAAAAAGTACACCGACTTCAATAAAAAACAAATTATGCGTCCCTATAAAATTTGAGGGTTGCCCTCGATTTTTCTGAGATACCATCATCAGATCCTGACTTGGTGCCAATGGGACCACCTGGGAAGTATACCCTTTTAAACAAAAAAATAATTTCTCGAATTGGTCAAGGCGTCTTCGAGTAATCGGGTAACATACATAAAAAAAAAAGATTCCGACGAATTGTTAACCCCCTCCTTTATTGAAGTCGGTTAATAAGGCCATCATATAAGAGAATTAAAGTTATATCCTTTTAGAACTGTTAAATGATCAATATTAAATATAATTATTTCATGACATTGGCAGAATCATCGCGTGGAAGCCATAACGCAAAAAAATCGTATAATCATAAATTTATCTTTTCTAGACCAAATGGACCTTATTATATAAAACCTTGAATAACTTTAAACGACGCACGTCTTGATTAACAAAATGTTACTATATATTGCCAAGCATCTAGCCGGCAGATACACAAATCGGGAAAAAAGAGAGATTCCGAGGAATTGAGAACCTCCTCCTTTTTTTGAAGTCAGTTAAAAATCAGACTAGCAGCAAATGGCTGGAATTTCTGCAGTCACATTATGGGACGGAAAAAATTAATGCCATGGCCATTAAGCCATTAATTGAACCTCTGTCTACTAAATGGAGGATACAGCACACGAGCTTATGTTAGTATTTTTATAATTTCTCTAATTATCTATATTAATAGCAGCGATAGCCTAGTTGGTTGCGGTACGGACTGCCAAGACGAAAGTCGTAGGTTCGAAACCCAAGTGGCATACACCTCTGACTTTTGTAAAGTTATGTGTGTATTAAAATGTTAATTATCGCTTGCTTTTATGGTGAAGGAAAACATCGTGAGGAAACCTGCATATCTGAGAATTCTTATACGAATTTCGAAGGTATGTGAAGTCTACCAACCCGCATAAGGCCAGCGTGGTGGACTAAGGCCTAACCCCTCTCACTAGTAGAGGAGGCCCGTACCCAGCAGTGGGACAATGTTTAATACAGGGCTAGTATTATTATTATTATTATTATATCTAATTATCAAATTATTTTGATATTGAATCATATTTTTGTATAAGGACCGCTTAACATTTTCAATGACTTACTTTTACTTAGCAGCAACTAAACGTTCAAAACCAATTCTGTGGTACAGTAGGCGACTAACCAGCGGTGAACCGAGACTGTGGGTTCGATTCCCACACCGAGACAAATATTTGTGTGATCTACAAATTTTTTGGTTCTGGGTTTTGTCAGACCGTACTCCCTCTTTTTGATACCCACGATAAAGGCTTAATCTAGTGTTGGAAGAACTATGTGTGTGAACGTTGGGTGTTCTTACTTACATACAAATATTGCGTCGAATGAAACCAAAATAAACAGCCAATAAACAAGTCACCACAATTCGATATTTGAAAAACAAATAAATATGAAATGAGAAAATAATATAAAAGAGGATTGTTACTGGCCCCGAATATAGATTCATAGATCGACAACCATTCAAGGCATCACGAGCAGATCTTATCAGAAATATAATACGATGCAAATATATCTGCGAGGAAAAGGTTTTCGCAAATATGAAAGACTATTATTTCGGCCGGCCAATTTGTTGAATTGTCAGATGTCGCCAACCTTGACGTGGGTGAGATAGCTTGTTATACTTTGACAACTTGCTTTATACAGAGAAAAGTCGGGCAGTTTAATTTCGTTTAGTACTTAGACGAATCCGTGAATTTATTTAAGGCTCAAGTAATATTTTTTCTGAAAAATGTATTGTAGGCAGCGGTAACGAAGAACGACGTCGGTAAATCTGGCGAGAAATTTTAAGTACTTCTCTATCGGTTTGCTTAAAGGCCTTTAAGTGTTATTTTGGCAAATTTGAGTTCTATTTAGAAAGTAATAAAGCATTTTTTTCTCTAACGATCAGTCTGGATCATATTTTTCTATCTATATTAAGTTATAGACTAGACTAGTTAGACTGCCTTGGTGGCGCAGTTGTAATTGCGCATGCGTTACAACCGCTATGCTGAGGTCTCGGGTTCGATCCCCGGGTCGGGTAAAGTGATATTGGGTTTTTCTATCTAGAAATTCTCAGTATTAGCCCGGAGTCTGGAACCTGTGCCCGGTATGGCGATAGGCTCGCCCCCTATCACATTATGGGACCGAAATTCGGCGAAAAGTGGGTGTACTGGTTACACCTCTGCCTACCCCTTCGGGGATTATAGGCGTGAGTGTATATGTATGTATGTATGTATGTATTAAGTTATAAGATAATGACTACGCTCACTAAGTACAAACTTTTCTAGCAACATAACTTAATTTTTTTTAACAATATCTCAGATTATTCACTTAGCGGCTTTACTAAACGGAATTATGATGTTAAGACTGATTTTGAAATTTTTGTTTTGGCATCCATTTAAACAGTTGCGGTATATGTAATAAGGTAGTTACCTGTGTTAATTTTTATACAGTAAACGATATGCAACCGAATATAACACGCAAAAGGAACCCTATTATGAAAAGAGAATCAAAATTGCTTAAAAAATGAGTTCACAACATTTATTTTAAAATGGGTGCGTATCTCACTATCTCCCTCGAACAACGGCACGGTAATAGCCATTCTGAGAGGTGACGTCACGGCTTATATCATGCATCCTTTTACTGTCATTTGACAAATACACCTTTCAGCAGATTTCAATGGCTCTAATTTACATTTTTGTTCGGATTCATAAAATTATTTCTATGATAGGTTAATGTAATGTAACATGTTCATTAAAACAATAAAAATCGTGTCAAATACCCTATTTTCTGAGCATGCAATCAGGCTGTGATACGAGAGGTCTATTCGAACCCCGCAGATAGACAAAGGTTTTCGTAATCCAACTTACTCTTGGTGTTCCGATACCATAATAATAAATAATAATACTAGCCCTGTATTAAACATTGTCCCACTGCTGGGCACGGGCATCCTCTACTAATGAGAGGGGTTAGGCCGTAGTCCACCACGCTGGCATAATGCGGGTTGGCAGACTTCTCATGCCTTCGAAAAAATCTCAGATATGCAGGTTTCCTCGCGATGTTTTCCTTCACCGTTAAAGCAAGCGATAATTAACATTTTAATACACACGTAACTTCAGAAAAGTCAGAGGTGTATGCCACTTGGGTTTCGAACCAACGACTTGCGTCTTGACAGTCCGTACCGCAACCGATACCATAGACCCTGGTATTTCTTGATCTCACTATACAGCATTGACTTTTATTTTAGTGCCTCGATAGGGAGACGAGCAGACGGGCCACCTGATGGTAAGTAGTCACCGCTGCTCGTAGACTTCTGGAATGCCAGGACACAGCAAAGCCGCTGCCTACCGTGAATTATTGTTTCATAACTATGTGTGACTGTTGGGTGTATTTATATCAAAACTAAATAACTAGAATTTTGCTTGAAGTAAATTCTATACAAAAGCAGCTATAGCCTAGTGAGGAGCGTTACGGACTGTTCCATCCATTGTTAAATCCAGCCCAAATGCCATACACTTCTGAGTTTTCAAAGTTAAATGTGTATTCATTGTTAATTATCGCTTGCTTAACGGTGAAGGAAAACATTGTAAAGAAACATACCTGAGAATTCTCATAAGAATTTCAAAGGTATGTGAAGACTACCAACCCGCATTAGGCCAGCGTGGTGGACTATCTAACACCTCTCGTTAGTAGAGGAGGCCCGTGATCAGCATTGGGACAAGTTTATTACAGGGTTGGTTTTATTTATTATTAAATTATGTTACTCATATAAAGTTACCCAAGCTTTCACCTTCTTTGAACACCTCATGACTACATCTTTACCTTTACGAATAAACACTCCGAAAAGAAAAGAAACGACATTTTAATACCAATATGACAGAGGAATGATCGGCTCACACATGATCCCCCGGGAAATTACTGGACTCCAGCTAAATATGTATGATTTACGACCGCAGCAGTCGTGGCTCGGCCTTTTGTTTTTTAATTTGTCACTTGGATGATATATGAGATCATTTTTACACATTATATTCTGAGGAGGCAAATAAACAAAGAATAATGAAATTAATATAACCGTCAACTTATTATATGTCTAGGAATGTTGTTTTGTTTCTCATTGACAGCCTCGTGAAACGAGAGGCCGTGGGTTCGATTCCCGCACCGAGACAATTATGTGTGTAACAAATGGATAATAGTTTCTGGTCTGGGTGTTCTGGAACCGTGGTCCCCCGTAGTTCTTGATACCCACAATACAGGTTTGACCTAGTGTGGGGTCAGAACTATGTGTGTGACTGTTGGGTGTATTTATTATTCTGCTAATATTCTGCGAATATTCTGCGAATATTCTGCGAATGTTCTGCGAATGTTTATATGAATGATACGGGTACAGTGACCAAACCCTATCTGATGGTGACCACAGTGCCATCCAAATATAAAGAAAATTATACTGGCCTGAAAATACTTATGCATTCAGGCCTGTAATTCCCGAAGGGGTAGGTAGAGGTTTAACCAGTACACCTACATATCGCCGAGCTTATTATATGATGGGGGCGAGCGTATCGCCATACCGGGCACAGTTCCAGACTCCGGGCTGATACCGAGTATTTCTAAGAAAAATATCACTTTACCCGACCCGGCGATCGAACCCGAGAGCTCAGTACAGCAGTCGTAACGCATGCGCAATTACAACTGCGCCACGGAGGCAGACACCTTAATCTTTGTTTAAAACAGCGATCTATGTGTACTACGTACTAGATGCAGCTACCAGAACAAACATTATGTTCCACCGAGTTGAGGTGTATACTCCACACCGACGTTAGTTTGCTTGATGCGACCTAAGCAAGCGCACCACATTGCATCTTTCAGTGGCGAGTTAATTTTAGTTATTTGTAGCGACATTCCCGAACAAATCTGCCTCAAATTGATTTACAGTGAAACTGTTAATAGTATATAAGGTAAATAACATCATTTCATAACGTTTAGAACGTAATATCAATAAATATAAATTAATTTCAATTTTGAATATGGGAAGTCTATATTTCAAAAAAATTTCATTATATAGTTTGTCCCGTTTTAGCGCGCGGAAAGTCCCGCTCGAGAAAAAGCGACGGAGTTATAAATAGTTCTTAGTAAAATGAATAGATGGCATTTTCACAACAAATTCATTATATAGTTTGTCCCGTTTTGGCGCGCGGAAAGTCCCGTTCGAGAGACAGTGGCGGGAGTTATAACTTCCAAATAGTTTTTAGTAAAATGATAGATGGCATTAGTGGGCGGACAAGGTTTTCGGAACATCTTTTTTCTTCGACAGTTCGTGTCTATAGAATATAAGTCAATGGTTTAAAAATTATCATTTTATTTTACTAATAACAAATTTCTGGCATTATACTAAAGCATCTACAATACAATTTACCACAAAATATACCATCCAAGTCTCTGAGAGATGAATGAACAACGCAAAAAATACATATTTCACCACACCTTATCATTCCGCGTTGCAAATGTACCCTATATTTCACTCTACACAGACATTCACGGCCGAAGATATAGGTCATAGTAATACGAGGGTAGTTCATAAAGCTGTAAAAGATTTTAGCTGGTGGTAGGACATTCATATCCGCCCGGAAGCTGGTGGTAGAATACTCATATCCGCCCGGAAGCTCGTGGCAGGATATTCTTATCCGCCCGGATAGCTCGCACCGTACGCAGGTCGATGATGGTATCCCAGTGCTTGTTCTCAAAAAGTGTGCAGCGGAGTTGTCTCCTGCACTGACGCGCCTATACCAATCGTCCTACCTCTCAGGTTTTGTGCCCGAATCTTGGAGGGAGGCCAATGTGCAACCGATCGTCAAAAAGGGTGATCAGTCAGACCCTAACAATTATCGCCCAATCGTCATCACCTCATTTATGTGTAAAATCATGGAGCGACTAATTAACAGTCAATTGGTTGGCTACCTGGAGGATCACCCGTTGATCAGTGACAGACAATACGGATTCAGTCATAACCGATCAACGGGTGATCTTCTAGCGTTTGTATTGATACATCACTGGGGGGAGACGATTGACAAGCATGGCGAGGACTCACAGCATGACTCACAGTCAGAGAGAGGGCCGTGAGTCACGACATAGCCAAGGCGTTTGATCGAGTCTGGCATCGTAGCCTTCTCTCCAAGCTCCCGGCATACGGTCTGCCCGTGCAAGTGCATTTCTGGCTTTTTGCATGAGCGTAGAATGCGTGTCCTCGTTGATGGACACGCTTCTATTATATATTCATAAGGCTCTGTGCTTTCGCCCACCTTGTTTATTCTGCATATTAATGATGATGATGATGACTGAGTAGCGAGTGATAGATTGTCTCTCGCTACTTGATACTTTAACTGGACGGCACTGCACTTACCATCAGGTGCAGTGTGATCACTTTGACGTACCAGGATAAAAAAACCCACCATACACATAGTGGCACACGCAAATGTGTCGCGTTCCGGGATCAGCCAGTATACAAACGGTTTTTGTCGGGGGTCTAGCGTTGGGGTACGATGTTTGGCCATGTTCCAGCCTTCTGAGTACACTGACACTAGACCCTCGACCATGTCTTCGCTTTTTTCCCATGGCGTAGTGTGAAAAAGCAAAAAGCTTTTTAATTAAGGCCTAACCCCTCTCATTAGTAAAGGAGACCTGTCCCAGATATGAGACATTGTTTAATACAGGGCTAGTTTTATTCTACAAAAAACAAATCACCGATAGATTCGAAACCAAGTTTTTGCTGATTTTATCGCGGTTTATGTTACTTTTTTACCCGGGCGGATCCCGTCACATCGGAAATCCATGAAAATAGTTTTATTTCAGTTTGTAATAGTCGCGTAAACAAAAAAATAATTATGTCCATACATTGTTAATTATCGCTTGCTTAATGATGAAGGAAAATTATAAAGAAACCAGCATACCTAATTCTTTATAAGAATGTCGTGGGTCTAGTCTACCAACCCGCATTAGAACAGAGTGGTCTAAAGCCTAACTCTCATCAATATGGAGGCTAACTCTCATCAGCATCGGAGGCCTGAGGCTAGCTGTAGAATATAATGCAGGGCTGGTAGTCAATAATTAATTAATGCAATTAGCCTTTGTAGATTGCTATTCATAATCAGACTGATTAATAATTAATTTAATTAATTAACGTCTCTATGTGTTGATGGATATAGTTTAATCGGATTTGTGCTATTTATCTCGAGTAAACGTTAAACAACTTATATATACACCCAACAGTCACATACATAATCCTGACCCCACACTACACTATCAAGAACTACGAAGAACTATGGTCCCGCAATACTCAGACCCCAAACAAATATCTGTCTGTCACATAAAAAATTGTCTCGTTCGGAAATCGAACCCACGTCCTCTCATTTCACAACCAGCTCACCCACTGCGACACGGGGGCTGTGGACTTATTATTTAAGAAAATACTTTAAATCACACAAGTTAATACTTACTTTAATTTCCTTTCAAATCACTGCGAATGTCTCACAACGCGCATACACGAAACATAAGCTCGCAAAAAACAAACCACGAAAAAGTTCAAAGAAAGTTCGCAAAAAAAGTACGCGCGGGATTTTTTTTCCTGTGACGTCACACCCTTCTCGGGCGAGAGTCGGCGCGCCACTGAGTGGGGCTCGGTTGAAGCTGCAGATGATAGCTTGCACGGTTTCAAATTGTATGCCCAAATGTTAGTAATTAGCGGAGCGGGATTGTAATTAAATTTTAATTACATTTACCTGACAAGGGAATCTTTTATTACGTTCAAGCGATCGCTCAGTAGGTTGCTTGCTTGGAGATTATTTAAATTTTGAATTATTGGGTTTACAAAACTGGGTGGGGTAATTAAATATTTCACATATTAATATTTTTTTATTTATATAAGTAAATTTGTATACATAATACCAGCCTTGTATTAAAAATTGTTCCACTGCTAGGCATGGGCCTCCTATAATAATGAGAGGGGTTAGGCCTTAGTCCACCACGCTGGCCTAATGCGGGTTGGTAGACTACACATACCTTTTAAATTCTTATGAGAACTCTCAGATATGCAGGTTTCCTCACGGCTTCTTCCGTCACAAGCAAGCGATAATTAACAATGAACACACACGTAACTTAAGAAAAGTCAGAGGTGTATCCCTTTGGAGCTAGTTTCGAATCTACGACTTTCCAACTAGGCTATAGCTGCTCCTTAATTTTATTAGAATAATTTATTAATTTACTAATATTTAAGTTAACCAAACGCATGAATGTTAACATTTTCTGCACTAAATTTAATACGACAAAGCAGCGGCTGTGCATACTTATTTTCATAAGCATTTAATTAATTTTAATTACTTGTTTAATAGTTTCTATTATGAATGAAAATATGTGTCATTTCTCAAAAAGCATTAGTTTTTTCCAAAATTTTCAAAATTTTTGCACATTTTTCTTTGTCTTAAAACTTGTTCAGACTATAACGAATTAAAAAATAGCTATATCAATCCCTTCTCAACTGACGCACTTACCAAGGAATAGAATTACATTTTTATATACACATATATAGAATGCACTGGAATTAAATAATTTTGCAAAATCTTTCCTCGAATATGCATTTACCGATGAAGAACGTTTAAGTTTTGTGAAATATATAATATATTGAAGAAGATATAGACTGACGGCTAAAAGCCTTTGGATGAACAAATTATTAATAGTTGAACTCAATGATTTGATTATTTGTTATTACTTCCTTATTTTCAACATTTACCACCATATTTTCAAAATATATCAGACTATTTCAACTCCCTTTATTATCCTGGACCGGGAAAGTGACCACACTTCACCTGATGGTAAGTGCAGTGCTGCCCAGACAGAGTATTAAGTATTATGAGAAAATCTATCCCTCCCTACTCGAGGCAATTATGCCCACCTACTCTGTAGTTATTTCACACTACGCCTAAAGGACCCAGGATCATAGGTAGGAGGTAATAATATAAAAATATAACAACAAAAAACAATAATAATAAAATAAAATGCACAGCCCGCCTAAAAAAGTTTTCACTTTAAATCAAATAGCGCGAGCTTCCTCAACTTCTTGTTACACACTTCCGTCCCATTCACGAAATTACTCCCAGAGAGCGATAGTAAAGATGTTACGCAACAATAATACAAAACGCCTCAGCTCATACCGGATTCTATCCCTTAAACCACGTGACCGCGTTCTCGCGCTCGTTGTTCACCCAGTTATAAATTTCGGGGACAATTTATTCTCAATTCAGTCCATTATTGAATGGGAATATATAATTTAATGAGATTCGAGTTAAATATTCGATTGTTCCGCAATTGTTCAATCATAGATAGACTAATAGGATTGAAGAGGCCACGCAAATACTTTTGTATTCAATTTTGGTATGTAATCGCTAAAGTATTAGGCGTCTTGTGCCGGGTCTGTCACTTCCCTGTAACAGGGTGAATGAGGCCGATGGTTGGTACATGCATCATACTCGTAGAAAAACTCAATGTCACGTTACCCGACCCGGGCATCGAACCCAAGACCTCAGCACAGCATTCGTAACGCATGCGCAATTACAAGTGCCACCGAGGGCCAACTAATGAGCATGCTAAAATTAATAAGATTCAACGCTAGTGAAGTTGAAATCAGGTATGACCCAGTTTTTTTTATTCTGGCACGACCAAGTGATCACACTGCGCCTGATGGTAAGTGCAGTGCTGTCCAGTTAGAGTATCAAGTAACGAGAGACAATCTATCCCCCGCTACTAAACACAGTCATGCCGGCCTGCTTCTTCACACTACGCCATGGGCAAGAAGGTGAAGAAACGGTCGAGGGTCTAGTTCTTAAAATAAAACGAAATTTACGGATTATATCGCGGTTTATTTACTTTTTTAACCCGACGTTTCGAAGACTTTACAGCCTTCATGGTCACGGTGGAGTTGTATGTCATCTCGAAAGTTTAGTGCAATGTTTCTACCCTCCATGTAGTTGATATTACATTTTTATTTTGATGTAGTCCGATCTACGCAGAAAGAGCTCACAGTGTCATGAGGTCTGGCAGTTGGTCTTTTGGGTTCCGATTTAATTAAATGTATAATTGGATCCCGGGATGGTGCTAGCTTCCAACCATCTTCTCTATTGTAATTAGGATGTTTTTTAATTTCAATAGCCTCGCGAATCATCCTAGGTAGCAATCGGTGTTCTTTGGCAAGGATTTGTGGTTTATCAAATCGAAAATTATGTTTGGAGCCTTTTTCTGAATGTTCAGCAACTGCAGACTTTGTAGAGCGTCGGTGTTTCACGTCAGCTATGTGTGCTTTTACGCAGGTTCCTACATTTCTTTTTGTTTGACCTATATAGGAGAGACCACAGTCGCAATCTATTTTATATATGCCTGGTTCCTGTAGAGGTACATGACATTTGACAGATGGTAAAAATCCAGCATACCATCAGGTGGCCCGTCTGCTCGTCTGCCTATAACTAAAAAAACTTACGACTTTTTTTTATTTTTCATAATGTTGCCAATTAGAAATAACCAGTATCAATGTTGCTACTACAAGTGGTCTTAAATTATGATACAAGTTGTCAACGCAAATAATATTGTACCGATATTTAGTATTTACAATCAAATATTGCTACAGATCATAAAACAACGAAGTATATTTAACTGATATAAATAAAAAGACCCAACAATCACACACATAGTACTGACCCCGTACTAGGTAAAACCTGTGTGGCGGCACACAAGCGCCTCACACCGACGCGATATCAAAGACGCCAGGCTCGATCGCGGTAGTTAAAATTGCGCAGCACATTGTATAAATACAAGATACAAATATCAACGGTTGGAGGGGCCGCGGCCGGTCGGGCATAACACCTGCCTGACTGGAGATACCCCCCTTCGCTAGAGGAACACCATCACCCGTTCCTCTACACCTGTATCGTGGGTATCAAGAACTACGAAGGACTACGGTCCCACAACACCCAGACCCGAAACAAATATCTATCTGCCACACAAATGTTTGTCCGCGGGAATCGAACCCACGGCCTCTCGTTTCACAGCCGGCTACTCACCCGCTGCACAACGGAGATGTCAACATATATTAATATAAACATATTTCATAATACTTACAAAATAGACAAATAAAAATTTAATTAAAAATAGAGCAATAATGTTATTACAAATTACAAATTCAGAAATCATTTCATTTCAAATTACAAATAGAGAAATAATTTCATTTGAAATCAGAAATAGAGAAATAATTTCAACAACCATTAATTTCAAATTACGAATACGTAATTCGATGTTATGTAAATACAACACTGGATTCTACATTAACATAATGTTCTAGTTACGTGGTAGCGAAGTCTGTAAACTTTTAATGATATTCAAAGCACTTCGATACAATTTTGAAAATATTTACATTTAATAACTCTTGATAATATTAAGGTTGTCAATATCTACCATTATACGATACCAGAATATTACATTATAAATTAATAAGGAAATTGCTAGTGTATTGATGATGCTATGTATACATAACCTGATATGCTTTTTTTTAGTGCCTTGATAGGCATACGAGCAGACGGGCCACCTGATGGTAAGTAGTCACCGCCGCCCATAGACTTCTGCAATGCCGGGGCACAGAAAAGCCGCTGCCTACAGTTGAAGGACTACTCTTTTTAAGCCTCGTTTAAAGAAGGACATGTCATAGCGCTCAGGGAACACCGCAGCAGGGAGTTCAACATGCTTTCTGTAAATTGATTACATTTCTTTTCCTTTTGAATGTACTGACTTGTCATAAGAGCTATGTAGTTGCCTAAATGATTAATAAACGATTTCATTTCATTTCATACCTAAGTTTTTTATCCTGGCACGGCAAAGTGACAGTGCAAGCACAAAACAAATCAAAAAGCACTGCCAAGTGATGGTAAGCGCAGTTTTGTCTAGTTAGAGTATCAAGAAGCAAGAAACAATCTATCCCTGACTACTCAACACAATCATGCCGGCCTGCTGTGTAGCTTCTTCACACTACGCCATGGGGCAAGGAGGTGAAAAAGCGGTCGAGAATCTAGTGTCAGAGTACTCAGAAGGCCGCAACACGGCCAAACATCGTACCTCACGGTAACGGTAGGCAGCGGCTGTGCCCTGGTATTGCAGAAGTCTATGGGCGGCGGTGACTACTTACCATCAGGTGGCCCGTCTGCTCGTCTGCATATCGAGGCACTAAAAAAAAACCTCCTAGACCCCGAAAACCGGAAGTGAATAATTGGAAACCTAGGAAAACATAATAGTTTCTTATGTTTACGCGAATATTACACATTGAAATAAAAATAATTATACGGATTAAGGTCACAGCTCATTAAGAGCCACCCGGCATCCGACCCGCACCGCCTCGCCCCGTGCGGTTAGTATTTCTTTATATGGACCTTTATGCGCTCACTACATCAACTCCGTAGCGTCACCGGATCGCCACGGTCGTAAGCCGTCCACGCGCGGACGGCGAGTTGACCACTCGGTGACAACTCGCTGCTCGCATGCTTGCCTTGTGACGTTTACTGGTTATAACGGCATCCACCCGTGGACCACCTGCCGACAACGAGTGGACGCCGAGCGAAGAGGCGGCACGGGTTGGGTGCCGGGTGGCTCTAATGAGCTGTGACCTTATATCGCACGCAAGGTTTGTGTAACGCTTCTACCTATCTTCAATTCAGTTTGGACCTAACACCTTTTATATCGTTTTGTTATTTGTTGGTGTATATACATGATGTTTTTCATCATGGCATGGCAGAAGCAGGCCGGCATGAGTGTGTGTAGTGTGTAGCGGGGATAGATCGTCTCTCGCTACTCAGTACTCTATTTGGACCGCACTGCGCTTACCATCAGGTACAGTGCGGTCACTTTGCCGTGCCAGGATAAAAAAAAACCTAGGACGGCAAAGTGAATACTCAGCACCTGATGGTAAGTGCAGTGTCGTCTAGTTAGAGTATTAAGTAGCGAGACACAATCTATCCAACGCTACTCAACACAATCATGCTGGCCTGCGTAGAATGATGATATTTTCTGCAACACCTATATTTGACCTAATGGAACTTTATATATATAAAAACTAAACGCTGTTCGTTGATAAGTCCATCACTTGAGAACGGCTGGTCCAATTTGACTATTTTTTTTAATGTTTTTAATAGTCTAGGTTTTTAGGGAATGAAAAATTTTAAGTCACTGGGAAAATTGGAAAATTTAGGATGAACTAAAAATGCCTTTTGTATATTGCTTGTAACGACACCCTCCGTGGCGCAGTTGGCGAGTAGCCGGCTGTGAAACGAGAGGCCGTGGGTTCGATTGCCACACCGGCACAAATGTTTGTGTGACATACAGATATTTGTGTCCGGGGTCTGGGTGTTGTGCGACCGTGCGTCTCTCGTAGTCCCTGATACCCACAACACAAGACTCATATCTTAGTGTGGGGTCGGGGCTATGTGTATGACTGTTGGGTGTTATTTATTTATTTATAATGTATCGATATAGGTTATCACGCATGTAAAGCTGCGGGTAAAAACTAGTCTAACAATAAAATATCTCACATCTTTATGGTAAATCAAAAACAATTTCCAAACAACTAAATACTTAGAAAATATTTGCTATTAACTTGCGTAGCAACTTAGGAATTTATTAATCTAACATTGCAAGCAAATGTAGTTCTTATTGCGATATACTAAAGTGCCAATTGAATTCTAATAACAGCAAATTCGTATCAACTCGGCTACACGGAAGTCAATCTAAGTTTCATACCGAGCTCATTTCTATTTCATGAATTACAAATCAAAACTTATGCGGTTGACTGTACGATGTCTAACTCGCTGAATTGTTGGGAACAGAGAGTAAACCTAATCGTATATTTTCAAACAATTTCTATTAAATTATTAATAATAATAATAATAGAACACTTGATGATGGTAAGTGCAGTGCCGTCCAGTTAGAGTATCAAGTAGCGAGAGACAATATATCCCTCGCTACTCAACACAATCTTGCCGACCTGTCGTGTAGCTTTTTCACAATAGTTTTATTTTAGTTAGAAAATGCCGGTGTCATATTAAAATGGCTTATAAACGTGAGATTAAATTATCCTCACAGAATAAATAAATACACCCAACAGTCACACACATAGTTCAGGCCCACACAAGGGAAAACCGGTATCGTGGGTATGAAGAACTATGAGGGACTACGGTCGAACTCACAGCCTCTCATTTCACAGCCGGCTTTTCGCCCGCTGTGCCACAATGATTAGATTTGTTGATAATTCTAAAATACCTTACTGTGTTTCATCAAGCTCTATCTAATCCTTTCTAATCTAAAAGCCTTAACCCGCAATATCGCTGCTCATTCCCTATTTATTCGTATACCGTTTAACATGGTATTAATTTGAAGGCTTCATGTGTTCGCCTCGGCTAAATATTTGATTTGCGTCGAGATGAGATTTGACTCGGCCTGAGAATTATAAACGTCTACGTTAGAAAGTTAAGCGTTTGATACAACTGACGGGGATTTTCAGGCCGCATGATGTAGAGTGAGGTACAGTTGTCATCTATTTGATACTCTAACTGGATGACTGGACGACCATCAGGTGCAGTTGGGTCACTTTGACGTGCCAGAGTAAAAAGTACAAAGTATATTTCAAGCTGTTTTGATAGTTCTTCTCTTATTTTGATGTTTACATTTATTGCTGGTGGTAGGATATTCATATCCGCCCGGATAGCGACCGTACACAGGGTGTAAATACCGCCATAGTGGCACTCGCAAGTGTGTCGCGTTCCGGGATGAGCCACTGTACATCCGGTTTTATCCTGTCACGGCAAATTCACCACACTGTACCTGATGGTAAGCGCCGTCCAATGAGAGTATGTAGCAGCGAGAGATAATCTATCCCCCGCTACTCAACACAATCATGCCGGCCTACTCCTTCACACTACGCCATGGGCAAGAAGGTGAAGAAGCGGTCGATGGGCTAGTGTCAGAGTACTCTGACGGCCAAACATCCTACCCCAACTCTAGACCCACGAAAAAAACCGGATGTACACTGGCTGATCCTGGGACGCGACACACTTGCGTGTGCCTCTATGTTTTACACCCTGTGTACGGTCGCTATCCGGGATATGAATATCCTACCACCAGCTAATAAGAAAATCTCTCACTTCATGAAAGAAATTACTGCTAGTATTATTACTAAAAAAACGCTCAGCGATCAAATTACCGTCGAGTGTGTAGAGAGCACGCGAGTATACCATGGCATATTACACATCCAATTTTGAAATCCACAAATCGAGACGTATTAAATTTTAGTTTGATTTTAAATGTGTTTATGACACGTGGATTATATGTATAGGATTGTGCAACTGTGATCAATTTTAGCTATTGTTAAATTGTCTTCTTAGTTCTTAATAATATTATAATTGCGAATGTTAGGATGGATGGCTGGACTGACTTGGTTGAAATTTGACTCAGAGATAGATTATAGTCTGGAAAAACACATGGACTACTTTTTATCCCGGATTCCCGCGGCATAGTTTCTGTTTTTCACATAGCAGGGGATTGACATAATTGATGATATATGAATCACGGCGAACGCCGTCGTTTGTAAAAAGTCGTTTTGTGCCCATGAATTCACCAGACGGCCGAATGCTAATTAATTGCTAGTGTATTGATGATGCTATGTATGATATGTGTACATAAGCTGTATTGCTTTTCTTAAAAATTCTTTACTTTTTTTAATGTTCTGACTTGTCATAAGAGCTATGTAATTGCCTACTTGATCAATAAACGATTTCATTTCATTTCATTTCAATGTAAGACCAACACTGGTATATATGATACTAGATGTTGCTCGCGGCCCCGCCCGCGTGTAGCCATGGAGCCGTGGAGCATTCCATAGGAAGCGTGCTTTTTTCCGGGATAAAAGTAGCCTATGTATTTTAAGGATTAGAGAATAGTACAGACTATTCTTTATCACGGAAAATGGACGGTTTATGTGGGATAGCCAAATATAGAAAGATGTAATGACTCCATGGATTTTATACTTTTATTTCAATAATAACTACCACGCCGACGGAGCCGCGGGCAACAGCTAGTTTATATATAAAAGTAGTAAAATAAAGGAATGTTATAAACATGTTGCTTTCTATGAAATATAAACCTTTTGCTATTATTAAACGTAACAAAACACAAGATAAAAAATCACTTTCTAAATCCACGTTCAATTAAACCTTCGAATAAAAATACGCAATTAAGATAAAGAACTTTGCAAAAAACATTTGTACCAAAGGCATCCAAAACACTAAAAAAGCGAGTCCGGCTTAAGATTCCCCGAGACAAGTAATAAGGTGACACGAAAACTCAATTTAACTTTTCAAGCAAGTTGATAATAAAATTCATGAATCGCTAATCAAAGTGAACGCTGGGAACGCTTGCAAAAATCACATTATGCGTGTTGAAGTAACGAAGGAAATTAATCATGATAAAGACGTGGCATGAGCCGCATAATGATGTGCCGATAGATGCACAGCCTCTGTTGTGTAGGTTCGAATTCCGCACTGAGACAAATATATAATATATACTACAACATTATACAAAAAAAATAAAAATCTAACTTTTTTTTAGTGCCTTGATAGGCAGACGAGTAGACGGGCCACCTGATGGTAAGTAGTCACTGCAGCCCATAGAATTCTGCAATGCCAGGGCACAGAAAAGCCGCTGCCTACCGTTGTAAATAGTTAATGAATGCGTGAATTTTATACATCAATTAGATTCAGTAAATTTTTTTACTCTACCGCCAGTCCGGAATGCAGTTTCGCTAGAGAAGAACGGGCAAGAAACTCTAGCGTTGCTCTTTTCACATCGGTTAACAATATTTGGTCATACAATGACTATACGATTTAAGTTTAATTATATTAGATGCAGATCAATGTATGTTAAGTTGCCTACTATATACTAGAACTGAATAAGACTACTATAATATACTACGTGTAACGGGAATAACGCACATCCTCAGACACCCCAATTTAAAAATATTATTATAATCATAATTCATGTATTGAAATTACACTGCGATGAATATAAATATTGTTTTTATGAAATTAGTTGTACTAATTTTGGGCGCATAATATGGGCATACTACGAAAAGGTGAATGACACAGGCGCGCACCATCACATAGACAAGCTTGCCGCATAGGCACACGGCGTTCGTTTAATGCGAAATTGCTTACGCATTAAAATAGCCTTTATGACTATCGGCATAAAGTTAGTAATTTTAATTATTTGATTTTTTAAAGTGTTCGTTTATTATTTAGAAAAGACTTTATCGCATCGATTTATGTTTCAGTTTCGTTTGTCTTGAACGTGGAATTAAAGGTGACTATTATTTACCTGTTCTAAATTATTTTTGGAAAATAAAATCGTCCATTATAAATTGCTGATATCGATTCAGTCGCTTATTCTGAACAAACTACTTTCAGAGTATGCATTAATCATGTTACATGTTGTATATATATTTTTTTCAACTAATATTTCTGAGACTAAAAGTAGAGTAAATAACATATCATTTATCTATGTATATAAATAAAAATCAATGCAAGTATGTTTGTCATCTGTGGACTCCTAAGCTATTCATCTGTTGTGATGAAACTTTGGTGAGTTGTTCTTAATGCACCCGCGATGGTTCCTGGCCCAAACATAAAAAGAACTGGTTAGATGACGCTGCAGAACATCAACTGCAATACCGCTCAACCGATCGCAATCACATCACGCTCGAATCTTGAACTAGAAACTCTGCCAATAGGTTAGTTCACTGTTATTAGGAAACCGTTTTATTTTATTCTTCATGGTCTATTTTATTAAAATATTATTATTAATAAACATAAAATATAACTTTCCAAGATTTAATTTGTATTTTTACAAACGAACTTATTTTTCCCACTAAAACGTTACCAACTGTCATGGCCTCTCGTGTGACGTGACCATCCGCAATACTAATAGACGTTTGGCTCAGCGTTTAATAGATGTTTCGACTGATGAGTGTTTCATGCCACGTGACAAAATGCCTTATTTTGCATATATGTTTCTTGAAAATATTGAATAATCACATACAAATTAACAATTGATTTAATTTCCGATATTCTTAGACTAAAATCTATTATAAAAAACAATATTCTATCAGGTTTTAACTTACTGTCAACTACCCTTTTGGTGGATGGTTGGCTTCGTACAACTACAATTAAACATGCAACACAACTACAAAATGTAATTACGTTGCTACGCACGCACACTACGCCATTTCCCACCACACTCTCAAATTTATGCACAGTCATTTATTTGCAGTCTTTTCATATTGTAATATGGTGTGTATGTAGAGACCCCTGTGCAAACAACAATAAGGCGTCGCTATGTCTATATGAAATATAGATAGCCTTGACCTTGTCTATTCATAAGTAAAATAAAACAATTATTATTTATTGTAATAAAACGAAATTTACGGATTCTATCGTGGTTTATTTTGCTTTTTTAACCCGACGTTTCGTAAGATTTACAGATTCAAAACACACGGTAGGCACCGGCTTTGCTGTGCCCTGGCATTGCATAAGTCTATGGGTGGCGTTGTCTACATACCATCAGGTGGCCCGTCTGTCTACTTGGGCAGTAAAAAAACACATTTTTTTTCCTGGACTGCATGGTGTGAAATGGTGATTCTAGCGTGATTAATTGCGATCGGTTGAACAGTATTGAAGTTGATGTTCTGTAGTGCTGTCCAGCGAGTTCTTTTTATTTTTTAAGGCTGGGAACCATCGTGGGCGTTTGAAGAACAACTCACCAAAGTTTCATCAGAATCGGGTGAGTAGCTTAGGACTCTTTAGAGGACAAACATACTTACAAGGTTTTTATTTATATAGATTTAAGTGACATTGTTCTTTCAACCAAAGATTCATTGACAGTCGCGTCACAATTATCAAAACTACCTCTATTATAATAGTCTTCGATCTCCTGCAAAGTCCTGTTCTTAGTTTCTGGAACATATTTCCAAATGAATAATGTTCCTAACATATTAACGCTTGCATACACTAAAAACGTTCCCCCATAACCTATATAGAGAAACAAATAAGGTGCTGCTTTGATTGATGATGTATACAAAACTGCTATAAATAAAGTATAAAAGACTCCTGCTATGCCACGATGTTTTACTGGCATTAACTCAGCAGAGATATTAAAAGCTAAATTAGCTAAACCAGTAGTACAGAAAAAGCTAAATATAAGCAAAAAGTATAAAATAATAAATGATTTTGTTGATAATATTCCATGTACTTGTAAAAACGACGATATTGCTGATGATGTTAACGACGAAGTACATCCGAAACCACTTATTATTAATATCGTTTTGTTTTCATACATTTTCACCAATATTATTGAAATGAAACAAGAAAGTAAAATTATAGAATTAGTTAAAGCCATTGGTAGAAAATCACCAATAATTCCTGTTGTGTTTTGTACAATCTGCACGGTATATATGTACAAAGATAAAGATCCACTCCAAAAATATGTTGCTAGTATTACAAATATATGAATACATGGAAAATAGAAATCTCGTTGTCGTAGTCTATGAAAGAAACCAATACCATTCATTTCTTTTGCTTTACTTTTAGACAAAGCCTCCTTCTGTGCTTCAATTAATGTTGTCAATTCGTTTACAGCGTCTATATCATCACCTCTTAGCCAATGAAAAGCTTGCTCGCATTTTTCAAACTCTGCCTTACAGGCTAGCCATGATGGTGATTCGGGCCAAATGCATGCCATAACAAAAGCTAATACAATAGGAACTAACATAAGCACACTAATACTTTTCCAATGCAGATAATATCCAACCAGAGATATTGCGACAAGACCCGACGTTTGCAAAACTGCAAAAAGTATCATAGATAAAGGTCGAAGTTTAGGAGCAACCATTTCACTGATAGTTAATAGGCTAACTATTGTAATGCTGTTTCCTCCAAGACCCTGGAATGATTCAGCTATTATGATATCAGTGGCATTTCTAGCAATCAGCATTAAACTCCAGCCAGTTATGATTAGTAAGGTGCTGAGAATGAATGCTAGTTTTCGTCCCTTCCATTGCATTATCAGGGAAACCAGGAGACACGGCATTCCAGCGATTCCGTGGACTGATGCTGGAAAGTAAAATGTGTTTTGGTAATTATTGATAATTTGCATCATAGTAATTGTCTAATAAAAACAGCGATAACCTAGTTGGAATTGGTACGGACTGGCGTGACGAAACTCGAAGGTCGAAACCAAATGGAATAAATCTCTTTCTTCTTAATTATGTGTGTATTTATTATTAATAGTTGTATGTCTTACAACAACTTCATGTCTGAGAATTCTAAATAAGAAGTTAGCTAGTGGATAATCAACCCGCATTAGGCCAGTGTGATGAACTAAGCCGTAATCCCTCTCATTAGCAGAGGAGGCCCGTGCACAGCAGTGACACAGTGCTGTAAGGCTAGTAATATTATGATTAATTATTGACCAATAGAAGACCAAGGAATGAATTGTTCTTCAAAGGCATTTGCACAATTGTTTTTGGGTTACCTGATGATTTTATAATGGCTGTTAGACCTATTAATGTAATGTCAAATTTAATATTAAATCTTACCAATCCAAGTAGACGTGTCTAAGTCGATCGGCATGGAGCTGTCGTTGGCCTTAAGCTGTTGGAGTAGTACAGTCGGAAACCCAATAATGCCACCCACAGAGAATGATGCTAGCTGAGGTGAGCTGGCCACGAACACCTGAAAATTTTTGAGTCTTTCAGAAAGTTTGATTAAACCCACTGTGGTAATTTTATAACCGTTATTTTTCGTTAAATACATACAGTAACAAATATAAATAAGTGAGGTAGCGAATATTCGTGAACTCTCGAAGTGACTCCTTGGACTAAGATCACAGCGGATATTTATGCCTAAGACAATAATATTGTTCCATATTGAGAGGGGACTAGTCCGAAAAATAGGGACGGGACAAAATAGGTATGTCTTGCTCGAGAACGCATAAAAAAATAAAAATATTTATTGATCATGTAGGCACTTATGTCAAAACACAGATGGAAGTTCACCATACGGAATGAATAATATTATGGTTAACGTCGTGGGACCTTAGAAACCACCATCAAGGGCTGGTATGCAAGGAAGGATACAACGACGAGGACGGGACTGGAAAAGGAGAAAAGAGGAAGACCACTAAATGGAAGGAAGGGAATCGTGGTCTTCGGTAAAGGAAGTGACGAGAGATGATGATAACAAGAAGGCGCAGGAATGGAAGTGGAGAAGTCGAACGGAAATTGGACGGATTTGGCATACACCGGAGTTGCCTGACATCGAAGTCAATTCGATTCCTGAAACGCCATGATGAAATGAGATTCATGGCCTGGTTGAGGTCAAGGACAAGTTCCTAGCATCTCCTCACAGTATTGTCTGTCATTGATCAACGATTGATCCTCCAAGTAGTCAATCAATTGGCTATTTATTATTCGCTCTATGATTTTACACATTACTGCACTTTCATAACCGCATCAAATCGCCATCGATTGGGCGATGATTGTATATTGTCCGACCGGTCACCCTTTTAGAGGATCGGCTGGACACGGGCCGCATTCCAAAACTCAAGCACAACACCTGAGAGCTAGGACGATCGGTACAAGTGCGTCAGTGCTGGAGACGACGAAGGAAGAAATCTCCAACATTTAAAAAATGGGTGCATTTACTAACATGAGCTGCGAAGCGTGTCCATCAACGATGACACGCATTCTACGCTCATGCAGAAAGCTGGAAATCCATTTGCACAGGTTGTCGGGCAGACCGTATGCCGGGAGCTTGGAGAGAAGGCCACGATGCCAGACACTGACAAACGCCTTGGCGTGTTCCGGGATCAGCCAGTGCACATCCGGTTTTTGTCGGGGGTCTGGAGTTAGGGTACGATGTTTGGACGTTTTGCGGCCTTCTGAGTAATCTGACACTAGACCCTCATTCAAACCCTCTTCACCTTCTTGCCCATGGCGTAGCGTGAAGAAGCAGGCTGGCACGATTGTGTTGAATAGCGAGGGATAGATTGTCTCTCGCTATTCTATACTCTATTTGGACGGCATTGCGCTTACCATCAGGTGCAGTGTCAGTCCGTTGGTTATAGGCTATGTGACGTCACATTAAATTGGATATGGCGCCCTTAAGGGGGCACGAAGCAAGGAATTTTTTTTTTCGACCCAACCCTCTTGGTATCATTGAACAGGGATTTTAAAATGAAGGTAAGATTTGGTACATGATATTTTTGTCAAGCTTAAACTCCTAAACTACTTATCAATATTTGTCAAAAATAACCTTAACAGAAAAAAATGTGATGTGGCTGTATAAAAAACCCCAAAATACTTTAAATAAAAAATAAGTTCATAAACTAAAACCCGACTACTGAAAAATCACGCTCTAAAAAGTTTTTTAATTCATAAAAAGTACACCTACTTCAATGAAAATCAAATTATGCGTCTCTATAAAATTTGAAGATTTCCCTCGATTTTTCTGAGATCCCATTATCAGATCCTGACTTGGTGTCAATGGGACCACCTGGGAAGTATACCCTTTTAAACAAAAAAAGAATATCTCGAATCAGTCCAGGCGTCTTCGAGTAATCGGGTAACATACATAAAAAAAAATATTCCGACGAATTGTTAACCTCTTCCTTTTTTTGAAGTCTGTTAAAAAAGCATGAAACAATGAAGTATGAAGCGTGATTTTTCAGTAGTCGAGTTTTAGTTTTTGTTTTTTTGTAGTTCGTTTATCTTATTATCTATACCTACATGCATATAGACTCACGCCTGTTATCCCCGAAGAGTAGGCAGAGGTATAACCAGCACACCCACTTTTTTCCGAATTTCGGTCCCATAATGTGATAGTGAGAATTTCTAGATAGAAAAACCTAAAATCACGTTAACCGACTCGGGGTCGAACCCGAGACCTCGGCACAGCAGTCATAACGCATGCGCAATTACAACTGCGTCACTGAGGCAGTCGGTTCATCTATGTTAATAATAATTAAATATGGATAAAGATTTTGGAGTTATTTTTGTTTTGTTACACCAATATTACTTACCTGCCTCAAAAACGGAGATATATTCATTTTGTTCGTATAAGTTAGAAGTTATATTCCAAACATTCGCAATAGAAACCAATTTTTCTCTAGAATTTATTAACATCAGTCACTTTTCAATATGTAGTACAACAAAATGGTCTAACATATATGCAGTTCAAATTGATGTCTCGGTAGAATGTAACAGGTTATTTAATTATACCACTTATTAACCTACTTTCATCTGTTATCATACCGATTGTTGGCAGTCGCATTAGATAATGAATTAAGGTCTTTTAGATAGGGATTTTGGTAGAGAGAAAATAGGTTATACAAGCTTAATAATAAAACTAAAATGTTATAATGTACAAGCGTTTACTCGAGGCTCCGCTCGCGTCATATTTTACCTGAAGAGGACATTTTTGTTGGCCCTATTGTTTCAGTGCAAATATTCTAAAGGAAATATTTTATGGTTACAAATGGGTGAAAAAGAACCATGCCATTTTGGACACCACTTTTTCAGTTTTAACACCGGACTCATTTTTCTTATCTATTCGTATTACTCATTATTCGTAATCAGTGTAATTTTTAGTTCATACATACATAACTCTTTAAGCCATGGCCCCAGTTCGTTCATACCAAACTAGTCACGTATCAATGGCATGCCAGCATACCAAAAATACTGTCAACACTCGCCGTTCTTACATGCTATTTTTAACTCTAATATTATGGAAATAAAATTGATTTCGGCTTATATTTTACAGACTCTACTTATTACCTTTTCGAACACCGATTTCCTTGTGATTCGAGAGTGGATAAACCTCTAAATACGATTATATTAAACTCTTGTAAACTTATTTTCTTCTTATATAATTGGATACAGAAACATAATTTAAGTTAATTCTGACGGCACGTCTGAACAGAGGCACGGCAACCATAACATTTCTAATCAATCAAAGTTTAAGCAAACAAGAAAGTAATTGGCACAACTCAGGTATTTTAGTATTCGTAACATGAATGAAAGCCGTTTGCTAAGTCGCTACTTCATTATGGATTCACACTTTGCTTGGAATTATTTGTACTTATGTCAATGATTTTGCATTATTTAAAAATATATTATCAACGATTATTTGCATTATCTGCGTTCATACATTTTGCATCCTCAATATTTCTTGTAACAAATGAGCCATGATTATAAAAATCTTCGATTTGTTGCAAAGTCCGCCCTTTAGTCTCCGGCACGTATTTCCAAACATAAAATATACTTAAGAATTCTAATATACTGAATAATAAAAATGTTCCCCAAATACCAATATACAACATTACATATGGAAATATCTTTAAAACAGACGTGTGTAAAGCGCATAATTGTATTATATATACAGTTCCACCAAGACCTTTGTGTTTGACAGGTATTAACTCATTTGGTATAGCGAAGGCCAGTGGAGATACTCCTATACATACAAGAAAAATATAGCCAACGATGAAATAAACAGAAATCAATGAATCACTTGACAAGACGCCCACTGTCTGCAATAAGATCATGATAGCTGCACAGAACTGTGAAGTAGCTGATGATAGTCCACTCGTTACAAACACAGTTTTGTTTTTAAATAATTTCAAATTTAGTGCTGTACTCAATACTCCTATGTAGGAAAAAATATGAGCTGCGATGAGACCATACCGTGCAGCAGATGCGCTATTAGTAACTGATTGCAATATATCTATACCATAAATGATAATAACCATATAGCCGCTACAATAGAAAGAGCACAAAACAACAAAACTATGAAAGCAAGGAACATAGAAATCCCTACTAGTTATTTGCAACCAAACAGCATTTAACGTCCACTTGGTATTTCTATTAGCAGTAGAATGTTCTTTCTGGGCGCTTAATAGTTCTTCTAGCTCCATATTTGAGTTCTCATCAGATCCTCGCAGCCATTTGAAATTTTCTGTGCATTTTGCGTATTCCCCTTTATACGCAAGCCATGATGGTGATTCTGGCCAAATAAAGCTTAAAACGAGGGAAATTATTATCGGTATGCTCATGAGAATACTGACGGTTTTCCAGTGAAGAAATCTCCCTATAATGCTGCATATCGATAAGCCTAGTGTTTGGTTGATGATGTAAAATGAGAGAGAGATGGCTCTATACCTCGGATCAACCATTTCACTGATGGTGCACATGCTGACCATTATTATACAGTTGTTCCCTAGGCCATGGAAGCACTCTCCAATGATTATGTTCATGACGTTTTGGGAGAAGTAAGTTAGCACCCATCCACTGATGATAAGAATACAGCTGAGGATGAAGGACAACTTTCTGCCCTTCCATTGCATTATTGTTGGCATTGCTATACTTGGTATTCCAGCTATGCCGTGTGTTGCTCCTGGAATAGATAACCAATTTAGTGTTACAGTTTCTGTTATTTTTAATTATTGATTACTATTAATTAAGTAATTGTATAAATAACTGGTAGTGGTACAGACTTTCGAGATTGAAATCTTCTTCTTAAATACAAGTTTTATATTTTCCTTAAAACTAAACTTTTTTTTACTGTTCATGCTTCCCTTTTTTGTTCTCTTTCAATTGATCATATTTTTCATTATTTTATATTTCTAAGCATGACTACTCCCAGTAATATTAATTACGAACAATCATTTATTTGTTTTTATACAAATGCATCATATGAAAAAGCGCGTCATTTTTTATTTCTTTAAAACAAATGAGATTTATTTTACTTTTTCTTTTTAATCACGCGTTTATAACCATGAAGGCAGTAAACGCAAAAAGTCGGGATTAAAAAAGAATAAAAACGTAATTCTTTTACGCGATAAAATCTATATTATTAGTTTTCTTTCAACATGTAATATTCGCGTTAACATAAGAATCCAACACAACATTATAAAAATAATAATAGCAATACCTTAATAATTGCAGTGGTAGTTAATATATTATTGTTTATTGCTGCAACGGCTACACTTATAACGGTATTTTTACTCATTTAAATTACCTTTATACATTGTGTTTTTTATGTATTTAGTTTTATTGTAATATAATTATCTTCTTTTTTACATCTAATTTTATTCAAATTTTCTTATGTTGTCTACGGTGATGCTATGTACACCTATGTGTAGCACACACATCAGAAACTCTGCCTTTTAATTCTATATTGTAATGTCTTATTATAGGGTGCTATTAGTGTACCTTATATAAAATAAACAAATGATGATTTACCAATCCATGTAGCCATCTCGAAGTCTATTTGTATTGAGCTGTCGTTAGCTTTAAATTGTTCCAATATCACATTTGAAAATCCACCGACACCGCCAACCGAGAATGCAGCTAACTGCGGTGAGCTTGCAATTAATATCTTTAAAACAATAGTGTGACATGAGATACATAGAGAAATAAAATCACATTATAAAACCAAATACACAAGCAGCACAACTATAGGTTCCGTGGTGCAGTAGGCGAGGAGCCGGCAGTGAAACGAGAGGCCGTGGGTTCGATTTCCACACCGGGACAAATGTTTGTGTGACAGACAGACATTTGTGTCCAGGGTATGGGTGTTATGAGAACGAAAGTCTCTCGTAGTCCCTGATACACACAACACAAGACTCTTATCTTAGTGTGGGATCGGGGCTATGTGTGTTACTGTTGGGCATTGTATATTTATTTATTAATAAAATATATATCTATTATATAAAAATAAGTCGGGTTTTCCTTCCTGACGCTATAACTCCAGAACGCACGAACCGATTTCCACGGTTTTGCATTCGTTGGAAAGGTCTCGGGCTCCGTGAGGCTTATAGCAAAGAAAAATCAGGAAAATTTTCAACAGAAAAGCGGGAAAATCTTTTTTCACATACAGCGCCATCTCTGATACATAGCACGGAACTGGTTGAAATTTGGCGCAGAGATAGATCATAGTCTGGAATAGCACATAGGCTACTTTTTATCCCGGAAAAATGAACAATTCCCGTGGGATAGTTTAGTTTTTCACAGAGCAAGGGATCGACATGATTTTTTGCATAGTGGTAGTTTAGGGATCAGAAAATGACAGAAGCCACTTTTTATCCCGGAAAAATGCACGCATCCTATGGGATAGCAAAATATAGAAAGTTGTAATAGCTTAAGATGCCTCCATGGATTTCCTTCCAAAAATAACTCCACGCGGGCGGAGCCGCGAGCAACATCTAGTATACTTATATATATAAACATTAAATATTACAATAATTGAAAGGAGTAGGCTGCGTTTCGTGACATAGTTAAAAAGATTAAAGGCCTGCATATTCAAGACAAGAAAAACAGCAACTTGGAATTCAAATTAGTTAAGTCGCTTTATGAACTTCCAGAAACACCAAATTTTAACCATGGGATCTCTATGGGCAAAGTATGCCACGAACGTCTAGATCTAAAGAATCAAATCTAGAATATTTTTACGTAGGTTTCTCAAACAATTTCAATAGAGTTAGAAATCTTCTTCTGTTAATCTTTAATCTCTAAATATCCATCTGGTGTTGTATTTATAGCTCTATTAAAACGTCAGAATATTGATATTTCATAGTTAGTATTCAAAATATGTATTTCATCATCTATGCTCACTATAGATTTATCTTCACGGTAGGCAGCGGCTTTGCTGTGCCCTGGTATTGCAGAAGTCTATAGGCGGCGGTGACTACTTACCATCAGGTGGCCCGTCTGCTCGTCTGCCTATTGAGGCACTAAAAAAAAATCTTCTTCACTTCATCAATCACTTTAAAGACCATATTTTATGGAGTGTGCTATAAATCCAACCAAGCGACTTATTTGTTCACATATTGTGGTGTGCGTGAAATTGTAATTTGTTCATGTATTATTGTGGTGTGTATTTATAATGGATATAATTATATATTATTACTAGATGTTGCTCGCGGCTCCACCCGCGTGGAGGTTATTTACGGAAGGAAAGGTATACAATCCATGGAGGCATCTTAAGCTATTACAACTTTCTATATTTTGCTATCCCATAGGATGCGTGCATTTTTTCGGGCTAAAAAGTGGCATATGTTGTGTATGTGCATTTTCTGCTCCCTAAACTACCAATATGCAATAAATCATGTCGATCCCATGCTCTGTGAAAAACTAAACTATCCCACGGGAACTGTACATTTTTCCGGGATAAATAGTAGCCAGACTATAATCTATCTTTGTGCCAAATTTCAACCAGATCCGTCCAGCCGTTGTAGCGTGATTGAGTAACAATCATCCATCCATCCATCCATCTAAAATTTCGCATTGATAATATTAGTAGGATTAGTAGCATTATGTATGTCTTACCATATATTAATATAATATTGTAATGTGACACCAGTCGACGGTTATCCCTGGTATGCTGGTTTATTGAGGTGAGGTGTGAGTGGATTGGTTAATTGGAATATTCGTATTATTATTGATATAATTTATTAAGCATACAGATACATTACAGATTTTTGTCGGGGGTCTGGAGTTTGGGTATAACGGCCATTTTGCGGCCTTCTTAGTACTCTGACACTAGACCCTTGACCGCATCTTCACCTTCTTGCCCATGGCGTAGTGTGAAGAAGCAGGCCGGCATGAGTGTGTTGAGTAGCGGGGGATAGATCGTTTCTCGCTACTCAGTACTCTATTTGGACCGCACTGCGCTTACCATCAGGTACAGTGCGGTCACTTTGCCGTGCCAGGATAAAAAAAAAAAAAAAAACATTGTAGCTATTCAAACTAATAACACACACACAGCAACACGTGAATAAAATAAAAATATATTTCATTACATTTTCATTGTTTTCTTATCACTCACAACAAGGTTATTGCTAGCACGAATACGTAAAAAGAATTTGTAACTAAAATCAATGCAAATAAACTGCAAAGTTACTTTGATATTCTTTGCAATAAAAAATAAATTCTTACTTGTCTTATAAAAGGCGAATCCATAATTCACAATATTTCAGCCGCAACAATATTTAACTAAACATATGGCACCATTGTTCTTTTTGCAAAAAATACTAATTGTAAACTAAAGATGAGCTATTTCAAACGGCCAGTAATAATTAAAGTTCGTAAGGAGTTGTCCTAAACGGAATCTATCTGTAATAAAGTTCATAGAATTGAATGAAATGTTTAGACTGAAATTATTACTTTTTAAATAAAAATAAAACCGTCTTCAAAAAATCCAGACGTAACTAAAAACCAAATAATAATTGGTTACATTTACATCAATTACTTACATACAAATCAAATCAATTATTTGGAGTCGGTGCCAGCCAAAACATGGAAAAAACAGAATAATCCAAAAAATATACTTGGTTTTTATGAATCTAAAAGTAAAGAAAACAACAATAAACAACAAAAATAATTGATTTAAATTGTATGTAATTAATTGATGTAAATGTAACGAATTATTATTTGGTTTTTAGTTACGTCAGGATTTTTTGAGGCGGTTTTATTTTATTTAAAAAGTAATAATTTATTTTTTGATTTTTAGTGGTACAAATATAAGATAGGTACGTTGGATGGAGTACCATAAGAAAACACCACTAAAAAGTCATAGAAAAGCTAAATTCGCAGTTTCGTATATTCGGACAACATATTTTATCAAGTCATTTCGGTTTTAAAACCAAACTACTCAACCGATTATGATAAAAATTGAATGGGACCACCTGGGAAGTATACCCTTTTAAACAAAAAAAGAATTTCTCGAATCGGTCCAGGCGTCTTCGAGTAATCAGGTAATATACATAAAAAAAAAAGATTCCGACGAATTGTTAACCTCCTCCTTTTTTGAAGTCGGTTAAAAATAAATAGATAAAAAATCTTAACGCGACTGCAAAAAAGTCAATAATGCACTAAAAAGACTGAAACAAGATTGAGAATAGAAAATCAAATTAGTTGCAAGGGGAACCCATAAATTTTCTTTTGGTTTATAATATGCACTAGGCAGTCGGGTAAAAAGTATAGCGTGTAAACTTTTAGACCATCAGTCATGAAGAGACTGGCTCCCCAAGGTCATTGTCTCACAGAAAACTAATATTTTATTTATCCTGTCACGGTGAAGTGACCACTCTGTACCAGATGCTAAGCGCAGTGCCCTCAAGGCAGAGTAGTTAGGAAAATCATCCCAAGCTACTAGACACAATCCTTTCGATAAAGACCTGCAACACAGTTATGCTTTTGGATATTTAGGTTATGTTCTTGAAAATAGTTTTTCTCCCGTTCTTATCTAGTGAAACTGCATACCTAGCCGGCGGTAGAGTAAAAATAATCGATCGAATCTTATAGTATAATATTTAATGTATTCAATATTTTTTTAACCGACCTCAAAAAAGGATTTTTTTTATGTATGTTACCCGATTACTCGAAGACGCCTAGACCGATTCGTGAAAATCTTTTTTTGTTTAAAAGGGTATACTTCCCAGGTGGTCCCATTGGCACCAAATCAGGATCTGATGATGGAATCTCAGAAAAATCAAGGGAAACCCACAAATTTTATAGTGACGCATAATTTGTTTTTTATTGAAGTCGGTGTACTTTTTATGAATTAAAAAACTTTTTTGGTAACAATGATTCTGAAATCATATGAATTATTGCTTACGAACTTTTAATATGACTGACACGAGCTCCAAATGCGAGTATTTGTATGAAAGGTCTGTAATACACTAAGTATTTTAAGACTGATTCTTATACTATAAACCTGCTCTAATACAATGGAGTCAAAAAAAGTAGGGTTCATTAATCAATAAGAAACCCAGTCAAATGCGCTTAGAATTCACGGTACCATATTATCTATTCTTTTATTATAAAGTTGATGAGATTTGTTTTACATAAATAAGCTTGCCTTTGACCGATATCTCGCCTGATGGTAAGTGATGATGTGATCTACGGTGGAGCACGCTTGTCTAGAAGATAGACCTATTCACTCTTGACTTAAAGATACCCAGTTTTAATTTTCGGGAAATATAAACGCCGGCCGTAAAGATCGGGTTCAATGGCGAATCTTGGGGGAGGCCTATGTCCAGCAGTGGACTGCGATAGGCTGATGATGATGAAACCCTGGCCAAGAGTTCCACTGTAGCAGTGCGCATGATAAATGTACTAGCAAAACGCGTTGCGCGCACTGGTGGAATATCAACCGTGTATCTATGACGCTTCGCCGTGTCTCTTGTCTTCCGATGATGGAATGGATATTTGTTCTGACGGGACCAACCAGTTAGTTTTTGTATTTCACAGGGTATTTACGGATTCAGATTGTATATAAAACTTCTTCTGACCAATAGAACGGAGCATATGCCGTCCTGGGGGTGACGTTCGCCCCAATAAGAGGCGCTATATTATAATAATAATTATTTTCTTTTTTACATCCTGGCGCAACAGAGTGACGATATTGCACCTGATGGTAAGCGCAGTGCCGTCCAATTAGAGTATCGAGTAGCGAGAGACAATCTATCCCTCGCTGCTCAACACAATAATGCCGACCTGCTTCTTCACACGCCATAGGTAAGAAGGTGAAGAAGCGGTTTAGGGTGTAGTATCAGAGTACTCAGAAGACCGCAAAACGGTCAAACATCGTACCTCAACTCTAGACCCTGGACAAAAACCGAATGTACACTGGCTGATTCCGGAACACAACAGACTTGCGTGTGCCCACTGTTGCGGATTTTACACACTGACTACGGTGGTCGCTATCCGGGCGGATATGAATATCCTACCACCAGCAAAATGGTATGATTAGAGCATCAAGTAGCGAGAGATAACTATCTCTAGGTACTCGACACAATGATGCAGGTCCGACATATGACTAGGACACTGCCATATATTTACCCCCTGGAGGTGATTTTTGTAGTCTGAAGTACTTTGAAGTCTGGCACGGCAAAGTGACCACATTGCACCTGATGGTAAGCGCAGTGCCGTCCAATTAGAGTATCGAGTAGCGAGAGACGATCTATCCCACGATACTCAACACAGTCATGCCGGCCGGCTTCTTCACACTACACCATGGGCAAGAAGGTGAAGAAGCGCAATCTCACGCGAATTCATCTACAGAACTGTCTCAGTACGAAATCCTCACACTTGCCTATCATTATTTGTTAAGTATCATGACACATATCCGCACGGAAAAGGGCGTTAAACTGGTTCTTATCATTAAGTTCTGGAAAATGATGTAATTTAAAGTCTAGACAAATTAATTCATGACATTCATTCATTTATAAATAACCTTCGGATGCTCCCTGCAATGTAATTGTAGTGTCAAAGGAAATACAAAAGATAAGAATGCATTTAAATTCTACTGCCCCAAGAATACAAAAAATGTCATACGGGATAATGCCATATCATGCCATCGAACACTTTTTTATCCTGGCACGGCACAGTGACCACACTACACCTGATGGTAAGCGCAGTGCCGCCCAATTAGAGTATCGAGTAGCGAGAGACAATATATCTCCCGCTACTCAACACCATCATTCCGGCCTGCTTCTTCACACCAATCCATGGGCAAGAAGGTGAAGTAGCGGTCGAGGGTCTAGTGTCAGAGTACTCAGAAGGCCGCAAAAAGGCCAAACATCTTCCCCAACTCTAGTCCCTGACAAAAACCGGATGTACACTGGCTGATCCCGGAACGCGACACACTTGCGTGTGCCACTATGGCGGGTTTTACACCCTGAGTACGGTGGTCACTATCCGGGCGGATATGAATATCCTACCACCACCAAGTAGAGTAGTTGTCAAATGACAGAAAAAGAAGGCCCGATATGAGTTATGACGTAATAATCAGGAATGGACATTAGGGTACGGTCGTGTGAGGGAAACAGTGAGATAATAAAAATAATATACCTAACTGTCATACGCAAACATAAGAACTGTCAAATAAGTCTTTGTAATTCTCAATCAGCAAAAAGCTCAAAGTTTTCCAAATTTCGAAGTTAGATGGTAATCGGAACGCGTTAAAAACGTACACTGTGTGGATTATCTCTTTCCAATACCGGCTTAATGATTCTCAGATAGCGGAATTTCGGACGAGTCGAATTGGGATTTTTTGTGCTGAATCAGTATTTGTATGGATGTAGAATCAAAAATTATGCCTCTAAATCGTCTGTATTAAGGTGAGCTAACTGTAACAAGAAATTCTTAAGCTAATTTAATTCTAAGTAGCTAATAGCGACCATCGAACACAGGGTGTAAAACCCGCCATAGTGGCACACAATAAAATCATGCGCGCCAGCAGGCTGGCATGATTGTAGTGAGTAACGGGAGATAGATTGTCTCTCGCTACTCGATACTCTAATTGGAAAGCACTGCGCTAACCATCAGGTGCAGTGTGGTCACTTGGCCGTGCCAGGAAAAAAGGGAAAACTTTTTATAACAATTAATTAATGACATTTTTAAGTACCACGTTTAATACTTTATAATAAAATGTATATTTATGTTTATTAATTGCTTATTACAATCTTTGCCATATTTGCCAATATTTTCCATACATTCTTAACCAACTAAAATCGTTAGACTATTTATAAAACCCATCTTAAGACCCAATGTTAAATTAACTCTATAAAAATCAAACAAAATAACAGTACATACATACATACATATACAATCATGCCTGTAATCCCCGAAGGGGTAGGCAGAGGTGTAACCAGTACACCCACTTTTTGCTGAGTTTCGGTCCCATAATGTGATAGGGGGCGAGCCTATCGCCACACCGGGCACTATTCCAAACTCCGGGTTAATATTGAGTATTTCTAGGTAGAAAAACCCAATATCACTTTACCCGACCCGGGGATCGAACCCGAGACCTCAGCACAGCAATCGTAACGCATGCGCAATGACAACTACGCCACCGAGGCAGTCAGTACAAAATAACAGTATTTTATGTATTTATTTGTGTCACACTGCTCTCTCAACCAAAGGTTCATTAACATTCACTTCACACTTATTGAAACTACCCCTATTATAATAGTCTTCGATCTCCTGCAAAGTCCTGTCCTTAGTTTCTGGAACATATTTCCAAATTATTATTGTTCCTAACATATTGACTGTTGCATACACTAAAAACGTTCCCCCATAATCTATATAAACAAACAAATAAGGCGCCGCTTTGATTGATGATGTATACAATACAGCCATAGATATAGTATAAAAGACTCCTCCTAAACCACGATGTTTCACTGGCATTAACTCAGCAGAGACATTAAAAGCTAAATTAGATAAACCTGTAGTACAACACAAGCTAAAAAATAGCAAAAAGTATAAAATAATAAATGATTTTGGTGATAATATTCCATGTACTTGTAAAAACGAAGATATTGCTGATGCTGTTAATGATGAAGTACATCCGAAACCACTCATTATTAATATCGTTTTGTTTTCATACCTTTTTACTAATATTATTGAAATGAAACATGAAAGTATCATAATAGAGTTAGTTAATGCCATTGGTAGAAAATCACTAGTCATTCCTGTTGTGTTGTGTACAATCTGCACGGTATATATGTACAAAGATAAAGCACCACTCCAATAAAAGGTAGCTAATATTACAAATATATGAATACATGGTAAATAGAAATCTCGTCGTTGTATTCGGTGACAGAAACCATTACCATTAATTTCTTTTGCTTTACTTTTAGACAAATCCTCCTTCTGTGCTTCCATTAATGCTGTCAATTCATTTACAGCATCTTTATCATAACCTCTTAGCCAATGAAAAGCTTGCTCGCATTTTTCAAACTCTCCCTTGCAGGCCAGCCATGATGGTGACTCTGGCCAAGTACATGCCATAACAAAAGCAAATACAATAGGAACTAGCATGAGCACACTAACACTTTTCCAATGTAGACAAAAGCCAACCAAAGATATGACGACAACACCGGATGCTTGCAGAACTGCAAAGAGCAACATAGATAAAGGCCGAAGTTTAGGAGCAACCATTTCACTGATAGTTAAGAGGCTGACTATAATAATACTGTTTCCTCCAAGACCCTGGAATGATTCAGCTATAATGATATCCGTGGCTTTTCTAGCGATCAACATTAAACTCCAACCGATGATGATTAGTAAGGTGCTGAGAATGAAGGCGAGTTTTCGTCCCTTCCATTGCATTATCAGGGACACTAGGAGACACGGTATTCCAGCGATCCCGTGGACTGATGCTGAAAAGAAAGCAAAGTTTTTTGTTCATTTTTTGCATTGAAGCGATGGAAGTGAAAGTGAAAGTAGAAGTGAGAAGTGTCTGAGAAGTCTAAATAAGACTTGTGAAGTTGTGAGAAGTCTATCTTTCCGCATTAGGCCAGCGTGGTGGACTTATAGTCTTATCAGTAGCGCGTGTGTAGCAGATCCGATGAAATTAATTTTGAAATAGAGGAACAAAGGCCATAAATTGAATTGATTTGATTTTGAATTTCTTTGAGTATTATTTAACTATTATTTTGTGTTATCTGATAATTTTTATTTTGTTTTATGTCAAATAACATCTAATAGCTAACGTACTCCAAAAATAAAACAAAATCTAATCTTTATATACATAATTCTACTGTACGTGTGTATGTCACTGAACTCCTCCTAAACGGCTGGACAGATTTGAATGATTTTTTTTGTATGCGTTTGGGTGGCGCTCGGGAGGGTTTAGATTCACAAATCAGCCCGGCAGATGGCGCTGCAGTCGATGTGGCGCTGCTTTTCCGGGCAGGATGACGTTTGCTGGGCCCGCTAGTTGAATATAAAACCTCAATAGTAGTTTTTCCTATGTCTGTTACAGATTTGGAACCACTCAACCAATTTCAATAAAATTTTGTGTATGTGTGTGGTAATATAGGATAATAATAACTTATAATATAGGATAGTTTTAGATCCGATAGGTGGCTCTGTTGTCGAGATATGAATTTCTTTTTCAACGAAAATTTGGTCGGCAGAGAATGCTGTTTATGGCAGTACAATGTCTGCCTGGGACCTTTAGTTTTATATAAAACATTACCAATCCAAGAAGACGTGTCTAAGTCGATGGGTATAGAGCTGTCGTTGGCCCTAAGCTGTTGAAGAAGCACAGTGGGATATCCAGTAATACCACCCACAGTGAATGCTGCTAGCTGAGGTGAACACGCCACGAACACCTGAAAGGTTTTAGTTTTTTTTTATCGTGGCACGTCAATATAGCTACACTGCATATATGGTAAGCTCAGTGCCATCCAGTGCGCAGTCCAGTGTACTTCTATAATTTTAAGTTAAATAAAAATATTGACACAATTTTCATCGTCCTGATTCTATACTAAGACACAAGTCTTATGATGTGGCTGTTAAGAACAACAAAGGATTTACAATTGAAAGAGAATGTGCCAAATATTCGTGGATTACACAAACCTTTGATCAAACCCACGGGCTCAAGATTTCGCTTACTGAACCACATAAGTTAATAATAAGGATTCTATTATAACTGATTTTCTATACATTATTCCATTTCAAGTGGCAAGCCAGATTATAACATTTTATTAACAATATTATATTGCAAAAATATGAACAAAAATAAATTTTAATTGAAACCGCAATAAGTGACAATTCTGCAACAAAATATTATATTCATTTGACGCCATGATGGAATAAAATCAGATAATTATTAAAATTTACTAACCTGTCTCAATAGCGGAGATATATTCATATTGATCGTACAAGTTATCAATTATATTCAAAACATACGTATTATTTACATTAAGTTAAAGTTTGTTTTTTCTCTTCAATAAATTTTACTCACTTTCTAACATGTTCTACAACGAAATAGTCAAATATCTATGAAGTTACAATAGCTGTCTCGATCGATGGCAAAGTTATTTTATTATTCCACTTATAAACCTACTTTCATTCTTAATCGCATTAGATAATGAATTCAGGTGTAAATAAATTTATTCGGAAATAAAAAATATCTACCAATAGTGAGCTGGTTTTATATACCAATAAAATGCCTAGAATGTGCCAAAACACAAATATTTCTTGTAACATAATAATAATATTAGCCCTATATTAAACATTGTCCCACTGCTGGGCACGGGCCTGCTCTACTAATGAGAGGGGTTAGGCTTTAGTCCACCACGCTGGCCTAATACGGATTGGTAAACTTCACATATCTTCGAAATTATGAAAATTCACAGCTATGCCGGTTTCCTCACGATGTTTTCCTTCACCATGAGTTCCTGTGTTGTTTCACCAGTCACGTCCCAATGGAACATCGGTGCTCCACAACACTGGCAACACACTCGACAACACATACTATTTTCAACTTTAATGTTATGTAAATAAAATTGATTTTTGCTTCTATTTACTCCGTACTACTATCCTTCGGTACTCCAGGGGTTAATTGTAATATGTTATAGATTATTACGTGAAGACCACCCTTAAATGATATTTTAGTTACCTATTGCTTTGTTCAGCGCAATTTAATATTCATTTAGAATGTTTACCAGATATAACATTCATACATACATACACACATACTTATTTACTACATACACTCTCGCCTGTTATCCCCGAAAGGGTAGGCAGAGGTGTAACCAGTGCACCCACTTTTCGCCGAATTTCGGTCCCATAATGTGATACGCGGCGAGCCTATCACCATACCAGGCACAGATTCCAGACACCGGGCTAATACTGAGGAATTTGTAGATAGAAAAACCCAATATCACTTTACCTGACCCGGGGATCGAACCCGACACCTCAGCGTCGCAGTAGTAACGCATGCGCAATTACAACTGCAACACCGAGGCAGTCAATTAACTTATTTATTATTGACGACTTTATTGCAACCTATTTACTTGTTTCTACTATTTATACATTTAGTTAGAATATATTATAAAACTATTACTATAACGATCTATACTATGTGTAACGGGAATAACGCACATCCTCAGACATCCCAATTTAAAAATATTTTTTATTATATTTATTTATTTTTTATTATATTTATTTATTATTAAATATATTTATTTATTATTAATTTATTATTATAATTCATGTATTGAAATTACACTGCGATGAATATAAATATTGTTTTTTATGAAATTAGTTGTACTAATTTTCGACATAAAGCACGTAATTTTAATTATGTGATTTTTTAAAGTGGTCGTTTATTATTGCATTTATAAAAAAACTTTATCGCATCGAGTTATGTTTCAGTTTCGTTTGTCTTGACCGTTAAATTAAAGGGTGACTGTTATTTACCTGAGTGTTAATTACTTTTGGAAAAAAATCGTCTATTAAAAAAATGTTGATATCGATTCAGTCGCTTATTCTGAACAAACTACTTTCAGAGTGTGCATTAATCATGTTACATGTTGTATATATAAAAATGTAATGTTGGTTTGTGTACGCTTCTAAAACTCAAATAGTTCTAAATCGTTTGAATTAAAATTTTGACACAATATGCAGCCGGCTTCAAAGATTGTTTTTATCTATTTTTTAAAGTGGATATGGATTTGCTTGACATATTTTGGAAAGTGGTAGAGCCGCGCTGTAGACATATTTGTCTACAGCATGAATGCTGAATGAATGGCTGGCTCGACCGGGGTAGTATCACTGTCTCACAGAAAACCAACGTAAAGTGACAGTTCACTGTCGCGTTTCGTATGTTAAGTGAGATATCCAGAGGCCCAGATTCCCCCTTCCCTTCTCTTCCCAATCCCTATTCCCGTCCTTAAAGGCCGACAGCGCATACGTGATACTTTCGGTATTGTGGATGTTCATGGGCGGTGGAGATCACTTAACATCAGGTGACCCACTGGCTCGTTTGTCGGACTATGATATAAAAAAAAATATATGGGTGGAAGTGGGGATGAACAATCGATAGTTTCAAATATACCCTAGTGGGGTATCAAATACAAGGGCCTGAAGCATACAAAACTGTAAGTTACGTGATATTCAGTTCATCCTTTTAAAAGTTGTGAATACTATTATCGGGGGTTATGAAATTTTATACGGCCTCGGTATAAAATTTGATAAACCCCCAATAATAGATTGCCTCGGTGGCGCAGTTGTTATTGCGCCTGCGTTACTGCTGTGCTGAGGTCTCGTGTTCGATCACCGGGTCGGGTAAAGTGTTATTGGGTTTTTTTTATCCAGAAGTTCTCAGTATTAGCCCGGAGTCTGGAACCTGTGCCCGGTATGGCGATAGGCTCGCCCCCTATTACATTATGGGACCGAAATTCGGCGAAAAGTGGTTTTACTGGTTACCCACAAAAAATATTGAAAGTATGATGGGTCTAGAGATGAGAATATAAATCCAGCACACAAAAAAAATTATATAAAAATATAATTAGTGGAACTGCGTGTCATCATCCTATGGATTTTAGTTAATCGTACATAGTCATTATATCTAACAAACAATACAATACAATACTTTATGAAAAGACATCTTAATTAGTGTTTGCTATAATTCACCATATGCCTGAAGTTCAGACCCGGCGTTAAAAATATCAAACAGGTTGCCGCTATTGAAAATTAACAGAGCCAAATAAAAAAAATATATAACATATATTTTTTCATTTTTATTTTTAAATTAAATTACTATCATTGAAATTTATTTAACTAATTTGCTGTATTGTTAATTTAGGGTTAAGCGCATAGATAGATAGATAGACAGAAACTCTTTATTGCACACCGTCATAAGAATTATGTTAGTATATAAGAAATCTTAAAATTATACAATGTTACAAAAGGTGGTATATTGCTAAGAGCAATCTTGCCAGACAACCTTATTTAACAAATTAACCTTAAATCTTTAAAAATAGATGATTTTAGAAAGCACCATATATTGTTGTGAAAGACTAATTACCTTACTGGTAAATTAATTGAAGAATTTCGAAGGTTTGTGAAGTCTACCAAACCGCATTAGGCCAGCGTGGTGGATTAAGGCCTAACCCTTGTCATTAATATAGGAGGCCCGTGTCCAGCAGTGTGAAAATGTTTATACGGGGCTAGTATTTTTTTCGTAAATGAAAATCTTTTATATATTACGTAATTGACCACTATCTGTGAAGTATTAACTATCACTACACTGTATTCACATGGGTCACCTCGTTTTCTGAATTTATTTAAGTCCCACTGTTCTCTCAACCAATGGTTCATTGACATTCGCTTCACACTTATCAAAACTACCCCTATTGTAATAGTCTTCGATCTCCTGCAAAGTCCTGTTCTTAGTTTCTGGAACATATTTCCAAATTAATAATGTTCCTAACATATTAACGGTTGCATACACTAAAAACGTTCCCCCATAACCTATATAGAGAAACAAATAAGGCGCAGTCTTGATTGATGATGTAAACAATACTGCCATAGATGTAGTAGAAAATACTCCTCCTATACCACGATGTTTTACTGGTATTAACTCAGCAGAGATATTAAAAGCTAAATTAGCTAAACCAGTAGTACAGAAAAAGCTAAAAACAAGCAAAAAGTATAAAATAACAAATGATTTTGGTGATAATATTCCATGTACTTGTAAAAACGACGATATTGCTGATGCTGTTAACGACGAAGTACATCCAAAACCACTTATTATTAATATCGTTTTGTTTTCATACATTTTCACCAATATTATTGAAATGAAACAAGAAAGTAAAATTATAGAATTAGTTAAAGCCATTGGTAGAAAATCACTAGTCATTCCTGTTGTGTTTTGTACAATCTGCACGGTATATATGTACAAAGATAAAGATCCACTCCAAAAATATGTTGCTAGTATTACAAATATATGAATACATGGAAAATAGAAATCTCGTTGTCGTAATCTATGAAAGAAAACAATACCATTCATTTCTTTTGCTTTACTTTTAGACAAAGCCTCCTTCTGTGCTTCAATTAATGCTGTCAATTCGTTTACAGCGTCTATATCATCACCTCTTAGCCAATGAAAAGCTTGCTCGCATTTTTCAAACTCTGCCTTACAGGCTAGCCATGATGGTGATTCGGGCCAAATGCATGCCATAACAAAAGCTAATACAATAGGAACTAACATAAGCACACTAATACTTTTCCAATGCAGATAATATCCAACCAGAGATATTACGACAAGACCCGACGTTTGCAAAACTGCAAAAAGTATCATAGATAAAGGTCGAAGTTTAGGAGCAACCATTTCACTGATAGTTAATAGGCTAACTATTGTAATGCTGGTTTCTCCAAGACCCTGGAAGGATTCAGCTATTATGATATCAGTGGCATTTCTAGCATACAGCATTAAACTCCAGCCAGTTATGATTAGTAAGGTGCTGAGAATGAATGCTAGTTTTCGTCCCTTCCATTGCATTATCAGGGAAACCAGGAGACACGGCATTCCAGCGATTCCGTGGACTGATGCTGGAAAGTAAAATGTGTTTTGTTAATTTTTGATGATTTGCATCATAGTAATTGTCATTAGACAATTAAAACAGCGATAACCTAATTGGAATTGGTACGGACTGCCAAGACAAAACTCGCAGGTCGAAACCAAATGGAATAAATCTCTTTCTTCTTAATTATGTCTGTATTTATTATTAGTGGTTGTATGCCTTACGATGAAGAAAAATATCGTGACAACAACTTCATGTCTGAGAATTCTAAATAAGAAGTTAGCTAGTGGATAATCAACCCGCATTAGGCCAGTGTGATGAACTAAGCCGTAATCCCTCTCATTAGCAGAGGAGGCCCGTGCACAGCAGTGACACAGTGCTATAAGGCTAGTAATATTGTGATTAATTATCGACAAATAGAAGACCAAGGAATGAATTGCTTTTCAAAGGCATTTGCACAATTGTTTTTGGGTTACCTGATGATTTTATTGTGATTTTACTGGTTACCGATACTCCCACCACACGAAACCCCACCTTACGAAGACGGCACTAAATCTACTCAGTCAGCCCGTGACCACGGCCGATGCAACTCGGTCGAAACGTCGGGAAATAATTGTGGTATTTATACCATTATAATATTGCGCGATTAAGACCCGTTCCTAATTTTATAATATGATTTTATTGTGGCTGTTAGACCTATTAATGTAATGTCAAATTTAATATTTAATCTTACCAATCCAAGAAGACGTGTCTAAGTCGATCGGCATGGAGCTGTCGTTGGCCTTAAGCTGTTGGAGTAGTACAGTTGGAAACCCAATAATGCCACCCACAGAGAATGATGCTAGCTGAGGTGAGCTGGCCACGAACACCTGAAAATTTTTGAGTCTTTCAGAAAGTTTGATTAAACCCACTGTGGTAATTTTATAACCATTATTTTTCGTTAAATAAAAAAATACATACAGTAACAAATATAAATAAGTGAGGTAGCGAATATTCGCTCTCGAAGTGATCATAAGATCACAGCGGATATTTATACCTAATACAATTATATTGTTCCATATTGAGAGGGGGCTAGTCCGAAAAATAGGGACGGGAGAAATTAGGTATGTCTTGCTCGAGAACGCATAAAAAAATTTATTGATCATGTAGGCACTTATGTCAAAACACAGATGGAAGTTCACCGTACGGAATGAATAATATTATGGTTAACGTCATGGGACCTTAGAAACCACCATCAAGGGCTGGTATGCAAGGAAGGATACAACGACGAGGACGGGACTGGAAAAGGAGAAAAGAGGAAAACCACTAAATGGAAGGAAGGGAATCGTGGTCGTTGGTAAAGGAAGTGACGGGAGATAATGATAACGAGAAGGCCCAGGAATGGAAGTGGAGAAGTCGAACGGAAATTGGACGGATTTGGCATACACCTGAGTTGCCTGACATCGAAGTCAATTCGACTCCTGAAACCCCATGATGAAATGATATCCATGGCCTGGTTGAGGTCAAGGACAAGTTCCTAGCGTCTCCTCACAGTATTGTCTGTCATTGATCAACGATTGATCCTCCAAGTAGTCAATCAATTGGCTATTTATTATTCGCTCTATGATTTTACACATTGCTGCACTTTCATAACCGCATCAAATCGCCATCGATTGGGCGATGATTGTATATTGTCCGACCGGTCACCCTTTTAGAGGATCGGCTGGACACGGGCCGCATTCCAAAACTCAAGCACAACACCTGAGAGCTAGGACGATCGGTACAAGTGCGTCAGTGCTATAGATGACGAAGGAAGAAATCTCCAACATTTAAAAAATGGGTGCATTTACTAACATGAGCTGCGAAGCGTGTCCATCAACGAGGACACGCATTCTACGCTCATGCAGAAAGCTGGAAATCCACTTGCACAGGTTGTCGGGCAGACCGTATGCCGGGAGCTTAGAGAGAAGGCCACGATGCCAGACACTGACAAACGCCTTGGCGTGTTCCGGGATCAGCCAGTGCACATCCGGTTTTTGTCGGGGGTCCGGAGTTAGGGTACGATGTTTGGACGTTTTGCGGCCTTCTGAGTAATCTGACACTAGACCCTCATTCAAACCCTCTTCACCTTCTTGCCCATAGCGTAGTGTGAAGAAGCAGGCCGGCATGATTGTGTTGTATAGCGAGGGATAGATTGTCTCTCGCTATTCTATACTCTATTTGGACGGCATTGCGCTTACCATCAGGTGCAGTGTCAGTCCGTTGGTTATAGGCTATGTGACGTCACATTAAATTGGATATGGCACCCTCAAGGGGGCACGAAGTACGGAAAAAAAAAATTTTCGACCCATCCCTCTTGGTATCATTGAACAGGGATTTTAAAATGAAGGTAAGATTTGGTGCATGATATTTTTGTCAAGCTTACCGTTTGTGAAATATATCCCGTCTAAGTCATAAAAACCTCCCAGCCACTGCCTGATGTACCTACACCTACCCTGACATAAATGACTATTGTTGTGCTGCGACACATTTAAGTTCATTTGTTTGAACACAACTTCTAAACTACTTATCAATATTTGTCAAAAATAACCTAAACAGAAAAAAGGGATGTGGCTGTATAAAAACCCCAAAATACTTTAAATAAAAAATAAGTTCAGAAACTAAAACCCGACTACTGAAATATCACGCTCTAAAAAGCATGAAACAATGAAGTATGAAGCGTTATTTTTCAGTAGTCGAGTTTTAGTTTTTTTTTGTAATTCGTTTATCTTATTATCTATACCTACATGCATATAGTACACTCACGCCTGTTATCCCCGAAGAGTAGGCAGAGGTGTAACCAGCACACCCACTTTTTTCCGAATTTCGGTCCCATAATGTGATAGTGAGAATTTCTAGATAGAAAAACCCAAAATCACGTTAACCGACTCGGGGTCGAACCCGAGACCTCGGCACAGCAGTCGTAACGCATGCACAATTACAACTGCGCCACTGAGGCAGTCGGTTCATCTATGTTAATAATAATTAGTCGAGCTGGTAAATCCAGAACTGGAAGTCGATAACACGGGATAAGGATTTTGGAGTTATTTTTGTTTTGTTACACCAATATTACTTACCTGCCTCAAAAGCGGAGATATATTCATTTTGTTCGTATAAGTTAGAAGTTATATTCCCAACATTCGCATTAGAAACCAATTTTTCTCTAGAATTTATTAACTTTAGTCACTTTTCAATATGTAGTACAACAAAATGGTCTAACATCTATGCAGTTCAAATTGATGTCTCGGTAGAATGTAACAGGTTATTTCATTATACCACTTATTAACCTACTTTCATCTGTTATCATACCCATTGTTGGCAGTCGCATTAGATAATGAATTAAGGTATTTTAGATAAGGATTTTGGTAGAGAGCAAATAGGTTATACAAGCTTAATAATAAAACTAAAATGTTATAAAGTACAAGCGTTTACTCGAGGCTTCGCTCGCGTCATATTTTTACCTGAAGAGGACATTTTTGTTGGTCCTATTGTTTCAGTGCAAATATTCGAAAGGAAATATTTTTATGGTTACAAATGGGTGAAAAAGCACCATGCCATTTTGGACACCATTTTTTCAGTTTTAACACCGGAGTCATTTTTCTTATCTATTCGTATTACTCATTATTCGTAATCAGTGTAATTTTTAGTTTATACATACATAACTCTTTAAGCCATGGCCATCGTTCATACCAAACCAGTCACGTATCAATGGCATGTCGGCATACAAAAAATACTATCAACACTCGCCGTTCTTACATGCTATTTTTAACTCTAATATTATGGAAATAAAATTGATTTTGGCTTACATTTTACAGACTCTACTTATTACCTTTTCGAACACCGATGTCCTTGTGATTCGAGAGTGGATAAACCTCTAAATACGATTCTATTAAACACTTATAAACTTATTTTCTTCTTATATAATTTGATACAGAAACATAATTTAAGTTAATTCTGACGGCACGTCTGAACAGAGGCACGGCAACCATAACATTTCTAATCAATCAAAGTTTAAGCAAACAAGAAAGTAATTGGCACAACTCAGGTATTTTAGTATTCGTAACATGAATGAAAGCCGTTTGCAAACTCGCTACTTCATTATGGATTCATACTTTGCTTAGAATTATTTGTATTTATTTTAATGATTGGCAATGATTTTGCAATCACAATTTATTTGCATCATCTGTGTTCATACATTTTCCATCCTCAATATTTCTTGTAACAAATGAGCCATGATTATAAAAATCTTCGATTTGTTGCAAAGTCCGCCCTTTAGTCTCCGGCACGTATTTCCAAACATAAAATATACTCAAGAATTCTAATATACTGAATAATAAAAATGTTCCCCAAATACCAATATACAACATTACATATGGAAATATCTTTAAAACAGAAGTGTGCAAAACACACAATTGTATTATATATACAGTTCCACCAAGACCTTTGTGTTTGACAGGTATTAACTCATTTGGTATAGCGAAGGCTAGTGAAGATACTCCTATACATACAAGAAAAATATAGCCTACGATGAAATAAACAGAAATCAATGAATCACTTGACAAGACGCCCACTGTCTGCAATAAGATCATGATAGCTGCACAGAACTGTGAAGTAGCTGATGATAGTCCACTCGTTACAAACACAGTTTTGTTTTTAAATAATTTCAAATGTAGTGCTGTACTCAATACTCCTATGTAGGAAAAAATATGAGCTGCGATGAGACCATACCGGGCAGCAGATGCGCTATTAGTAACTGATTGCAATATATCTATACCATAAATGATAATAACCATATAGCCGCTACAATAGAAAGAGCACAAAACAACAAAACTATGAAAGCAAGGAACGTAGAAATCCCTACCAGTTATTTGCAACCACACAGAATTTAACGACCACTTGGTATTTCTATTAGCAGTAGAGTGTTCTTTCTGGGCGCTTAATAGTTCTTCTAGCTCCATATTTGAGTTCTCATCAGATCCTCGCAGCCATTTGAAATTTTCTGTGCATTTTGCGTATTCCCCTTTATACGCAAGCCATGATGGTGATTCTGGCCAAATAAAGCTTAAAACGAGGGCAATTATTATCGGTATGCTCATGAGAAGACTGACTGTTTTCCAGTGAAGAAATCTCCCTATAATGCTGCATATCGATAAGCCTAGTGTTTGGTTGATGATGTAAAATGAGAGAGAGATGGCTCTATACCTCGGATCAACCATTTCACTGATGGTGCACATGCTGACCATTATTATACAGTTGTTCCCTAGGCCATGGAAGCACTCTCCAATGATTATGTTCATGACGTTTTGGGAGAAGTAAGTTAGCACCCATCCACTGATGATAAGAATACAGCTGATGATGAAAGACAACTTTCTGCCCTTCCATTGCATTATTGTTGGCATTGCTATACTTGGTATTCCAGCTATGCCGTGTGTTGCTCCTGGAATAGATAACCAATTTAGTGTTACAGTTTCTGTTATTTTTAATTATTGATTACTATTAATTAAGTAATCGTATAAATAATTGGTAGTGGTACAGACTTTCGAGATTGCAATCTTCTTCTTAAATTAAAGTTTTATATTTTCCTTAAAACTAAACTTTTTTTTACTGTTCATGCTTCCCTTTTTTGTTCTCTTTCAATTGATCATATTTTTCATTCTTTTATATTTCTAAGCATGACTACCCCCAGTAATATTAATTACGAACAATCATTTATTTGTTTTTATACAAATGTATCATATGAAAAAGCTCGTAATTTTTTCTTTCTTTAAAACAAATGACATTTATTTTACTTTTTCTTTTTAATCACGCGTTTATAACCATGAAGGCTGTAAACGCAAAAAGTCGGGATTAAAAAAGAAAACAAACGTATTTCTTTTACGCGATAAAATCTGTATTATTAGTTTTCTTTCAACATGTAATATTTGCGTTAACATAAGAATCCAACACAACATAATTAAAAATAATAATAGCAATACCTTAATAATTGCAGTGGTAGTTAATATATTATTGTTTATTGCTGCAACGGCTACGCTTATAACGGTATTTTTACTCTTTTAAATTACCTTACCTGCAAAGCCTTGAACACAGACGTAAAGTTGCTAGTTTATCGGTATTTTACCGGATACATTTCGGCGAGTGTGCCTTGGAATTACATAATTTAATTCCCCCAACCCCTTTCCATCATCGGACGACAAGAGACTCGGCGAAGCGTCATCGATACATGGTTGATATTCCACCAGTGCGCACGAAGCGTTTTGCTAGTACATTTATCATGCGCACCGCTAGAGAGTGGAACTTTTTGCCGGAGTCTATATTTCCCGAAAATTATGACCTGGGTATCTTCAAGTCAAGAGTGAATAGGTATCTTCTAGGCAAGCGTGCTCCACCGTAGACCACATCATCACATTCCATCAGGCGAGATAGTGGTCAAACGCAAGCCTATTTCGATAAAAAAAAACCTTTATTCATAGTGTTTTTGTTATGTATTTAGTTTCATTGTAATATAATTATCTTCTTTCTTACATCTAATTTTATTCAAATTTTCTTATGTTGTCTACGGTGATGCTATGTACACCTATGTGTAGCACACACATCAGAAACTCTGCCTTTTAATTCTATATTGTAATGTCTTATTATAGGGTGCTATTAGTGTAGCTTATATAAAATAAACAAACGATGATTTACCAATCCATGTAGCCATCTCGAAGTCTATTTGTATTGAGCTGTCGTTAGCTTTAAATTGTTCCAATATCACATTTGAAAATCCACCGACACCGCCAACCGAGAATGCAGCTAACTGCGGTGAGCTTGCAATTAATATCTTTAAAACAATAGCGTGACATGAGATACATAGAGAAATAAAATCACATTATAAAACCAAATACACAAGCAGCACAACTATAGGTTCCGTGGTGCAGTAGGCGAGGAGCCGGCAGTGAAACGAGAGGCCGTGGGTTCGATTTCCACACCGGGACAAATGTTTGTGTGACAGACAGACATTTGTGTCCAGGGTATGGGTGTTATGAGAACGAAAGTCTCTCGTAGTTCCTGATACACACAACACAAGACTCTTATCTTAGTGTGGGATCGGGGCTATGTGTGTTACTGTTGGGCATTGTATATTTATTTATTAAAAAAATATATATCTATTATATAAAAATAATCTTAAGCTATTACAACTTTCTATATTTTGCTATCCCATAGGATGCGTGCATTTTTTCGGGCTAAAAAGTGGCATATGTCGTGTATGTGCATTTTCTGCTCCCTAAACTACCAATATGCAATAAATCATGTCGATCCCATGCTCTGTGAAAAACTAAACTGTCCCACGGGAACTGTACATTTTTCCGGGATAAATAGTAGCCTATGTGTTCCAGACTATAATCTATCTGTGCCAAATTTCAACCAGATCCGTCCAGCCGTTGTAGCGTGATTGAGTAACAATCATCCATCCATCCATCCATCTAAAATTTCGCATTGATAATATTATTAGGATTAGTAGCATTATGTATGTCTTACCATATATTAATATAATATTGTAATGTGACACCAGTCGACGGTTATCCCTGGTATGCTGGTTTATTGAGGTGAGGTGTTAGTGGATTGGTTAATTGGATTATTCGTATTATTATTAATATAATTTATTAAGCATACAGATACATTACAGATTTTTGTCGGGGGTCTGGAGTTTGGGTATAACGGCCATTTTGCGGCCTTCTTAGTACTCTGACACTAGACCCTTGACCGCATCTTCACCTTCTTGCCCATGGCGTAGTGTGAAGAAGCAGGCCGGCATGAGTGTGTTGAGTAGCGGGGGATAGATCGTTTCTCGCTACTCAGTACTCTATTTGGACCGCACTGCGCTTACCATCAGGTACAGTGCGGTCACTTTGCCGTGCCAGGATAAAAAAAAAAAAAAAAAAACATTGTAGCTATTCAAACTAATAACACACACACAGCAACACGTGAATAAAATAAAAATATATTTCATTACATTTTCATTGTTTTCTTATCACTCACAACAAGGTTATTGCTAGCACGAATACGTAAAAAGAATTTGTAACTAAAATCAATGCAAATAAACTGCAAAGTTACTTTGATATTCTTTGCAATAAAAAATAAATTCTTACTTGTCTTATAAAAGGCGAATCCATAATTCACAATATTTCAGCCGCAACAATATTTAACTAAACATATGGCACCATTGTTCTTTTTGCAAAAAATACTAATTGTAAACTAAATATGAGCTATTTCAAACGGCCAGTAATAATTAAAGTTCGTAAGGAGTTGTCCTAAACGGAATCTATTGGTAATAAAGTTCATAGAATTGAATGAAATGTTTAGACTGAAAAAATAAATAGATAAAAAATCTTAACGCGACTGCAAAAAAGTCAATAATGCACTAAAAAGACTGAAACAAGATTGAGAATAGAAAATCAAATTAGTTGCAAGGGGACCCATAAATTTTCTTTTGGTTTATAATATAGGCAGTCGGGTAAAAAGTATAGCGTGTAAACTTTTAGACCATCAGTCATGAAGAGACTGGCTCCCCAAGGTCATTGTCTCACAGAAAACCAATATTTTATTTATCCTGTCACGGTGAAGTGACCACTCTGTACCAGATGGTAAGCGCAGTGCCCTCAAGGCAGAGAAGTTAGGAAAAATCATCCCAAGCTACTAGACACAATCCTTTCGATAAAGACCTGCAACACAGTTATGCTTTTGGATATTTAGGTTATGTTCTTGAAAATAGTTTTTCTCCCGTTCTTATCTAGTGAAACTGCAGTCCTAGCCGGCGGTAGAGTAAAAATAATCGATCGAATCTTATAGTATAATATTTTATGTATTCAATATTTTTTTAACCGACCTCAAAAAAGGTTTTTTTTTATGTATGTTACCCGATTACACGAAGACGCCTGAACCGATTCGTGAAAATCTTTTTTTGTTTAAAAGTGTATACTTCCCAGGTGGTCCCAGGTGGTCCCATTGGCACCAAATCAGGATCTGATGATGGAATCTCAGAAAAATCAAGAGAAACCCACAAATTTTATAGTGACGCATAATTTGTTTTTTATTGAAGTCGGTGTACTTTTTATGAATTAAAAAACTTTTTTGGTAACAATGATTCTGAAATCATATGAATTATTGCTTACGAACTTTTAATATGACTGACACAAGCTCCAAATGCGAGTATTTGTATGAAAGGTCTGTAATACACTAAGTATTTTAAGACTGATTCTTATACTATAAACCTGCTCTGATACAAAGAAGTCAAAAAAAGTAGGGTTCATCAATCTATAAGAAACCCAGTCAAATGCGCTTAGAATTCACGGTACATACCATATTATCTATTCTTTTATTATAAAGTTGATGAGATTTTTTTTACATAAATAAGCTTTTTTTTTGCCGCATGGAAAATCCATCTTACGGATACCTTCTCAACCTCGGGGGAGGGGAGATGATTATGCCGGACTCGCTTGCCTTTGACCGATATCTCGCCTGATGGTAAGTGATGATGTGATCTACAGTGGAGCACGCTTGTCTAGAAGATAGACCTATTGACTTAAAGATACCCAGTTTTAATTTTCGGGAAATATAAACGCCGGCCGTAAAGATCGGGTTCAATGGCGAATCTTGGGGGAGGCCTATGTCCAGCAGTGGACTGCGATAGGCTGATGATGATGAAACGCTGGCAAAGAGTTCCACTGTAGCAGTGCGCATGATAAATGTACTAGCAAAACGCGTTGCGCGCACTGTGGAATATCAACCGTGTATCGATGACGCTTCGCCGTGTCTCTTGTCTTCCGATGATGGAATGGATATTTGTTCTGACGGGACCAACCAGTTTATTTTTTGTATTTCACAGGGTATTTACGGATTTAGATTTGTATATTTCGAATATTGGAATGGTAAATATTGAATATTGGAAAGAAAGAAGTTTAGTTTGCGTATCGTCTTTATTGTGACTCGTTTATATAATCAAAATGTGTCATTTTTTATATATTCGAACAGCCTTCTAGAACCTTTTACAATAGACTCCGTTATGTATTCTAGAAGGTCTGTTGCCACCCGTCGCCAGACGGCGGTGTAAAAGTGACATGTCGTTATATACTTGTACAGCGCCCCGTGTCCGGTGGCACTAACCGCCTTGAACTTTCTCCGATCAGATTCTGTTATGTAGTGCAGAAGGCGGCTACCTACCACCAGACGGCGCTGTTAAAGTATTTAACAAGATTGTATATAAAACTTCTTCTGACCAATAGAACGGAGCATATGCCGTCCTGTGGGTGACGTTCGCCCCCAATAACATCCTGGCGCAACAGAGTGACGATATTGCACCTGATGGTAAGCGCAGTGGCTGATTCCGGAACACGACAGACTTGCGTGTGCCCCCTGTTGCGGATTTTACACACTGAGTACGGTGGTCGCTATCCGGGTGGATATGAATATCCTGCCACCAGCAAAATGGTATGATTAGAGCATCAAGTAGCGAGAGATAACTATCTCTAGGTACCTACTCGACACAATGATGCCGGTCCGACATATGACTAGGACACTGCCATACATTTACCCCGTGGAGGTGATTTTTTTTTATTCTGGCACGGCAAAGTGATCACATTGCACCTGATGGTAAGTGCAGTGCCGTCCAATTAGAGTATCGAGTAGCGAGAGACGATCTATCCCACGATACTCAACACAGTCATGCCGGCTGGCTTCTTCACACTACACCATGGGCAAGAAGGTGAAGAAGCGGAATCTCACGCGAATTCATCTACAGAACTGTCTCAGTACGAAATCCTCGCACTTGCCTATCATTATTTGTAAGGTATCATGACACATATCCGCACGGAAAAGGGCGTTAAACTGGTTCTTATCATTAAGTTCTGGAAAATGATGTAATTTAAAGTCTAGACAAATTAATTCATGACATTCATTCATTTATAAATAACCTTCGGATGCTCCCTGCAATGTAATTGTAGTGTCAAAGGAAATACATAAGATAAGAATGCATTTAAATTCTACTGCCCCAAGAATACAAAAAATGTCATACGGGATAATGCCATATCATGCCATCGAACACTTTTTTATCCTGGCACGGCACAGTGACCACACTACACCTGATGGTAAGCGCAGTGCCGCCCAATTAGAGTATCGAGTAGCGAGAGACAATCTATCTCCCGCTACTCAACACCATCATTCCGGCCTGCTTCTTCACACCAATCCATGGGCAAGAAGGTGAAGTAGCGGTCGAGGGTATAGTATCAGAGTACTCAAAAGGCCGCAAAAAGGCCAAACATCTTCCCCAACTCTAGTCCCTGACAAAAACTGGATGTACACTGGCTGATCCCGGAACGCGACACACTTGCGTGTGCCACTATGGCGCGTTTTACACCCTGAGTACGGTGGTCACTATCCGGGCGGATATGAATGTCCTACCACCACCAAGTATAGTAGTTGTCAAATGACAGAAAAAGAAGGCCCGATATGAGTTATGACGTAATAATCAGGAATGGACATTAGGGTACGGTCGTGTGAGGGAAACAGAGATAATAAAATTAATACACCTAACTGTCATACACAACAACTGTCAAATAATTCTTTGTAATTCTCAATCAGCAAAAATCTCAAAGTTTTCCAAACGAAGTTAGATGGTAATCCGAACGCGTTAAAAACGTACACTGTGTGGATTATCTCTTTCCAATACCGGCTTAATGATTCTCAGATAGCGGAATTTCGGACGAGTTGAATTGGGATTTTTTGTGCTGAATCAGTATCTTTTTGTATGGATGTAGAATCAAAAATTATGCCTCTAAATCGTCTGTATTAAGGTGAGCTAACTGTAACAAGAAATTCTTAAGCTAATTTAATTCTAACTAGCTAATAGCGACCACCGAACACAGGGTGTAAAACCCGTCATAGTGGCACACAATAAAATCATGCGCGCCAGCAGGCCGGCATGATTGTAGTAAGTAGCGGGAGATAGATTGTCTCTCGATACTCTAATTGGAAGGCACTGCGCTTACCATCAGGTGCAGTGTGGTCACTTGGCCGTGCCAGGAAAAAAGGGAACAAGTTTTTTTACAACAATTAATTAATGACATTTTTAATGACCACGTTTAATACTTTATAATAAAATGTATATGTATGTTTATTAATTGCTTATTACAATCTTTGCTATATTTGCCAATATTTTCCATACATTCTTAACCAACTAAAATCGTTAGACTATTGATAAAACCCATCTTAAGACCCATTGTTAAATTAACTCTATAAAAATCAAACAAAATAACAGTATTTTATGTATTTATTTATGTCACACTGCTCTCTCAACCAAAGGTTCATTGACATTCACTTCACACTTATTGAAACTACCCCTATTATAATAGTCTTCGATCTCCTGCAAAGTCCTGTTCTTAGTTTCTGGAACATATTTCCAAATTATTATTGTTCCTAACATATTGACTGTTGCATACACTAAAAACGTTCCCCCATAATCTATATAAACAAACAAATAAGGCGCCGCTTTGATTGATGATGTATACAATACAGCCATAGATATAGTATAAAAGACTCCTCCTAAACCACGATGTTTCACTGGCATTAACTCAGCAGAGACATTAAAAGCTAAATTAGATAAACCTGTAGTACAACACAAGCTAAAAAATAGCAAAAAGTATAAAATAATAAATGATTTTGGTGATAATATTCCATGTACTTGTAAAAACGACGATATTGCTGATGCTGTTAACGATGAAGTACATCCGAAACCACTCATTATTAATATCGTTTTGTTTTCATACCTTCTCACCAATATTATTGAAATGAAACAAGAAAGTACAATTATAGAATTAGTTAAAGCCATCGGTAGAAAATCACTAGTGATTCCTGTTGTGTTTTGTATAATCTGCACAATATAGATATACAAAGATAAAGATCCACTCCAAAAAAAGGTTGCTAGTATTACAAATATATGAATACATGGTAAATAGAAATCTCGTCGTCTTATTCGGTGAAAGAAACCATTACCATTCATTTCTTTTGCTTTACTTTTAGACAAAGCCTCCTTCTGTGCTTCAATTAATGCTGTCAATTCATTTATAGCATATATATCATGACCTCTTAGCCAATGAAAAGCTTGCTCGCATTTTTCAAACTCTCCCTTGCAGGCCAACCATGATGGTGACTCTGGCCAAATACATGCCATAACAAAGGCCAGTACAATAGGAACTAACATAGGCACAGTAGCACTTTTCCAATGCAGAGAAAAGCCAACCAGAGATATGAAGACAAGACCCGACGTTTGCACAACTGCAAGGAGAACCATAGATAAAGGCCGAAGTTTAGGAGCAACCATTTCACTGATAGTTACAAGACTGACTATTATTATGCTGTTTCCTCCAAGACCTTGGAATGATTCGGCTATAATGATATCAGTGGCTTTTCGAGCGATCAACATTAAACTCCAACCGATGATGATTAGTAAGGTGCTGAGAATGAAGGCGAGCTTTCGTCCCTTCCATTGCAATATCAGGGACACTAGTAGACACGGCATTCCAGCGATTCCGTGGACTGACGCTGGAAAGTAAAATTTAATGATTTACACTTGTAGTAAGTGTCTAACAAAAGACAGCGATAGCAAATGGGAAGTGGTGTAGACTGCTGAGTTGAAAGTCGCAGGTTCCAAGGCGGCTCAAATGGCGTTCACCTCTTACTTTTCGATTTTATGCGCGTTGTATTCATAATTTAACCTTTGCGTAAAACAGGGAAGGAAAACATGAGGAAACCTGCTGCATTAGGCCAGCTTGGACTAAAATATAATCCTTATTTTGTTATTAATAGAGTATCTGACGTAATAGTAGTTTTCTGACGATATTTATTGCTTTGTATCAAATATTTAAATATAATCTAATAGATGCTGTTTGACCTTATAGTCCAGTCAACTTAAGTCTGAAAACAATAATTTTGCTACAACTTTGCATTTTTTTGTGAAGGCGGCCACTGTGGCCTGGACGTCGCGTCTTGAACCGGAGGGACCGATGCAGGTCGAACAGGAGGTGGCGTGGTTCGGCGCAGTGCTGCGTATGGCAATAACTAGGGTAAAGTCTGCGGCTCAGGAGGGGTTCCGTGGGCATCCATATCGCGTGACAATGACAAGGTATCCGTGGGCACCCCCGCTGTCGCAGAGTCTCCGGGGTGACCTACTCGAAGAGGTTGTCGCAGCTTTGTTCCCTGCCACTGAAGATGTCACCCCATATGGCGTTATTACCATCGACGTCATTCGTTGAGTTCGGCAAGAGTTATTTGGGAGGTTTCGATCAAGGAATTTCGCGCGGTGGTGCCTCGGCTGCGGGGCAAAAACTGTGCCCCGGGTCTCTACAGTATCTCTGGGGGTGCGTGGTGCTGTCAAGCATCTGGATGCAAGACTCCGTGGCCTGTTCTCCGCGTGCCTGGAGCAGGGCCGTTTTTCGCCTTAGTGGAAAACTGGGAAGTTGGTTCTGCTCAAGAAGGATGGGAGTCGCAGAGTCGCCATCGGCCTACCGACCCATCGTGTTGCTCAACGAGGTTTGCTAGCTCTCTCCTCGTTGAACATCTTGAAGGGGTCGGGCTGGATCTGGCACAGTGCCAGTACGGATTCAATGCCAGCAATGCCAATCGATAGGACACGCGATGGTGCGTGGAGGCGTCCAGACGCCGACGAAAACGACTGACCCTGAGGGAGATTGCGGCCCGGTTTCGTAGAGGAGAAGCATACCAGGCTAGAGAGCCCGAGTGCGAGCTTATGGACCGTCGCTGCAGTGCGCCCAGTGTCCTAAAGAGATAACAGGCGCCACGGGGCGCCTACGCTCTGGCTAACGAAGGTACTTACGAACCATGGGTGTTTCGGTTGTGTCGGATCAGATAGGAGGTGTCCGCCGTGTGCCACCATTGTGGCAAATGCCGTGAGGACGCTGCCCAACATACGTTTGATGAGTCGGTCGGTCGTCGGAAGACCCTCGCGCTACCGGCCGCCATGGTCACCTGCGAGAGGTCCTGGTGTGCGGTGGCCCACTTCTACGAGAGCATCATATCGCAGAAGGAGAGTGCCTAGAGGGATTGGGAACGACTTGATCCCTCCCGCCGCCAGAGGAGACGTATAAGGCGCCAGGCGGACGACGGACCGGCGTCTTACGCCCTGTGGAATGGGGACGTTTGGAGAATATATCATCGCACCACCCGACACCGCAGCAGAGTTCATCCATACCACCTGGAAACGATTCCGTCTAGCATGGTTCGTTTCCAGCGTTAATTTTTACCACGAACGTGCAAGCTCTGGAATGAACTCCCTGCAGCGGTGTTCCCTGAGCGCTATGACACGTCCTTCTTTAAACGAGGCTTAAAAAGAGTAGCCCTTTAACGGTAGGCAGCGGTTTTGCTGTGCCCTGGCATTGCTGAAGTCTATGGGCGGCGGTGACTACTTACCATCAGGTGGCCCGTCTGCTCGTCTGCCTATCGAGGCACTAATAAAAAAAATCACTTTATTCCTTACCTGATGTAGGGACGCCTAATTGGGATGTGTGGGCAGCGGAGCTATTCTAGTCTCCTTAGGATATCACGGGGCCGCTCCGTTAGCGCCGAAGAAGATTACCATGGGATTTTAGTTGGTAGTGGCGGGTGGGGTGTACATAAATTAATATTAAGTATTACCAATCCAAGAAGACGTGTCTAAGTCTATGGGTATAGAGCTGTCGTTGGCTTTGAGCTGATGGAGTAGCACAGTTGGATATCCAGCTATGCCACCCACAGAGAATGCTGCTAGCTGAGGGGAACTCGCCACGAACACCTGAAAAAGTTTTGGGTTATTCAGAACGTCTTCCTATGGTCCTGGGTCCTTGAGGCGTAGTGTGAAGAAGCTACACAGCAGGCCGGTATGATTGCACACACTGCACTTACCGTCAGTTGCAGTTTGGTCAGTTTGTCATGCTAGGATACGTCTGACTTGTACGCACACTGTTTATAATAATTCTTTTGAATAACATGTAAACAATTGTCATACACTTCATCCTGAACATAAACTATGATATAATTATTTTGGAGAGGCTTTCAGGAGCAAAAAAGGATTTCTAGTTCCAGAAAAACAATGAGTCAAATATTTGTGGATTACACAAACATTTGATCAAACCCACGAGCTTTCGTTTGCGCTCACTGCGCCACAGAAATTAATAATAAGAATTTGATTATAAGTTATAACTAATTTTTTCCATTTCAGGTGAGAGGTTAGATTATAAAGTCATATTAACAGTATTAATGTATGGAATATAATATAATAGTATGGAAAAAATATATGTATATTATTAAAAAATAATTTAAAATCCCAAAAATAAGATAGAAAATTCTGCAACAAAAATTATGTTCAGTTAGCACCACGATGGAATAAAAACAGATAATTATGAAAATTTACTAACCTGCCTCAATGACGGAGATATATTCATATTGATCGTATAAATTATCAATTATATTCGAATTGTTTACATTAAATTATATTTTTTTCTTCTCGAATAATTTTACTCGCTTTCATGTAACGTTTCAATATAGTGCAATGAAATAGTCAAACATCAATGTAGTTGCAATACCTGTCTGGATAAAATGCAAGGTAGCAGGTTGATTTATTTATTTTAGTTAAATCCACTTATTAACCCACTTTCATTTGTTATCATAAACATTGTTGTTCGTCACAATAGATAATGAATTCAGGTGTAAACAAATTTATTCACAAACAAAAATAATTACTAGCAGAGAGCAGGTTTTTAAACCAATAAAAACCCTAGAATGTGGCAATGTACACAAAAATATTTTTTGTAAAATGATAATAGATTAGGTAACGGTAGGCAGTGGTTTTGCTGTGCCCTGGCATTGCAGAAGTCTATGGGCGGCGGTGACTACTTACCTTCAGGTGGCCCGTCTGCTCGTCTGCCTATCGAGGCCTAATAAAAAAAGTCACTTTATCCCTTACCTGATGTAGGGACGCCTTATTGGGACGTTTGGGCAGCGGAGCTATTCTAGTCTGATTAGGATATTAAGGGGCCACTCCGTTAGCGCCGAAGAAGATTACCATGGGATTTTAGTTGGTAGTGGCGGGTGGGGTGTACATAAATTAATATTAAACATTACCAATCCAAGAAGACGTGTCTAAGTCTATGGGTATAGAGCTGTCGTTTGCTTTGAGCTGATGGAGTAGCACAGTTGGATATCCAGCTATGCCACCCACAGAGAATGCTGCTAGCTGAGGGGAACTCGCCACGAACACCTGAAAAAGTTTTGGGTTATTCAGAACGTCTTCCTATGATCCTGGGTCCTTGAGGCGTAGTGTGAAGAAGCTACACAGCAGGCCGGTATGATTGTGTTGAATAGCGGGGGACTGATGTCTCACGCTACTTGGTACTTTAACTGGATGACACTGCACTTACCGTCAGTTGCAATTTGGTCAGTTTGCCATGCTAGGATACGTCTGACTTGTACCCACACTGGGTTTATCATAATTCTTTTGAATAACATGTAAACAATAGGGTATTTGACAATTTTTGAAAATTGATGGACATCGATAGAGGACTCTTCACTTATAGCACCCGTAATATTTTTATTATTGAAATATACTCAATTTATATAAAATCTGTGATTTAATTTTTTCACATATAATTTCGCGCTAAAACGTGTTGTCACGTGACATTATCTCTAAGTGACGTCATCGCACATATACAAACATTCATGACACCTAACAACAACAAATTATTTGCATTTATCTGTTAGTTTTTCCACAAAAATGAATGATTAAACAAAAATTAACACGTTTCCACATCGAAAAATATGTTCTTCCTTACAATTTTATTTGTCGTAGGATGCAATGTTTATGTGCGATGTCGTCACGAGTAATGGCGGCCGGTATTGCAACGTTTTTGGCACCGAGTGATACAGATTAAAAATTCTAAATTTTAATGACGAAAATAAAATGTTTATAATATATTTAAAATAAAAAAATGTATTTAATAAATATTTTTGCCCACTATCCTTTCTCCTAGTGCAGTTTTATATTTTTTTGGTTACACCAGTCAAACACCCTATTGTCACACACTTCATCCTGAACATAAACTATGATATAAGTATTGTGGAGAGGCTTTCAGGAGCAAAAAAGGATTTCCAGTTCCAGAAAAACAATGAGTCAAATATTTGTGGATTAGACAAACATTTGATCAAACCCACGAGCTTTCGTTTGCGCTCACTGCGCGACAGAAATTAATAATAAGAATTTGATGATAACTAATTTCTCATATATTTTTCCATTTAAGGTCGCAGATCAGATTATAAGGTAATATTAAGAGTCTTATATTGCACAAAAAAGAATATATTATTATAAAATAATTTTAATTAAAATCCCAAAAATAAGATAGAAAATTCTGCAACAAAAATTATGTTCAGTTAGCACCACGATGAAATTAAACAGATAATTATGAAAATTTACTAACCTGCCTCAATGACGGAGATATATTCATATTGATCGTATAAATTATCAATTATATTCGAATTATTTACATTAAATTATATTTTTTTCTTCTCGAATAATTTTACTCGCTTTCATGTAACGTTTCAATATAGTGCAATGAAATAGTCGAACATCAATGTAGTTGCAATACCTATCTGGATAAAATGCAAGGTAGCAGGTTTATTTATTTATTTTAGTTAAATCCACTTATTAACCCACTTTCATTTGTTATCATAAACATTGTTGTTCGTCACAATAGATAATGAATTCAGGTGTAAACAAATTTATTCACAAACAAAAATAATTACTAGCAGAGAGCAGGTTTTTAAACCAATAAAAACCCTAGAATGTGGCAATGTACACAAAAATATTTTTTGTAAAATGATAATAGATTAGGTAACGGTAGGCAGTGGTTTTGCTGTGCCCTGGCATTGCAGAAGTCTATGGGCGGCGGTGACTACTTACCTTCAGGTGGCCCGTCTGCTCGTCTGCCTATCGAGGCAATAAAAAAAAGGTAAAGACCACCCTCAAAAATAATATTTCAGTTATTGATTTGTTCTGCGCAATTTATTATCCATTGATGGTTTTTTACCAGATATATCTATTCATACATACACTCAAGCGCGCATGTAGGCATGCATATATGCATGAACGCACGCACAAACTCACACAAGCACAAATACTTTTCTTTTTACATGACACGGCAAAGTAACCACACTGCACCTGATGGTAAGCGCAGTGCGGTCTAATTAGAGTATCGAGCAGCGAGAGACGATCTATGCCCCGCTAATCAAAACAATCATGCCGGCCTGCTTCTTCACACAGAGCCATGAACAAGAAGGTGAAAAAGAGCATGTGGTTCCTCAGATCCTGGTTGATGTCGTTAAAATAATGTTGATCAAGGGATTTTTTGCATCGTGGTAAATTAGGGATTAGAGCATGACATAGGCTATTTCTTATCCAGAAAAAAGCACGGTTCCTACAGAAAAGCAAAATATAGAAACACAAGATGTTGCTCAGGGCTCCGCCCGCGTGGAGGTTATTTTTGGAAGGAAATGTATAACAATCCATGGAGGCATCTTAAACTATTACACCTTTCTATATTTTGCTATGCCGTAGGATGCGTGCATTTTTCCGGGATAAAAAGTGGCATATGTCATTTTCTGATCCCTAAACTACCATTAGGTATGCAAAAAATCATGTCGATCCCTTGCTCTGTGAAAAACTAAACTATCCCACGGGAATTATACATTGTTCCGGGATAAAAAGTATCCTATGTGCTATTCCAGACTATAATCTATTTCTGTGCCAAATTTCAACCAGATCCGTCCAGCCGTTGTAGCGTGATTGAGTAACAAACATCCATCCATCCAAACTTTCGCATTTATAATATTAGTAGGATGTAATTCTGAAGATGACTTACATGGTCTTTTTACCTATTCTCTCAAAAATAACTACCACGCGGGCGGAGCCGCGGGCAACAGCAAGTATATCGTATAACTATACATTATAAAACTTTCATTAGTAGTTCTCTAAATTAAAGTGAAAACCGCATCAAAACTTTTTGCATAGTTTAATCGGACAAACAGACAGTCGTAGCCTACTTTGTTTTGCACTTTTGTTTGTGACATTAATAAGATATTATGAAGCCACTGCCAATTCGTCATTACGACCTCTAATTTACTAGACACTGAATATTGATTTTTTTTATCCTCCGTTTTTTTTATCCTGGCTCAGCAAATTGACCACACTGCACCTGAAGGTAAGCGCAGTACCGTCCAATTAGAGTATTGAGAGGCGAGAGACAATGTATTCCCCGCTACTCAACACAATTATACCGGCCTGCTTCTTCATACTACGCCATGGGCAAGAAGGTGAAGAAGCGGTCGAGGGTCTAGTGTCAGAGTACTCAGAAGAACACGGCCAAACATCGTAGCCCATCTCTAGACCCCCGACAAAAACTGGATGTACACTGGCTGGTCTCGGAACGCGACACACTTGCGTATGCCACTATGGCGGGTTTTACACCCTGTGTACGGGAGTCGCTATCCGGGCGATATGAATATTCTCCCTTTTTTCTGTAATATTGTGTTATTTGTCTCACTTTGTGATCAACCGATAAACACAAAACTTAAAAACAAAACATATAGCATAGGTAGCAAAAGTAATGACGGTACCAACAATATATTGAGTTATTAAAAAGTATTTGTGACGCTACGACAGATAGAATATTATAACAATATTGTATGCCAATTCCACTTGTGTCAACATATAAAAAAAAATATTTTGCTTTTCAGTTATTTGGAGTCGGTTTTGGTGTTCTTAAAGAGCTTCAGTTTTCTAAGTTTAGGGGAAATATCATAAAATCTATCCATAAATGTAAAATTTTAACTCAAAAAAAATCCAAAACATATGTACACACTAAATAGGAGGAAAAATACACATTAATAAAGAACTTCTTTATGAAGCAACTAATTAAAGCATATAATATCAAGACAGCTGTTCTTACAAAGCGTTACGAATTACGTCAATGGTTAATATATGCGAAGACATTTCCAGGTCTATCAAGCTAGCAGTGAAAAGTTAGCAGAAACATTTGAAACTTATTTAGGAATTAGTTGCTAATTAGTTGCTAATTAGTTGCTGCTATTTCGATTTTGTTGCTCAAGCCAGTTCCTCAGAAATCGAGTCACTGCTATCTTTCACATAAGCTAGCAGTAAAATAATGAAGTGAGCACATATTGAGTCGGTTATTGGTCCTGAATTTGTTGCTAATTTGTTGCTGTAAGATAGTATAAAAATATTGAAAAAATATTATATATTTAAAAAAAAAATATTTTTTTTTTTAATATTTTATTTCGATATTTTCCTCTTATGACAGCGGTTGTTTTTGTTGCTGGGCGGCACAATATCTATGAAGGTGCACAGGACCAGCAACTAATTAGCAACAAAAATTCTGCTGAACATTTAAGCCGTTATCAAGGTCATTAAGGAAAAATGAATTTTTTTCCGGTTATGACAGCGGTGGATTTTGTTGCTGGGCGGCACAATATCTATGAAGATGCACTGGACCAGCAACTAATTAGCAACAAAAATTCTGCTGAATACCTAACCCGTAATCAAGGTCATTATCGAAAAATGACATTTTTTCCGGATATGACAGCGGTGGATTTTGTTGCTGGGCGGCACAATATCTATGAAGGTGCACTGGACCAGCAACTAATTAGCAACAAAAATTCTGCTGAATATCTAACCCGTAATCAAGGTCATTGTCGAAAAATGTCATTTTTTCCGGATATGACAGCGGTGGATTTTGTTGCTGGGCGGCACAATATCTACGAAGGTGCACCGGACCAGCAACCAATTAGCAACAAAAATTCTGCTGAACATTTAACCCATTATCAAGGTCATTAAGAAAAAATTACATTTTGTCCGATTATGACAGCGGTGGATTTTGTTGCTGGGCGGCACAATATCTATGAAGGTGCACCGGACCAGCAACTAATTAGCAACAAAAATTCTGCTGAACATTTAACCCGTTATCAAGGTCATTAAGGACCAAATTCATTTTTTCCGATTAAGACAGCGGTGGATTTTGTTGCTGGGCGGCACAATATCTATGAAGGTGCACCGGACCAGCAACTAATTAGCAACAAAAATTCTGCTGAACATTTAACCCGTTATCAAGGTCATTAAGGACCAAATTCATTTTTTCCGATTAAGACAGCGGTGGATTTTGTTGCTGGGCGGCACAATATCTATGAAGGTGCACCGGACCAGCAACTAATTAGCAACAAAAATTCTGCTGAACATTTAACCCGTTATCAAGGTCATTATGGAAAAATGACATTTTTTCCGATTAAGACAGCGGTGGATTTTGTTGCTGGGCGGCACAATATCTATGAAGGTGCACCGGACCAGCAACTAATTAGCAACAAAAATTCTGCTGAACATTTAACCCGTTATCAAGGTCATTATGGAAAAATGTAATTTTTTCCGATTAAGACAGCGGTGGATTTTCTTGCTGGGCGGCACAATATCTATGAAGGTGCACCGGACCAGCAACTAATTAGCAACAAAAATTCTGCTGAACATTTAACCCGTTATCAAGGACATTAAGGACCAAATTCATTTTTTCCGATTAAGACAGCGGTGGATTTTGTTGCTGGGCGGCACAATATCTATGAAGGTGCACCGGACCAGCAACTAATTAGCAACAAAAATTCTGCTGAACATTTAACCCGTTATCAAGGTCATTATGGAAAAATGTCATTTTTTCCGATTAAGACAGCGGTGGATTTTGTTGCTGGGCGGCACAATATCTATGAAGGTGCACCGGACCAGCAACTAATTAGCAACAAAAATTCTGCTGAATACCTAACCCGTAATCAAGGTCATTATCGAAAAATGTCATTTTTTCCGGATATGACAGCGGTGGATTTTGTTGCTGGGCGGCACAATATCTATGAAGGTGCACCGGACCAGCAACTAATTAGCAACAAAAATTCTGCTGAACATTTAACCCGTTATCAAGGTCATTAAGGGAAAAATTAATTTTTTCCGATTAAGACAGCGGTGGATTTTGTTGCTGGGCGGCACAATATCAATGAAGGTCCACCGGACCAGCAACTAATTAGCAACAAAAATTCTGCTGAACATTTAACCCGTTATCAAGGTCATTATGGAAAAATGTCATTTTTTCCGATTAAGACAGCGGTGGATTTTGTTGCTGGGCGGCACAATATCTATGAAGGTGCACCGGACCAGCAACTAATTAGCAACAAAAATTCTGCTGAACATTTAACCCGTTATCAAGGTCATTATGGAAAAATGTAATTTTTTCCGATTAAGACAGCGGTGGATTTTCTTGCTGGGCGGCACAATATCTATGAAGGTGCACCGGACCAGCAACTAATTAGCAACAAAAATTCTGCTGAACATTTAACCCGTTATCAAGGTCATTAAGGACCAAATTCATTTTTTCCGATTAAGACAGCGGTGGATTTTGTTGCTGGGCGGCACAATATCTATGAAGGTGCACCGGACCAGCAACTAATTAGCAACAAAAATTCTGCTGAACATTTAACCCGTTATCAAGGTCATTATGGAAAAATGTCATTTTTTCCGATTAAGACAGCGGTGGATTTTGTTGCTGGGCGGCACAATATCTATGAAGGTGCACCGGACCAGCAACTAATTAGCAACAAAAATTCTGCTGAATACCTAACCCGTAATCAAGGTCATTATCGAAAAATGTCATTTTTTCCGGATATGACAGCGGTGGATTTTGTTGCTGGGCGGCACAATATCTATGAAGGTGCACCGGACCAGCAACTAATTAGCAACAAAAATTCTGCTGAACATTTAACCCGTTATCAAGGTCATTAAGGGAAAAATTCATTTTTTCCGATTAAGACAGCGGTGGATTTTGTTGCTGGGCGGCACAATATCAATGAAGGTCCACCGGACCAGCAACTAATTAGCAACAAAAATTCTGCTGAACATTTAACCCGTTATCAAGTTCATTAAGGAAAAATGTAATTTTTTCTGATTAAGACAGCGGTGGATTTTGTTGCTGGGCGGCACAATATCTATGAAGGTGCACCGGACCAGCAACTAATTACCAACAAAAATTCTGCTGAACATTTAACCCGTTATCAAGGTCATTAAGGAAAAATTTCATTTAGTCCGATTGTGACGGCGGTGGATTTTGTTGCTGGGCGGCACAATATCTACGGAGGTGCCCCGGACCAGCAACTAATTAGCAACAAAAATTCTGCTGAATACCTAACCCGTAATCAAGGTCATTATCGAAAAATGACATTTTTTCCGATTATGACAGCGGTGGATTTTGTTGCTGGGCGGCACAATATCTATGAAGGTGCACCGGACCAGCAACTAATTAGCAACAAAAATTCTGCTGAATACCTAACCCGTAATCAAGGTCATTATCGAAAAATGTCATTTTTTCCGGATATGACAGCGGTGGATTTTGTTGCTGGGCGGCACAATATCTATGAAGGTGCACCGGACCAGCAACTAATTAGCAACAAAAATTCTGCTGAACATTTAACTCGTTATCAAAAAAATCTTTATATGAAAAAATTATAAAAACAAACAACAAACAAATAAGCCACATTGTTTTCCCTAATATTACTACAACGGATAAAATAATGAGATCAACTCGAATATCCGAAGACTGTTAAAGTATGAAGGAAAAAATTTATTCAACCAGTTGAAATTAATAATAATAATTATAATAATACCCGCAGGGCAGCTTGTGGCGAGCCGCTGGGAATTAGCGATCCCACGTACCTGAGTGCTCCCGGGGGAAGGCCCTGTTCTTAATCTCTAGCTTGCCTTTACCGACTGTCTGGAGTGGAGTCGCGAGAGCTTTACGCTCGGAGGGTGGATGTGAAACGTAAGTGGCGAGTGAGCAACGTAATGAGACCATAAGGGAGCAAATGATCGTTGTATAAAGTCCAGTGACACATCTCCACCCTTTAGCCGCTCAAATGATGTTGTTTCAGTTTCATTATAAGTAGGTTTTTGTAACCAATCTGATGCTGATTTTTACATTTTGATTTATTGAGATTATAGATGGTTATTATTTTATTTACCTTATTATAAATATATTATGTATATAAATATATATATTAACACATACACAACGATATCGATAAAAATACTCGTATATCTTAGTGTTTGAATAAAAAATACTAATATTCTCAACCATCAAAGTCATCAGTTTGTTTTTAACAAATAACTTTTATCTGAGAAATAATTTCAACTATGATGCTCATCTCAGGTCTGCATAACAAAAACATTATCAACTTTGTTAATTAATCAGGTAGCATGCTAGTTTTCGAGATGTTCAATGCAGACAACGAGCATATAAAAGCCCTCGAAACTATACCAACGTCTATCAACAGTCCTATAACTGAGGAAGACTAATATAGACTGGTGGGCGTCGTAACATTTGTGCCCCCAGCTGTAAAAGAAAGTTCCTCTGGAAAACAAATAGGGCATTACAAAGCAGTCTGTTTAAGAGGCACAGACTGGATCGAGTACGACGACATGCTGCGGGCTGGAAAGATAATTAAGTCCAAAACCATAGTCAGCATTCAATTATTGTTTTACGAAAAAATTTAATAAAAGTTAAATTACAAATATTTGTTTTAATAAGAAAGATGATAACCTTATTTTTTGTTGCTGATCAGTTGCTTGTCCGGTGCACCTTCATAGATATTGTGCCGCCCTGCAACAAAATCAATCGCTGTCATAACCGCAAAAAAGGTAATTTTTCCTTAATGACCTTGATAACGGGTTAAATGTTCAGCAGAATTTTTGTTGCTAATTAGTTGCTGGTCCGGTGCACCTTCATAGATATTGTGCCGCCCAGCAACAAAATCCACCGCTGTCTTAATCGGAAAAAATGATTTTTTTCCTTAATGACCTTGATAACGGGTTAAATGTTCAGCAGAGTTTTTGTTGCTAATTAGTTGCTGGTCCAATGCACCTTCGTAGATATTGTGCCGCCCAGCAACAAAATCCACCGCTGTCATAATCGGAAAAAATGATTTTTTTCCTTAATGACCTTGATAACGGGTTAAATGTTCAGCAGAATTTTTGTTGCTAATTAGTTGCTGGTCCGGTGCACCTTCATAGATATTTTGCCGTCCAGCAACAAAATCCACCGCTGTCTTAATCAGAAAAAATTTCATTTTTCCTTAATGACCTTGATAACGGGTTAAATGTTCAGCAGAATTTTTGTTGCTAATTAGTTGCTGGTCCGGTGCACCTTCATAGATATTGTGCCGCCCAGCAACAAAATCCACCGCTGTCATAATAGGAAAAAAATTAATTTTTCCTTAATGACCTTGATAACGGGTTAAATGTTCAGCAGAATTTTTGTTGCTAATTAGTTGCTGGTCCGGTGCACCTTCATAGATATTGTGCCGCCCAGCAACAAAATCCACCGCTGTCTTAATCGGAAAAAATGACATTTTTCCTTAATGACCTTGATAACGGGTTAAATGTTCAGCAGAATTTTTGTTGCTAATTAGTTGCTGGTCCGGTGCACCTTCATAGATATTTTGCCGCCCAGCAACAAAATCCACCGCTGTCTTAATCAGAAAAAATTACATTTTTCCTTAATGACCTTGATAACGGGTTAAATGTTCAGCAGAATTTTTGTTGCTAATTAGTTGCTGGTCCGGTGCACCTTCATAGATATTGTGCCGCCCAGCAACAAAATCCACCGCTGTCATAATAGGAAAAAAATTATTTTTTCCTTAATGACCTTGATAACGGGTTAAATGTTCAGCAGAATTTTTGTTGCTAATTAGTTGCTGGTCCGGTGCACCTTCATAGATATTGTGCCGCCCAGCAACAAAATCCACCGCTGTCTTAATCGGAAAAAATGACATTTTTCCATAATGACCTTGATAACTGGTTAAATGTTCAGCAGAATTTTTGTTGCTAATTAGGTGCTGGTCCGGTGCACCTTCGTAGATATTGTGCCGCCCAGCAACAAAATCCACCGCTGTCATAATAGGAAAAAAATTAATTTTTCCTTAATGACCTTGATAACGGGTTAAATGTTCAGCAGAATTTTTGTTGCTAATTAGTTGCTGGTCCGGTGCACCTTCATAGATATTGTGCCGCCCAGCAACAAAATCCACCGCTGTCATATCCGGAAAAAATTTCATTTTTCGATAATGACCTTGATTACGGGTTAGGTTTTCAGCAGAATTTTTGTTGCTAATTAGTTGCTGGTCAGGTGCACCTTCGTAGATATTGTGCCGCCCAGCAACAAAAACAACCGCTGTCATAAGAGGAAAAAATCGAAATAAAAAATTTAAAAAAAAATTTTTTTTTTTAAATATATAATATTTTTTCAATATTTTTATGCTATCTTACAGCAACAAATTAGCAACAAATTCAGACCCAATAACCGACGCAATATGTGCTCACTTCATTATTTTACTGCTAGCTTATGTCAAAGATAGCAGTGACTCGATTTCTGAGGAACTGGCTTGAGCAACAAAATCGAAATAGCAGCAACTAATTAGCAACTAATTAGCAACTAATTCCTAAATAAGTTTCAAATGTTTCTGCTAACTTTTCACTGCTAGCTTGATAGACCTGACATTTCCTTTAAATAATGCAAAAAAGACACGACAAGGACAATAAAACATTAAACCGATCAAGTGCGCGGCAAAATTGTGTGAACGGGTTCCGTAGGTTTTGATTTGGCCATAAGCGAAATATCGTTTGCCTGCTGTAAGAGCGAACTGCGGCCATTGGAGGATATGACACTCAATAGAAGATGCTCAAAGCTGCTTTTTTTTTCGCGGGGAAAGCGTTTTATTACTGCCGCCCGCTCCGGAGGGAAGCGGATTAAGAATAAAACGGGTATGCTGGACTAGCCGGTCTTCCCAGACCCAGACCCAGCATCCCCCTCGTACGGATGATGGCTATCCGTGCTGCCGCTGGGCCGAGTCCCTAACCCCTATGTACACCCCCCCGACACTACCAGCTAAGCCCATCAGCCAGCCCATCTCCATGGAGGGCTAAGGAGCCCCCGCGCACCGAACAACGACAGCGAACGAGGCCTTACCACCCGCGCTGCCGTCCATCTCGGGGTCGCACGATGCCCCGAATTTGGGAGTGCATCGATACGGGCTGACAGCCCTCCGCTGCGCGCCCGCGACCCCCGATGGCCCCAATTAGTCGCCTCGTACGACAGGCAGGGGTTACTGTGGTGAAATTCTTAAGACGCCCCCATTCCACAGGGCAGGAGACGCCGGTCAGTCGTCCACCCGGCGCCTCCTACGTCTTCTCTGGCGGCGGGAGGGATCATATCGTTCCCGATCCCTCTCAGCACTCTCCTTTTGCGAGATGAAGTTCTCGCAGAAGTGGGCCACCGCACGCCAGGGCCTCCGGCTGGCGACCATGGACTCCTCCGACGACCGCTCTGAGAGCGCTGCGCTCTTCGTCCTAGGCTGGGCACTCCTCCAACGTATGTTGGGCCGTGTCCTCGCGGCAGTTGCCACAGTGGTGGCACACGGCCGAAACACCCATGGTTCGTTAATACCTGTGTCAGTCGGAACGTAGGCGCCCCGTGGCGCCTGTCTAGCCATCTCTTTAGGACAGGACGCACTGCTGCGACAGTCCTCAAGCCCGCAGTCGGACTCTCCAGCCTGGTATGCCACTCCTCCACGGCGGTTCTGCGAAACCGGGCCGCAATCTCCCTCGGGGCCAGTCTCTCCTGACGGCGGCTGGACGCCTCCTCCCGCCAGAGGAACGCTGACGAGAGGAGTTTGGCGTCCAACTCCCAAGGGAGTGTGCCGGCCAATACGCAGGCCGCCTCGTGCGGTAGCCCCTAACTATTCGCTGCGCCACCAAACGCTGCGGTTTGCGCAGCAGGGCGACGCAGTGGGCATTAAGGGACTCGGCCCATACGGGACATCCGTACAGGGCCATTGAGCGCACGACTCCAGCGTATAAACTTCGGCAAGGGCTATTAGGTCCCTCCAGGTTCGGCAGCAGGCGTCCGAGTGCGCCCACCGACCGCACCAATTTCGGCGACAACTCCTTGAAATGGGCACGGAAATCCCACCAGCTGTCCAGAATCAATCCCAAGTACTTCATTTTACAGCCGATGGGAATCCGCACCCCCTCCACACTTATGTGGGGCCCAAAAGGTGGCCGAATCCGAGGCCTATGAAAACAAAGGGCCTTGGTTTTGTTGAGTGACACCTTAAGGCCCAGTCGCCGAATCCTGCCCACCACCTGTTCGGTTGCGAACGAGGCGAGCAGAGTGACCTCCTGGAAAGACCTGGCCGACGCTGTCACTAGTGTGTCGTCCGCGTAACAGACGACAGCGACACCTCGGGGGTTGGTACCACGGAGCACCCAATCGTAGCCGATGTTCCACAACAGAGGGCCCAAGACTGAGCCCTGTGGAACACCGCTGGCCATCGCTCTTCGGTGCCAACCGTTGACGCCCGGATACACTATGTATCTATCTGAGAGATACGAGTGCACCAGGCGCCGAAGATACGGTGGCACCACGTGGTACCGCAGTGCTTCCATTATGCAGGCCCAGGGTAAAGTATTAAACGCGTTGGCGATGTCTAGAGACACCGCCACCACCACTTCACCACGAGCCACTGCATCCTCCGCTTGTGCCTTGACCCGCAAAATCGCGTGTGTTGTCGACCGGCCTTGCCGGAACCCGTACTGGCACTGTGCCAGGCCCGACCCCTTCAAGATGCTCGACGAGGCGAGCGTGAACAATACGCTCGAAGAGCTTGCAGACCTCATCTAGCAACACGATGGGCCGGTAGGCCGATGGCGACTCTGCGGGCCGCCCCTCCTTATTGAGCAGGACCAATTTCCTAGTTTTCCACTGAGGCGGAAAACGGCCCTGCTCCAGACACGCGGAGAACAGGCCACGGAGCCTAGTGCCCAGATGCTCGACGGCTAACACCCATGCACGTCCGGGGATACCGTCGAGGGGCCGTCTTCTTGCCCCGTAGCCGAAGCACCACCGCCCGAAATTCTTCGGGCGAAACCTCCGAAACAACCCTGGGCAAAGTGGCGGCCTAAAACCCTAGCACTAGGCTGAAATAACACCACGTAAAAAGAAAAAAAGACACACGCAACTTTACAAAAGTCAATGATATAATCCATTTGGGCTGGTTTCGAAAAGATCCACTGAAAACAAAATGGTACTTTTAATCGGCTACAAGACCCTAAAAGTAATGATTTGCCACCAATTGACATTGACAACTGTTCGAGTCAGATATGGTCAGAAATTTTCGTGATTGACACATGCGCAGTAAATTCAAGTTATACGCACATTTGTAATTTTACTACTGTGCACTTTACGTGATATACTTGTGGATGTTTAAAGTTTTGAATTTAATAACCTGACTATGGATTCACCTATTTTAAGACAGGTAAGTAAGCGTATATTATAATACATACATATACACTCACGCCCGTATCCAATGGGGGTAGGCAGAGACTATTGACTGCCACAACCTACGATCCTGACACACTTCTTTAGCCTCTTCCACATTCATACATCTTCTCATACATTTTCGACGGTTGGAGGTACTCCTGATTTGCCTTTTTAGGAGAAGATCGTTTATTTGATTGGAATAAGTTCTCCTCGGGCGCCCTCTACTCCACTTTTCCAGTCACATTCGCACGACAAATAAAAATCTTTCGTAAATCGCCTTTCATCCATATGGTCAAACCATCTCAGCATACCTCTTTCGATCTTAGTAACCACATCATCTTCAACTCACAACGATCTCTTATCACGCTATTCCTCATGCGATCAGCAAGGGTGACTCCACACATACTCCGTAGGGAACGCATCTTTACCGCATTTACTCAACTTTCATGCTTCTTCTGCCACACCCATAATATATACACATATATTATAATACACATCGATTTATGATTTTTTCCGTGTATATGTGTTTAAAATAGTACGACATACACGATGTTTTGGTTGGATTTAGTTATAGTTTAGGGTGTTTTAATAGGATGTTTCAAAATTAAATAAAAATAAAACCGCCTTCAAAAAACCCAGAAACTACAAAACAAAAAATAATTTGTTACATTTACATAACCGACTGCAATAATCTATACAGACAATTATAAATAAACACTGATTTTAATAATTGCAAGTTTTTTTTATTTACGTACAAAATTTTACACTAAAGCTAATTGAAATCAATTATTTTTGGAGTCCTTCTCTGTAATAAAAGAAGAATTTTCCAAATTGGTCAACAAATGACGGAGTTCTGGGGTAACAAAACATAAAAAATTGACGTCGAATTCAGAACTTCCTCCTTTTTTTGAAACCGGTTGATAAAACAATTTTTTTATGTAATGCTGAAAAGAACCAATGTTGAATGAAGAAAGATGTTCCGCAAGGATGCAGGCGAAATAATTCTTAATAATCTATTCTTCCACGTTAACTCTATGGGAAATGTTTAAATTGGATCTTTAAATTAATGTAAATGTTTATATCATATTATATTTTATTTTGAAACATCCTTATGTATCACTATGAAACTAGACAAAGAGTTTAAATTACCCCTGGGAGCATTTAAAGAAAGGATATTTTATCAAAATTGTAACAAAAGTAGAATCAATTAGGTATGAAATAGGGATACAAGAATTAATACAAATAAAAAAATTTAATTATCAAATCTAAATGTTTATTGAATCCATGAAAGTCTACCGCCACATCGGAATGTAGTTTCAGTGTAGAAGAACAGGCAAGACTCTGTAGAATTGCTCTTCCTGAACACTGGTTAGTATATTGAGACATACAATTAAAATACAATTTAAATTTCATTAGATTATATTAGAGCAGCTCAATTTTATGTTAAATTAATTATTATTTCAATTTCAATTTAATAATTGATAAGGCTATTGATGCAGACATCTGATTGTTTTAATCGCAATATTCAATAGAATCTCTAGGGTCACGGAAATGAATTTACCAATAACTGTTTGTTTCTTTTAAAACCGTCACATTCATGACTCTTTTGGTATTATGTTTATTCATGGGCGGTGAAGATTAACAACATGTAACCATCATGCTCGTATGCCAACCACAATAAGAAAAAATGCAATTCTGTTTCATCCTAGACCATTATAGTGACTACACTGCGTCTAATTGTATTTATAGTGCATGAGACTATCCCGCCCACACACCCGCCATTGTAACTCCTGTTTATATATGTATAGTGCAGTCGAATTGTGAAAGTGACCATCAAGAGACATTGCATCTCTCGATTTGCATTGGCTGACTTCGAAACACCAATTTACTAGAACTGAACAATCATCAATGATTAGGCCTATATTAACCTATACCTATACCTTGGCAAATTTGGGCTTAGTGCTTATTTCTTGACAGATATTCGTGGCCAGTTCACCGCAGTTGGCAGCGATATCCATAGGCGGTGTCGTGGGATTTCCTAACGTCATTTTAGAACAGTTCAAAGCGAACGAGAGTTCTATACAAGTGGATATACATATGGCTACCTGGATAGGTAATATTAACAGAACCTTTCATACCAGCTGCTATCATATCATTTTATATCTCCCTTTGCACAATCTATTCATTTTCTTTACATAGTTTTCTTTCACTTCATCCAGCAATATAGCCAACACTCTATTCTCCCTAGTTCGCCTAATCAAAAGTTTTTCTGCGCCATAGTGTAATTTATCAGTTTTATATGGCTTAACTAAGATACCCCATTACGTTACATTATCTCTAAAACTGTCATTTTTACAAACTCTAGTATTTATACATATCTACCAATCCCCTACGTCCATTATCGTTATCCAATTCATTTACTTCGATCGGTTTGATTTTTTCATAATTTATTATTAGTGTAACATTTACAATATACTTCGCAGGATCAACACACGGCCTCGCTGGAATACCGAGTATCGCTATGCCAACAATAATGCAATGGAAAGGGAGAAAATTATCCTTCTTTCTATGCTGTTTGCTGATTGTCACTGGCTGGATCCTGACTTATATCGCCAAAAACGTGGAGACAATAATCATCGCAGAATGCTTTCACGGGCTCGCCAGCAACAGCTTAATCATCGTCAGTTTCTACACCATCAGTGAAATGGTAGATCCAAAGTTCAGAACTGTTTCAATGGCATTTTACGCCATCAACCAACACTTTGGTATGGCTTCGGTTGGAATCATTGGTAGATATCTTCATTGGAAGACAGTTAGTATAGTCATGGGCGTACCAACATTGATAGCTCTTCTTAGTGCATGTGTGTGGCCCGAATCACCACTATGGCTTGCTTATAAAGGAGAGTATACAAAATGTGAAAAGGCTTTCATATGGTTGCGAGGATTAGATGAAACGTCCCAAAAAGAACTAAAAGAACTTTTAAGCGCACAGAGAAAATTAACCAAAAAGACCAAGTATACTTCAAGAGACTTTTGGTTGCAAATAACAAGCAGAGATTTCTACATTCCATGTTTTCATACCTTTATAATATTATGTTCGTTTTATTGGAGTGGAGTCCTAGTGGTTATAATATACGGTATGGATATGCTTAGAACAGCTACGAAGAGTTCATCTGTTGCGCATTACGGTATGATTAGCATAGACATTATTTTGTACATAGGAACTTTGACCAGTGCTTTATTCTTAAAACTATTCAAGAACAAAACTGTTCTCTTGTGCAGTGGTTTTGCATCAGCATGTTTCTTATTTGGAGCAACTATTGTCACATTTTTACAATCTATCGGTTTATTGTCAAGTGAATCTTTGATGTTTCTATATTGTCTTGTATGTTTTATGGTTGCTATAAGTTTAGGAATGACTTCCGTTTCTTTTACTATTGCTGCTGAGTTAACGCCGATCAAACATAGAGGGCTGGGAGGTGCTGTTTATGTAATTTTGATTTGTATACTGCATTCTTCTTCTTTGAAGATTTCCCCGTATTTAATGGTATATATGGATCTATGGGGGACGTTTTTGCTGTACTCAATCAATTGTTTCGCGTTAATGGCATTTATATGGCGATATGTACCAGAAACTAAAAGCAGGACCTTACAGGAGATTGAAGACTATTATAATTTCGGCAGTTTTGTTGGTAACCGTCGAGAGTTGGATGTAAATGGACAATTAAATTTACTATGAAGGAGAGGTTGCCAATAACTTTACCTTTAAATGATTAAGCATGTGGAGAGTGATCTATCGAATATAATACCATAGCTCCACGTACAGTTGCTTCATATAAATGAATATTCGAAAAGTATTAAGGTTTTTCAGTAAGTTGTTAATAAACATGTTTTCTTCGTATTCGTTATAGGCCCAATGTGCTATTTTAGACTGATGTTCAATGCACTATATATTTCACTATTCCCTATTCATGTTCATCACTCTTAAACGAAATGATAGCAAAAACTATAAAAAACACCAATCTATATATACCTATACGTATACATATACTTTTGAAACGTGGGAATTCTCAAGCTGCCCAGAAATATGCCAAGAAGGTTAAAATACAAAATTCAAGCTACTGATGCTCTCAGCCATTCACAAAACTAAAATGGTTATTTGCTGGACATATAGCTACACTTACCAATGACTGCTGGGCCTAAAGAAGAACTCATGGCCAGGCCCATAAGGCCAAAGATAAATAGGCAGATCCACGGCAGAGCGGACGACATAATTGAAGTTAGAACTCATTGGATGCAGCAACAGATAGATACTACTGGTCTCAAAGAGTCCTTTTACTGAGAGGAGTCTTTGCGTATAATTGCACAACACGAAATAGAATAAAATAAAGTAATTAACATTTAAAATAGCTAACTTTCCTAATACATTTTTAAAATTGTCTTAAAATTTAGATAATGTTATTTTAAGTTTTGAACTAAAATATGCAACTGACTATTTTTTGTAGCTTTGGATAGTAAGAAATAAAAAGCTTTTATATGTTTTGTTTATTTATTAAAGCACCCAACAATTACACACATAATCCTGACCCCATAATAAGTTAAACCTCTATCGTGGGTATCAAAAACTACGAGAGACTACTGTCCTACAACACCCAGACTCGAAAACAACGAACCCTGCCAGACGGAATCGTTTCCAGGTGGTATGGACGAACTCTGTGCGGTGCCACAATAAAATAGTGATGTAGGCACTCCGGGCTGATACTGAGTTTTTTAAACTGAAAACCCAATATCACTTTACCCGACCCAGGGATCGAACCCAAGAACTCAGTACAGCAGTCGTAACTCATGTGCAATAACAACTGCGCCACCGAGGCAGTCGACGTGATGATAAACTTAGTTTTATTCCAATTATGTACCAAATAGTATTAAAACACGTCAATTTTCCATATATCAAAGCTGAAATCGCATATAATTCTCTCGGCGAATTGAAACCAGTAAATAGCCATTCGGTCTCGCAGCGGTAATTTAGCGTTTTAATGCAAATTTGGGCAATATATCACGCTGTTCATGTTTGCGAACACTCGATTGCCTGTTCGATTTTGGAAATTTCAACAAACCAATGGCCTAGTTTCTATTGTACTGAACTAATAATTGAAATAAAATATTATTTGAAATATCTGCTTCAGCTATTGTATTTTTTTCAATGTTTAAAGGTCACAGCTCAAAGTGACCTTTGAGTGCGTATTCTGTATATGGACCTTTATGGATATGCGCTCACTACATCAATTCCGTAGCGTCACCGGATCGCCTCGTTTGTAAGCAGTCCACACGTGGACGGCGAGTTGACCACTCGCTGCTCGCATGCTTGCCTTTTAATACTAGTAATTTAGTAGTAGTAATTCGTGCCAAGATGTAGGTTTGACCTATAGGTCAGGACTCTGTGTGTGACTGAAAGAATATGTATAGCTGTAATGTGGACTGTATTGTGTCACTGGTTTGTATATAATGTATAATGCATCGATTCGGGCTGACAGCCCCCCGCTGCGAGCCCGCGACCCCCGATGGCCCCAATTAGTCGCCTCGTACGACAGGCAGGGGTTACCGTGGTGGAATTCAAACGCCCCCGTTCCACAGGGCGGGAGACGCCGGTCAGTCGTCTACCCGGCGCCTCCTACTTCTTCTCTGGCGGCGGGAGGTATCATTTCGTTCCCGATCCCTCTCGGCACTCTCCTTCTGCGAGATGACGTTCTCGCAGAAGTGGGCCACCACACGCCAGGACCTCCGGCTGGCGACCATGGACGACACCACGGCCGGCAGCGAGAGGTCTCCTCTGACGACTGCTCTGAGAGCGCTGCGCTCTTCGTCCCAGGCTGGGCACTCCTCCAACGTGTGTTGGGCCGTGTCCTCGTGGCAGTTGCCACAATGGTGGCACACGGCAGACACCTCCTTTCCGATCCGACACAGGAACGAACCGAAACATCCGTGGTCCGTCAGTACCTGCGCCAGACGGAAAGTTGGCGCACCGTGGCGCCTGTCTAGCCATCTCTTTAGGACAGGACGCACTGCCGCGATTGCACTGAGACACCTATAGAGATCGTCCTGAATCTCAGGTGTTGTGACTGTCTAGATGGCTAGACAGGCACAACTCCTAACTTAAACTTCTACCACTCCTTATAATACCCCGGGATCACTCCGTAAGTGTCGAAGAAGGCCACCGCGGGATTTTAGCTGGTAGTGTCAGGTTGGGTGTACATAAGTAGTAGGGACTCGGCCCAGCGGCAGCCGGATAGCCATCATCCGGGCGAGGGGGTGCTGGGTCGTAAGACCGGCTAGTCCAGCATAACCGTTTTATTCTCATTCTGCTTCCCCCCGAAGCGGACGGCAGTAATAAAATGCTTTCCCCGCAACAAAAAAAAAAGTGTTGTCCTTAAAGCCTGAGATTACATTTAAAGAATACCTCATAAGTTAACTCCTAACTTCGCACTTTAAGGGATGATTTGGTAAAAACGTTGAAACACGTATTTCTTTATTTTTTACGAAAAGCCTAAATATGAATTTTCAGATCCCTAAGTTGAAGTATTACGGATTGCCCATACAAACTTTTAACCTCTATTTCACCCCTTTCAAGATAATTTTTTGAGACAAAAGATATAATCTATCCCTCTACTGAATTTCATTAGGATTCGTTCACCCGTTTGGTCATGAAAAGGTAAGAAACAAAAATACAAACAACAATATTAATTTTGCTGCGGAGATATTTTAAAACTGTTATAAGATATTCATTGAAATCAAATGACGTAAAGGGCAACTTTGTGCAAAATTAAATACTTGTGATGAATAAAGTATTTATTTGGATAAGGATTAATACCATGTTTATAATAAAAAAAACCCCTTTCCAAATAATGCATTGTTTCTGAAGAACAAATTCGATAACCATTAAAAATTTTATAGTGAGCCAACCGGAATAGATAGACATATGCTATCTCGGACTTTTTTTTAGATTTTTTTAAGAGGAACAATTTCGTTGTACATGATTGTTATGTAACTTTAACCGTTAACGCAGCGTACGCAACAGAAGCTCTCAAAAGGAATCAATTTTCCTCGTTTTTGCAACATTTTTCATTGCTGCTCCGCTCCTTTTCGCCATAGCGTGATGTTATATAGCTTATAGCGCTCCTCGATAAATGGGCTCTCCAACACTAAAATATTTTTTAATTCGAACCAGTAGTTCCTGAGATTAGCCCGTTCAAATAAACAAACAAACTCTTCAGCTTTGTATAATAGTATAGATATGTTGCAAACTTACAAAAAAATATAAAAACCAAAATTGTGATGTTGGGTTGCCAACAGTGACTGTTGAGTGTGGATGGGTGTATTAAGTTATTACACTATATTTCATTAAAATACTGTATTTTTTTTATTTGTCATTAGTTACTTCATACCAAACCGTAAATTACTGTTTACAAAAATAATTAACATTTCCTATCTGCAGCTGCTGTTCTTGACGTAAGTGTTTAATTGCTCCATTGAATTCTAAATAGCGATAAGTTTCTGCCAAAGTAGCACCGCCACTATAGTATTTTATACAAGACTCTTTTTTTCATCCTGGCACGGCAAAGTGTGTACACTGCACCTGATGGTAAGTGCAATGCCGTCCAATTAGATTATCGAGTATCAAGAGACGATCTATCCCCTACTCAAAACAATCATGCCAGCCTGCTTCTTCATACTACGACATGGGCAAGAAGGTGAAGAAGCGGTCGAAGGTCAGAGTACTCAGAAGGCCGCGAAATGGCCAAACTTGTACCCCAACTGTAGACCCCAATGTACACTGGCTGATCCCGGAACGCGACTCACTTGCCTGTGCATCTATGGCGGGTTTTATACTCTGTAATAATATTATACTATCATAAAGAAACAGCAGCTTCCTTCGCAGGATGAAAGTTGTGACGTTATCGTATCAAATGTCAATTATTGACACGTAAAAGTGAATTTCCAATAATCGATAGCGGACTACGTTCTAACTTCGGACAGGCGGTTGATAACTCCCGCAGTGGCTTTGTACCAAGCAGCCTTTGTACAGCCTTCATGGTAACAGTCATGGTTACCTTCGAAACGTCGGATTAAAAAAGTAAAATAAACCGCGATAGAATCCGTAAATTTCGTTTTATTTCAATGTCACTTAAATCAAATACATAATCAAAATAGCCCGGCAACCGTCGCTATACTTTCAAACTTATCAGCTTTGCTTGTTACAAAGCCACTGCGGGAGTAATCCGTAAATTTCGTTTTATTTCAATGCATAATATTCGCGTAAACATAAGAAACCATTAAGCGACATTTTTGAAAACTTACACGGGAGAGGTTTAAAGTGATGTATGTTTTTCGGAAAAATTCACTATAATAAACCTATTCCGTGGATTTTAGTAGAATTAATATATTACATTAAGCACGTACTGCATCTTTATGACTTATTTTCATCCATTCATGAGCATTATTTTCTAAGTTAAATTGATTAGAGCGCCAAAAAGTGCACAAAGAAAAGAAACTAGCATCTAGATATGAAAAACATATTGATTCCGAATATGTACATCGCAATAATGATGCTTAAATAAAATAGCCCGCCAACCATCGATTTTATCTATTTTTAACCGACTTAAAAAAAGGAGGAGGTTCTCAATTCGTCGGACTCTTTTTTTATGTGAGGGTACACTTCACAGGTGTTCCCATTGGCACCAAGTCAGGATCTGATGATGGGATCTAAAAAAATCAAGGGCAACCCTCAAATTTTATAGGGACGCATAATTAGTTTTTTTATTGAAGTCGGTGTACTTTTTATGAATTAAAAAACTTTTTATTTATAGAAGTATTGAAGATCCAATCGAGAAATGATTTTTATGCGATATAAGCAAAGGATATACCTAAGTGAATAACTTTGATTGCTACACGATGACATTCTTAAAAGGATTTTTAAAACTCTAGTCTATGCAATAGTATTTAAGGTAGATTTTACTTTGTAAAACTATTACACTACTTTCATACGTAAATGAACAATACTGACTTCCCATACAAATTTACTAGGACTTCGTAGTTTTTTTATTAGCATGGCAAAGTGACCACACTGCACCTGATCGTTCATCACAGTGCTGTCCAGTTCGAGTATCATCTAGCGAGAAACGATTCCTCGCTACTCAACACAATCATGCCGGCCTGCTGTGTAGCTTCTTCACACTAAGCCATGGTGCAAGCAAGTGAAGAAACGGTCGAACGTCTAGTATCAGAGTACTCAGAAGGCCGCAACACGGACAAACATCGTACATCAACTCTAGACCCCGACAAAAACTGGATGTACACTGGCTGACCCCGAAACGCGACACATTTGAGTTTGCCACTAAAGTAGATTTTACACCCTGTGTACGGTGGTCGCTATCCGGGTGGATATGAATATCCTACCACCAGCAAAAGTAGTTGTGTCGAATCCAGTAGTTGTGGTGTCTATTTTAAATCTAGATTTCAGTTACATAAAATCAAATGTATCATGTAAATAAGACATGTAAGATTATATGTAAATACCAACTTCCCGCAATGTACCAGGACTTCATAAAACAACAGAGATCGATTCATTATCCTTTGCATTAGCAACTGTATTAAGAAGTGGATGATCGAACGCGTATACCCCGGACAACAATAAACCATTGTCTCTACTGTGATAGTGATATCTCTTAATGCATCTCGCTGTGTGGATCGCTGTACGACGGACGCAAGTGCGAGTATTAAAATGGGGACTACGGATACAAGTGAAAAATTGAAGGCTTTGAAAATCAAAATGAAATATTTATTGAATCCATAAAATGTTATACATCATTTAGATTTAGTAAACTTTTTCACTCTACCGCCTTTTTGGAATTACTGTGTTCTTTTTGAAACAGCGTCTACGAAGAAGTTTCCTAATTATGAGTGCTTGACAATTGTAGAAATTAGGTGAGCTTATGTCAAAAGTAAAATTATCGATTGCACGAAGTATAGTACGTCGTTGACGCGCACTCATAACTAATTTACCCCCAACCAATAAAGTTTTCACATCAAAGAATATTTTGTAAACGATCTAATAAAACTGTAACTGGGACTGCCTAAAGAAGTTTCTGATAAATAAAAAATAAAGGAAAAACCTATCTAAATCAGTTGGTTTAGAAGTATTAACCGAACTCACAGCAGCAATAGCCTAGTTAGATGTGGAACAGATTTAAGTGATATATTATATATTTATTTATAGGGTCATCAATGTTATGTACATTGTCAAAACGAAATACAAAATTTATGATAATTATTATTGGAGCTAAATGTCATTACAATTACAAATAACCACAGCACGCGAAGTTATTAACAATATTAGAATTTATTATAATTATTATTTAAAAAAATTCAAAGAAGAAGAAAATAAAATACAATAAGAGCAACAGCAATAAATAATGTCAGTATAGTTGGCAAGCACCACGTAAATCAAATAACAACAATGAATTCAAATTAAAACAGAGATAAAATTCAAATTAATACAGAAAGTAAAATTTGAATTTAATTGCATGAAGTATAATAAATAAAAAATTATGAGTCACTATAAAATTTGAGGGTTTCCCTTGATTTTTCTGTGATCCCAACATCAGATCCTGACTTGGTGCCAATGGGACCACCTGGGAAGTATACCCTTTTAAACAAAAAAAGAATTTCTCGAATCGGTCCAGGCGTCTTCGAGTAATCAGGTAACATACATAAAAAAAAGATTCCGACGAATTGTTAACCTCCTCCTTTTTTCGTAGTCGGTTAATAAATAAATAGCATTAAGTACAATAACCAAACAACCATACCAACCCAATGTTTCAAAGAGAACCTAAGTTATAGATATGTTATGTAGTTATATATTATGCTCGCAAAATTAGCACGCTAAAGTGGAAGTGGGCTGGTCACGTCTGCAGACGGACAGATGGCCGATGGAGCAGACATGTGTTGGAGTGGAGACCGCGTTTAGGCAAACGTAGTGTGGGACGCCCTGATGCACGATGGACCGACGAATTAAAGAAGGTGGCAGGTAGTGGATGGATGCGGGCTACCCAAGACCGGAATGGTTGGCGTTCACTTGGGGAGGCCTACGTCCAACAGTGGACGGCAACATGCTGAGTATATATAATAAATAAATAAAGTATAATAAATATTACGTGTGCATTGTATGTGCGTATACAGTTTTGTATGTTTAAACGTTATTTTTTGTTAATATCTGTGTGTGTATGAGCGTGTATATGTGTATATACATAGCGGCGTCTGTTAATTTACTTGACATTGTAATCTGTGGAAACTGCTATGGAATGTGTATTATTGTTTGTTCATTTTTAATTCTTGATATTAAATTGTTTTTGTTGTTTCCCAAATAAATAAAGAAATAAACATACTGCCGAGAAAGTTGAGAGTTTGAAACTAGCCCAAATGTCATACACCTCTGACTTTTCGGAGTTACGTGTGTATTCATTGGTTTGGTCTGCTCAGGCGTCAGACTGTTTCAGCAAGGACCAACAGCTTTAACAAATCGAGATTTTCATCACTCTCACGACATTCATGTGCGGAACTAGGTCTTGTAATGAGTATCATTTCACAAAATTTCAATAAGGCAACTTAAATTGGGCTGCTCTAATCTAATCTAATGTAATTAAACTTAAATCGTATAAAATAGTATGACCAAATATTGTTAACCGATGTTCGAAAAGAGCAACGCTAGAGTTTCTTGCCCGTTCTTCTTTAGCGAAACTGCATTCCGAACTGGCGGTAGAGTAAAAAAATTGACTGAATCTAAATAATGTATAACATTTAATGGATTCAATAAATATTTGATTTTGGTTGTTAATTATCGCGTACTTTAACTGTGAAAAAAAACATACTACTAAAGTACGCACTGTGATCCAGTGTACACCCCACAAGGCTTAATGTACGGGTTGAATGAATGAGCGCAACCAACGTGGTAAGAGCTATATTGTGTAAGGGATGAAACTTGGGCCCCGGCAAACAAATAGCTATTGTTTTACATTCCCCTTGCTTCGCCAGTGGCTTTGTACTAATATCAGAGCCACGTGTGGTAATATTAATCAGCATGTTTTGATAACGTCTAGGTACAAGACTTTATGATTAAAGATTTTTTTTGTTTAAATTTTTTATTACGTTAAGCCTTATTATATGTTTGCAACATGCGTGCGTGTATATGTGTGTGTGTGTGAGAGAACCAGTATCTGTATAATAATCAATTTACAAATCGGAAAAGGATACAAAATACGCTGTATAATAGGTATACTATTACAAAGTGATATTTAGTGATTATGTAAAATATTATCAGGATTTAGTAAAAAGCACCCCACGATTTTTTACAGTCAAATTATTCTCTACTTTTTAGTTCGCCTAGCTAATAAAGTGTGTGTTTGTAGTTTTTTAAAAACTATAATTTCTTTTCTTGTTTTTAGTCTCAAAAAAGCATCAACAGTACTTATAATTAAAATACTCGAGTTCAAATCAAGGAAACATGTTAAAAACGGTCTACAATTGACATATTTTTTATTGTCTTGGTGCTCTTGGCTAATATATAAGGCTAAAGTTATGAATTGTACTGCCATCGGTCCTTGACACGCGTACAAAATTTCAAGTAAATCGGACGCCTGGAAGGTAATGAAAATTACGTTGAAAGATTCCGTTACAAATACAAATGTATACAAACATACATAGATACAGGCGAAGCTAATATAAAGCGTGTAAAAAAGAATGGAATTGTTTGATTACATTTTATATCGGGTAAGGTAAATTAAAAATATTTTGCATTCGGAATTCAAAAATAGAAAAAAAAGAAATTCTGCAAATGGTCTGAAACAAAAACCTACAACAACGAACAAAATAAGGAGTTCTTATTAAGTGCTATATTGTTTTGTGTTCGTACAGACGCTTAGTAAGTTGGCGGAAAAATTTACCCTTTATTATACAAACAGGTAAGAGAACTTTCATTATCCCTTTTTGAGTTCGATATGCTGTTTTGTAATACTTATATTTTTATGATTTTACTAGCTGTGACCCGCGGCTCCACCCGCGTGGTAATTACTTTGAAACAAAAGTGAATTCTAAAATTGGTCAAGCCGATTTTGAGTTAAACCCGGACAGACATACAGCCAGACAGAAAAAATGGGTGCGTGTACTTATGTACGCGCGTGAGAAGTTATACTTCTTTGGCATAATTAAAAAATAGTTTTAAAAAAAAAAGCCTGCCTCGGTGGCGCAGTTGTAATTGCGCATGCGTAGTGTAGCACAGCAGTCGTACTGCTGTGCTGAGGTCTCGGGTTCGATTCCCGGGTCGGGTAAAGTGATATTGGGTTTTTCTACCTAGAAATACTCAGTATTAACCCGGAGTCTGGAATGGTGCCCGGTGTGGCGATAGGTTCGCCCCCTATCACATTAAGGGACCGCAATTCGGCGAATAGTGGGTGTACTGGTTACACCTCTGCCTACCCCTTCGGGGATTACAGGCGTGAGTGTATATGTATGTAAAAAAAAAGAATCAGGCGACAATTCGCCTGAATCTGACTTCAAAAAAGGAAGAGGTTATCAATATAACCTCCTCCTTTTTTGAAGTCGGTTAAAAATGAGCCTACCCGCCAACCCTACATAGAAATCTCAAACGTCAACATTTCCCGTCTCGAGTAACATATTCCGAGTTGTTTTATTCGATTTGATTCAGAGTGTTAATTTAGTGTCACGGTAAGCACGTGCATCTTAAAATTTCACTCTCATATTTTTTCATAACGCGCCAAAAGAAGCATAACTTAAAAGAAATAAAAAATGCATATCATTAAATTACTCAAATGTACACACAGACGTTACAGATTTATATATTATTATGATATAGATGTAGAAACATGTTTGACGTAATTATCTTTGACTTCAATTGATATCCCTCTTTTTTAAAGAATTTAGTCACAAGTTGACTATGCCACCCCCGTTTATTCAATGATGTTCTTGTATGCCTTGGTGGCGTAGTTGTAATAGCTTTCGCATTACGCGCTACGATTGCTGTACTCAGGTCTCGGGTTCGATCGCCGGGTCGGGTTAAGTAACACTGATTTTTACTATCCTGAATTGTTCAGTATTAGCCCAGACTCTGGGATTGTGGAGGCTTGCCCCTATCACATTATGGTACGGTAATAATTATAGGCTCGGCGAAATTGCGGGTGTACACCTCTGCCTACCACTTCGGGGATTACAGGCGTGAGTGTAAATGTATTTACATACATTTATACGGTTATTATGTATGTATAAATATATACAAATACGCTGCTGAGCCTATTCATGCATAAATAGGTTTAGCATTCAAACAGTCAAGGATCGACATGGGTTACAGTATTAATCACAAAATTTATGGATGACGTAGGTAGACGTTAAAATTTATGTATCGACAGCCTCCATAGCGCAGCGGACGAGTAGCCGACTGTGAAAAGAGAGGGCAGGAGTTCGATTTCCACATTAAATGTTTATGTGACAGACATATTTATTTCGGGTCTGGGTGTTGTGGGACAGTAGTCTTTAGTAGTTCTTGATACCCACGATACAAGTTTGACCTAGTGTGGGGTCAAAACTGTGTGTGACTGTCCTTTGACGACTTTTGCTATAAAAATATCAATTTAATTCAATTTTTCATTATTGCTTAGCATTGTTATAAATCCAGGACATTTTGTTCATAATATTAAGGTATTTCCTATTATTAGAAATGTCGAAGGTATTTAGGAGAGTAGTTGCGGGTAGGTTAATAATGACAACCTAATTGGGGAGTAGTAAATGTTAAGCATAAAACGGAGTGCCTTCCGCGCTCTAGTGTTCAGATGAGTAGTGAAGAAGACTAGGTGATAGCCAGCATATTCGTGGTTCATTTGCGAGGCAGTAAGTGTGAAATGTGGAAACAGTTCAATGGCCGCGTAGTTCGGCTTAGAGGGTAATGCTGGTCATTATAAAGAGAAGCCATAAGTAAATTCTGAAATGCGATTGTGTCAATGTTAAGCACTGAGATGTGTAACAGTGTTATGTAAACCAATTAATAAAGTGATAAACATTGTATTTGTGCCTTTTAAAATATTTATCTTACATAGTTTTGTTGATGTTGCTAACAATAAGTACACTTAACAACAAACACGTTTTAAAACACATACAATGTATAATCAGGACACCGTTGTTTCCTAGTTGGGTTTTTCTTAAACAATTTCCAAGTCTACTATTGAATAGAGCTTCCCGGGAAGAGTTGCCGCGTTTAACATTGAAGTAGGAAAGAAACTACTATGTTGGATGTACCTTTAATTTCTTCATGTACAAAACTTCATAGTTTCTTATGGACTTTGGATGTACCTTTGTAATTTGGTAATGTAAAAAACTTCAGTAAAAGTTTCTTATATTACGCTTCTTATGTCTTATTTATCTTACACATTGAATAAAACAAATTTTATGGATTTTATAGTTTTATTTTTTTCATACACGACAAAGTGACTACACTGCACCTGATGGTAAGCGCAGTACCACTCAATTAGAGTATCGAGTGAGAGACGATCTATCCCCCGCTACTTAACACAATCATGGCGGCCTGCTTCTTCACACTACGCCTTGGGCAAGAAGGTGAGGAAGCGGTCGGTGGTCTAGTGTTAGAGCACTCAGAAAGCCGCCAAACGTCCAAACACACCCCTGACAAAACCGGATGTACACCGGCTGACCCTGGAACGCGACACACTTGCGTGTGCTATTTTCACCCTGTGTACGGTGGTCGCTATCGGCGGATATGAATATCCTACCACCAGCTAGCAGTTAGTTATTAATAGCGTAGCACGTTTTTTTATTAGTTTATTCAACAAGTTACATTACCTAAAACCTATTATCGAAAGAATTTCATGAATTAAAAATAAGTAAATTAGACGCCATTCAAATCTGCTGGAGGGGGTAACTGTTGACAGTAAAAGGACCGTGACGTCACGGCACATATTACATGTACCGTGACGTCAGGGTTCTCAAAATAGCCTTTAACGGCACAGCCATTGTGCGAGCGAGATAGTGATATGTCCCCACTATGCAACCATTTTTGCTTATACCAATATTTAAAATAAATATTGTGACCTCAATTTTCAAGCAATTTTGTTTCTGTTTTCGCAAAAGTGTTTCTTTAGTGTATTATATTTGGTTGCATTTCAAATCATGTACAAAATTAAACACTGGAAACTACGCTATTATGTAGACATCGCATCTATTATTCTTAGCTCGAAGCAAACGCAGAGTCTTATAAACTCAAATCTCGTACCAGCAACAAATCGAATAAGGGAGCGCGCGGCGCCTCGTCCGAATACTGAGAGTGGATTCAATACGAATTCAATTCCGATTTAAAAGCGCGCTCGCCTGTCTTCGACTCCGGTTGGCCCTACAAAGTGTCTCAGATTGTCAGTATCATCTATTGATAAATCGGTTTTGCCATTGGCTTTTGGGAATATCATTTTGGTTTTGATTACAATATTTGTATAATGGATACTTATGTTTACGCGAATATTACACATTAAAACAACTAATTTTACGAATTTAATTGCGATTTATTTTACTTTTTTCACCAGATGTTTCGAAAGCTTTACGGCCTTCATGGTTATGGAGCGGACTGAGTTGTATGTCGTCACTAACAGTGCAATGTTTCTGGAATATTGATATTTCTAGAAGACCACTCTTCACAATGCCACCGAAGCAGCGTATTACCAAGTGCTGTTACGAGTAGTACATAGTACCTATATAATACGATCAGTCTCCGCGCTGACACCGATGTGGCGTATAACTAAGTGATGTTATGTGTAGTGCAATTGGCAACAGCATTACACTATCACGGATGCTGCGTATAACCGAGTGCTGTTATGTGTAGTGTAATTGGCAACAGCATTACACTATCACGGATGCGGCGTATAGCCGAGTGCTGTTATATGTAGTGCAATAAACGAGTACTCTCTGCGCTGTAGAAGGCGCGACGTATAAACAAGTACTGATACTGATAGAGTAATAGGCGACCGCTGTTTGCGCTGTCACTGATGACCACATAACTCAGTACTGTTATGTGTATGGCAATAGACATGGCATGGCATCTCTGTATTGTCAGCATCTGGGCACGTCTTTTCTCTTCTAGTCTTGTCTCTGCATTAAATGCCCGTATACGTAAACGAAGTTTTTAATTTAGAACTAAACACTAGTGAATAAGGATTAAGGAAAAACAATTTAAGTAATACTAAATTGTTTAACGTCCTCTGCGGCTTTAAAGATTCAATCGATTGTCCGTGCACAGTCCGTGCGCGGTGGGTTTAAGTGGTGAAATTACTTTGAAGGCAGTTGGTCCTGCGGGAAAACGGTTTCTGAAGCACAGTCTATACAATATTATTTCTATTAGATTATCTCGTACTAGATGTTGCTCGCGGCTCCACTCGCGTGTAGGTAATTTTTGGAAGAAAAGGTATACAATCTATGGAGGCATCTTAAGCTATTACACCTTTCTAACCTTATTTTTTTCTTGCAATTAAAATTGCCTATATTAATCAGTGATAATGTAGCATTCAAATGGTGAAGAAAAATCGGTCCAGTAGTTTTTGAGGCAATTCTTTACAAACATACATACCAATCTTTCCTCTTTATAATATTAGTATAGATAAAATGTGATTGGTTTGCTGTTATTTACTTAGAGAATTGGAAACGGAATAGAGATGAAAGATCAATAATTTTTTACTGAATAATTAAAGAAGCAATTGGGGTTTTGAAAGAATATTAAGGATATATTATTGACAACGATAATATAAGCTTTGTATTACATACTGACTTCACTCCTGTACTAAATAATATTTAAAAGTTCACCCAACCATAACTATGTATAAACATACCTTAATGTTATGATCGCCGAAATAACTGAAATGAAATATGTGTATATTATGATACACATATTATATTATGTGTATCATAATATAATATGAAAACACCAACGATAACTACATGTAACCCTCTTATAGTCGCTGTAGTTGGTGGAAACAACGCTGTTAACAACGGATAACGTTAACAAAACAACGATCCGCACCGTTGATGAAAAATAACAAAACACCCATCTCTAATCTTCGGTTTTAGAACTCCATCTAATATTTCTACAACATATCTATCTCGCCTCCTCATTACAAACTACTGTCACTGATATGCCGAGCAGAATTATGTTACTCATAACAATAAAAACACATCCTTTATGGAAATAAACAAAGCAACATGACATCAGATAACATGAAGAGGGTAAAAATACTTACAACATAACATTTGTTAGAAACCGTGGTTGAATCGCTAATAAACCGTCTAATTAAGGAGGTGGCTCGGCGTTGGTCGTAGGGTGACAATGATATAGGATGGACATATTCATAACTAGATGTTGCTCGCGGCTCCGCCCGCGTGGAGGTTATTTTTGGTAACAATTCATGGTATACAATTCATGGAGGCATCACAAGCTATCACACCTTTCTATATTTTGCTATCCCATAGGATGCGTGCATTTTTCAGGATAAAAAATTGGCCTATGTCATTTTATGATCCCTAAACTACCTCTATGCAAAAAATCATGTTGATCCCTTGGTCTGTGAAAAACTAAACTATCCCACGGGAACTGTACATTTTTCCGGGCAAAAAGTAGCCTATGTGCTATTCCAGACTATAATCTATCTCTGTGCCAAATTTCGACCAGATCCGTCTAGCCGTTGTAGCGTGATTGAGTAACAAACATCCATACATCTATCCATCCAAACATTTGCATTTAAAATATTAGTAGGAAGTTGGATTTTCGAAACAATTCCCTTGGTCACGGCATCATGCTTCAACGGATGGACCGATTTCGCTAATTCTTTTTTGTTGTTTGTTATTATCACGAAAAGGTTCTTATGAAAGAAGAAATTAAGAAAGTTGAGCGGAAAATTTGAAAATTTAAGAATACTTAAGGAACATATTAATGTTTTGTAATATAACCTTAACACGTTTGACAGTACGCAAAATATATAAACATGTAATAGTTTAAAATCACTATGGATTTTATACCTTTTCTTTCAAAAATAGATACCACACGGGCAGTGCCGTGGGCAAAAGCTAGTTCATAAACGTATCAAGGCCTGCATTTTATATGTAAGGGGGGTAGATATCCAGTTAAACGGGTGTAGCACCGGACCCGGCCGCGGCCCCTTCAACTGTTTATATTCGAAGCTTCTATATATCTTTATCGCATAAACATTGGTAATGCGATTCAGGAAGGCGTTTGCTATTTGACGGTGCGTGTGCGGTGTGCCGCTACATATAGAATATAATATGTTTGTGTGTCGGGCGATGATTGTGATATTTATCTTTATATATGATTTCACAATTATTTTTTATAAATAGCTACACCGCTTTGTTATTTTAATTCTTATCATTACAGTCTGTCATGTTCTGTCGTAAGCCATTCTACCGTCATTTCATAAATTACTTGCTCATTTTGCGTTTCAAAACGAAAAACAACACAATTTCCAAAGGATTCCCCAAATCTCTAAAAACCTCAATTTTTAATCAAGTTCCACGTATAATACTCAAACCATGGTCATCCTACACAAGCCGAGTGTGCAATTAGCGTGTGCTTGTTGACAGATTATGACTACCCTTCATCTCGCTCACTCCTATGAGTCTGGTGAAGATAGATAAGGACGGTAGATTTGTAAAGGACGCATCATTGCGCAGAGATTCAACGTTTTTACAAACCCGGCTATGTAATGGGGTAAATTAGTTGCTTGGTTATTCAACTGGATGGGATACGGGAACGCATTCGTAGACTCAAAAATGCATTGTTTAATTAGGTTTTGTTTTTTAATGCAGAGCCCCCCGAACGGGTAAGCAGGTCACCTGACCGTTAGTATATTCTTCGTTAACACCCATAATATCAGAAGAATCTTGTAGTGTCAGTCTAAAAAGAGGTTCAAGAAAGGGATGTGAGTTTCAGGTTTTTGTGCGGGTAATGAATATATGTATATGGATAAACATTGAACTCGGTACAACGGCTGTGCCGAAGTGTTGGGTTCGATTCCCTGGTCTGGTAAAAGTGATATTGGATTTTTCTATCATGAAATACTCATATCTAGCAATATCAGCCTGGAATCTGGAATTGTTGTATGGCGACAGGCTTCCTATCACATCATGGGACGGTAATAACCTCAGAGAAATGCGAGTACTGGTAACACCGCTACCTCTTCGGGAACTAACCTCTCAAGTATCACAAGGCATCAGTGCTCGGAAGAAGGTAATAAGTATTGAGAAAAATTACAAGCCAAAATCAATTTTATTTCCATAATATTAACGTTACAAATACGCTTAATACGCACAATAAGGGTGAGTATTGCCAGTTTTTATCCGGACACCGGTGTCCGAATGGTACGTGACTGGTTAAACAATGACGAACATATTTCTGAAGTAATTCGCTGACATTGTGAAGACAGTAAAGCAGTATATAAAACAGTCGTTCCGATTCAATCCGAATAAAAGGTTTCAGATCCAGATGTCTGAGAACTTTGTGATATATAGGCCAATGAATTGAATACCATTGTGTGGAAAAATGTTTTAAATGGAATTGAGTTTGAGAAATTGGGAAATGAATTTTTTAGGTACTTACACTATCGCTTGTATTCTTGAAGGGGTAAGTAAAACTAGTGCATCCCATATTCGCTGAACTTACGTCCCATGATGTGATAGGTGTCGAACCACACGTGAACGGGTGCTGCTCGTGTGGACTCTTTGCTCAGACTATTTCAGTATGGACTAACTGCTTTAAGAAATCGAGATTTTCATCACTCTCATGACGGTCATGTGCGGCACTAGGTCTTGTAATGAGTTTTATTTCACAATATTGCAATAAGGCAGCTTAACATATATTGAGCTACTCTAATCTTATGTAATTAAACCTAAATCGTACATTAATTGTATGATCAAATATTGTTAACCGGTGTTCGAAAAGAGTAACGCTAGAGTTTCTTTCCCGTTCTTCTCTAACTGCATTCCGAACTGGCGGTATAGTAACTTTATATTAGTTTACTGAAACTAAATAATGTATAACATTTCATGGATTCAATAAATATTTGATTTTGATTTTACAGCTATAATACCTACTACAAATTCCAATCTTTGGCAACTCTTATTATTATTTTTTATTTTATTCTGTCACGGCAAAGTGACAACACTGCTCCTTATGGTAAGCGCAGAACCGTCCAGTTCAGTATCAAGTAGCGAGAACAATCTATCCCTCGCTACTCAATCATACCAGCCTGCTGTGTGGATTCTTCGCACTACGCCATAGGGCAAGGAGGTGAGGAAGCGGTCGAGGGTATAGTGTCAGAGTACTCAGAAGAGTACTAAAAATTCTCAATCGGAACTGTGATAGGTCGAACTAGCAATTGAAATAAAAATATCGGTTTGTCAGCCTCAGGTTTTATTAATAGTCTTTATTTAATTGTGGTTAAGATAATACTAGCTTAGTATAGTATTAGCGTATTTACTATTATTAGAAATACCGAAGGTATAACTGAGGTATTTAGGAGACTAGTTAATAATGACAACCAAAGTGGGAGTAGTAAATGTTTAATATAAAACAGAGTGCCTTCCGCGCTCCGGAGGTCAGTTGGTTCAGTTCAGTTTAGTTGAGTGGAAGACGAGACGATAGCCAGTATATTCGTGGTTCGGTGTAGTAAGTGTAAATGGTAATCATAATGGTAATCAGTTCAATGGCGTTGTTCAGTTTAAAAGGGTAATGCTGGTAGATTAATTATAAAGAGAAGCCTTAAGTGAATCCTGACATGCGTGTGTATTGATAATAAGCACTGAGATGTGTAACAGTGTCGTGTAAATCAATCAATAAATTATAAATATTGTATTTATGACTTTTAAATATCCATTTTGCATAGATTTGTTGATGTTGCTAACAATAGTAAACCATTAAATAAATACACCCAACTTTCACACACACCGTGACCCTACACTAGGCCAAGCCTGTATCGTAGGTATCAAGAACACTACGGTCCCACAGCATCCCGACTCGATACAAATATCTATCTGTCATACAAACGTTTGTCTCGGGAATCGAACCCGCTACTGGCCTGCTACGCCACGGAGGCTGTATAATCTAAACAAAAAGTACATAATACAATCGATAATGCATTGGCTTGGTTACAAGGCACATTGTCTATATATTTACCAATGAATTTACATATTGGATCTGGCACATTAATATTAAACGCCATCGAATACATAATTCGACCGGTGTCATGAAAGTACAAGCCGGTCCCTGTAAGGTAAGACTATTTGATGCTGTTATTTCAACTTATTCAAACTGTAGAAATAGCGTTTATTTGTTAGAAATTGGAAGGAGTCTTCTGACCATATCACTATATAGTATTTTGTAACGCGCAATAGTTGGAAGACTCAATTACGCGAGCATTGGAAGGAAGGGTGAAATTTGGAGAGAAGGGAGAGGAGAGCAGAGGCGGAGAGAGAATAGAATGCGTAGAGATAGGAGAGGAGAGGAGAGATAAAGAGAGAAGAGGAGAGAAATGGTGGTCTGAGGTTACATAAATATAATTGTAGCCAGACTTAAATTTATTCAAACAATATTTATACTTGAAGGGTACTGGCAATTATTATTTATGGGACCTTGGTGGATAGATATTCGGTATTCGTAATAAATTCGGTGAAAAGTGGGTATACTGGGGGCCACTGAAGTTGTCATATAATGTCAGGTAGGAATGAGCGATATTGGTAAAATATCGATATTCCAATATCGATAATGACCATTAGTAAATGTCGTAATATCGATATTTAGAACAAAATTTTAACTGTGCCCAACAGACATTCAAATGGTCACAAGACGTGTGTAACAGTGGTCCCATCGTTTTTGTCAGTACTTAATCACTATATAAAACAATTAAACTTATTTCTGAATGGTTTCTTTATATTTATCAATATTTTTTTAAAAATATGATGTCTATTATTTGTCAAATTAGCTTACCTTACAATAGATCATGGTTTGCTATCATAAAACCGACATGCCATAAGTGTTCATAAACCATCAATATTATAAAATATCGATATTAAGCTATCGATATCAATATTAATATTTCATTAATATCACTCATCCCTAATATCAGGTATACTGCGCATGTAGTATGTATCAAATCAAAATCCAGTACAGGGAGTGGAAGGCCTATATGTGGGTAAATTACAGAGGCGTACGTCATTACGCCACGAATGATATTATTATTCATGAGACTGCGTTGTACTGCTCGAGATTTACATCCATCTACATCGATTTTTGAAGTGATTTCATGACGCCTGCAAACTTAGGAGTTGATACTGGCATAATAATTTATTTTATGCTGGCTCGCCAAAGTGACCACACTTCTTTTGCTGGTTGTAGGATATTCATATCCGCCCGGATAACGACCACCGTTTACATGGTGTAAAACCTGAAATTTAAAGGTTCTCCATTTAGAAATATCGGACTTTTATATAACCGTTTTTCGCTTATTTTATTTTTTCAATTCAATTTATATTTCTTGAATTATTCATATTTTCTTTTCTTAGTTATTTCGTAGTTCAATCCTATGCTTACAATGTAACAGGCCTGTAACTGTCAACTGCCGTAACTGTCAAAATTTCATGTTTGTAGCCCCACCGGTTTACGCTCTGCTTTGATGTTAATTGTTATGTTTAAGTCAGTCAGGCTAAATTGCCAACACTATAATTATTTTAACATTTTATAATGTTATTGTTCGCTTTTATTTTATAAGTTAAGCTACTATTGTAATTGCTGTCCCTACTGTGTAACATTCAAAATGTATTCCCGTATAAAGATTTTCTCGATACAGGCTTGCCTAGTGATGAAATCGAAGGATATTTTCATTTTATGTTAATTTTAATGTCAGACTACACTGTCATGCTGATTTTGTTTATTGTATTTGTATAACTTGTGTATTGTGTATTTTGTGGTATTCAAATAAGTGTATAGATAGATACAGAGCTGTCACTACAAAGCACACAAACTACCAATGCAACTAAAAACAACAATAACCACGTTTCCGTCGGCGTAAATACAAAATCTGACTAACGAGCAACGACGTCTGAGAGATACCAAGGCATTATGATGCCTTACTGGAGCCCAAACGTTCCATCATCCAAGAAACAGTCATTATAACTTGTAACGAAACTCTTTTGTGAGCTATCCTTGTGAAAAAATCACGGCCATTACTGGGCGCGGCGTCAAGGAATAATCCTTGAGGATACCCGTTAAGGAATTTTAATTTTCCCGAATTAATTCGTATTCATTTTTCAGGAACCGCCTCGGAGTTGCGGCGCGGTTGTTACCGAGTTACTTAGAGTAAGTGAATACTGGAATGGTGGTTTTAGAATATCGTTCTACTACGTGTAACGGGAATAACGCACATCCTCAGACACCCCAATTTAAAAATATTATTACAATCATAATTCATGTATTGAAATTAGACTGCGATGAATATAAATATTGTTTTTTTTTAAATTAGTTGTACTAATTTTCGACATAAAGTTCGTAATTTTAATTATTTGACTTTTTTAAGTGTTCTTTTATTATAGCATTTAGAAAAGACTTTATCGCATCGAGTAATGGCTCAGTTTCGTTTGTCTTGAACGTTAAATTAAAGGGTGACTATTATTTACCTGAGTGTTAATTATTTTGGAAAAAAATCGTCTATTAAAAAATTGTTGATATCGATTCAGTCGCTTATTCTGAACAAACTACTTTCAGAGTGTGCATTAATCATGTTACATGTTATATATTTGTACTGTCAGGATTTCTCGTACTGGCATATGCGAATACTCTGTATTTTTGCCACTACTGTATCGACACAAAAGTCTTCATGTATTAAGACAATTAATGATCTTAAATCTGATCCCACCAATAGAAACAATCATTATGTATCTGTGTTAAAAAAGGTTATATAAACACTCTAGGTCTGCAGGTTTAATTACATTGTTTTATGGGCCATTGTGCATGTATATGCCAGCTTGAAGTCTAGCCAGCCTAGCTCCGACCAGAAGTGCAGCATCCTTCTGAGGTCTCCACGGGCTTCTCGGAGCGACCTCGGTGTGTTGATTTCAGCCCGATGTGTAGCTACGTCTTCGCTTCACAAGATAGCATAAGAGGCAGTTTCACCGGCTGATAGACATATAGAGAACTGTCTGTCATACCTAGTACATATAAATGTTTGTTAAGTGGATAGTGCCTACGATTGTGCGTAGAGATGTCCTGTCTAGCGACAGCAGAAGGGGCATCGTTACACAGGATTGCGTGCATATACTAATATAATTTTTATCTCCTATCCACCACTCTGAATCCGTGACAAATTATGACAGCGGCAAGGCTCTACCGTAGACGGATTACGGGCATCATTTCTGTACCGGAGTTTATTTAAATTTATACTTACCGCTTCACTTTTACCAGCTTTCTGATGGACTTTCCGCAGAACACAGATTTTGTATTACATTTTTAGAAAAATTTATTATATTACTAAAAGGATTGAAAATGTTTGAATGTAAATCTCAGAGGTTACGGTTATAATTACATAGCTGTTGGTAGGATATTCATATCTGTCCGGGTAGCGACCACCATACACAGGGTGTAAAACCGCCACACGCAAGTGTGTCGCGTTCCGGGATCAGCCAGTGTAGTTCGACCGTGCATGTACTAGTGCATGTGTTGATCCGTCGGCCAGTGAGACCTGTAGACACGGTTGTACCGCTGGCCGCCCGCGGTACAGTATAGGGACCCAATCGTGGCTAACCACCACGAGAGGCTGCCCCACCATGCCGCGCATAATCTTGGGTGGGTCCGTCATCCGGTTGGCGACCGGATGTGGGATCCCGGAGGCCTATCCCGGGGGGTACGAGGGCCCTTCCATCCGAAGGATCTGCTCACCTCCTTTTGGCTCTTTTAGTGGACCGGCGCTTGTTGCTGTCTTCTAACTACTCTGACATGACACCCCCGACTACTTCTTCCTATCCTAGGCCTAAAGGACGTAGAATCATAGGAAGGAGGGAACACGGTAGATGGCAAACTGTTCCACAGCTTGATGGTGCGGCAATAATACGAATTTGCGAACCTTTTGGTTCCGGCCGTGGAACACCACAAAGCTGACACTTGACGTCAAACTTGTATTGTGTGTATCAACTATGAGGAACTACTCTCCCACAACACTCAAACAAGGAACCAATGTTTGTGGAATCGATCTCCGGACCCCTTATTTCACCACAGACTACTCGCCTGCTGCTACGGAAGCTGTCAAGCGTGTCATTTTACTGTATGTTATTACGTCACAGGAGGTTAGTGATAAGAAACACTACACAGAAATAATTTTATAAATATTTTCAATCTTATTTAAAAAAATAAATTGCTGTTAGTTTGTCGCGCTAAAACTAGAGAATGGCTGGACCGATTTGGCTAATTTTGATCATGAAATATTTGTGGAAGTTCAGAGAAGCTTTAAGTACACAATCGGGCCCACTAGGTGGTGCTACTGTTAGTATGTCATTTGATTTGATAGGTTTTGTGGGATCAAATGCCAAAGATTGTGATCTTAAAAATATCATTTTTAATGGAGCGCTGCTTTTCCGGGCCGGACGATGTCCATCGGGTCCGCTAGTACTTGATAAATCTTCTGTATATATAAAAGAAGAAGCTGAGTGACTGACTGACTGACTGACTGATCGATCAACGCACAGCCTAAACGGCTGGGGTTAGAGAGTTGAAATTTTGACAGTAGGTACCTATTATGACGTAGGCATCCACTAAGGAAGGGTTTTTGGAAATACACAAATACTAAAGGGGTAAAATAGGGGATGAAAGTTGGTATGAAAATCCATAATGTTTTGAGTTAAACGCATGAAAATTGGTATTTTGTATTGTATACTTTTTCTCCCAAACATGACCTCCACGCGGGCGGAGCCGCGAGCAACAGCTAGTCATGAATAAACTAAAGACTAAATCTAATAATGTTTGCGCAAGATGTTGCTCAAGATCTCAACTTCAGTATTTAATCTTCTGTTTTATTGTATCTAGATAAAACTATGCTGATATATATAGATAGAAAAGTAACTGATACCAAAGTACATACGTAAACAGACTTGCATTAGAATCGAACCGTACATTCTATTGCCAACTGTAGAAAAATATTTACAATTCAAATATGAATGGGAGGAACTGAGATACTTGGAGTTACTATAGTTGATATCCCAATTTTTTTATAACATAAGAGTACGCCTGCATGAAGAGGATAAATGGAAGTGTAACTTGTATATCCACATATATACATAGTATATCCATAGTATAAGCTCTGGAATGAACACCCTGCTGCGGTGTTCCCTGAGCGCTATGACATGTCCTTCTTTAAACGAGGCTTAAGAAGAGTAGTCCTTCAACGGTAGGCAGCGGCTTTGCTGTGCCCTGGCATTGCAGAAGTCTATGGGCGGCGGTGACTACTTACCATCAGGTGGCCCGTCTGCTCGTCTGCCTACCAAGGCAATACAAAAAAAAAAACTCGGTTCGTCGAATTTATTTCCACCAATGATAAGGTCCCAGATTCAAAATCGGGTAGTAACAATTTGTTTGAATTTTTTATTTGGAAAATCACTTAAAAGTGGCCTAGGATTGGAGTATGTGTGTGATATCATAATATGCTTGGCTAACCGTAAATATACTGCAGCTTACACATAAGTTTTTTTTTATTCTGGCGCGGCAAAGTGACCACACTGCGCCTGATGGTAAGTGCAGTGCCGTCTAGATAGAGTATCAAGTAGCGAGAGACAGTCTATCCCCTGCTACTCAACACAATCATGCCGGCCTGCTGTTTAGCTTCTTTACATTACTGTCTTACTTCCTGGAATTGTACCCGAGACTTTTGTTGGACAGTCTATTCCTCGATAGCCATACTTGCCAATACAAAAATTATAAAAGGGACAAATGTTTGTGAGACAGGCAGATATTTGTGCCCGGTTGGTGTTGTGAGACCGAAAGTCTCTCTAGGTCCCTGATACCCACGACACAAGACTCGTATCTTAGTGTAGGGTCGGGGCTATGTGTGTGACTGTTGGGTGTTATTTACCTATCACTATAGCCTTCATTTCAACCATTTCCTCATTGACCCCCACGAATATAAATCAGGTGGTCTGGGCCCTGATAAATGTCTGGATCCACCCCTGTCAGTACAACAGTAAATGTCTAGGCGGAACAATCGTCTCATTTGCCTTACAAATATCAGTGGAAGGTTGAAAGAAACCTCTTTTCATTCTAATCAGTGGTATCTGGAACACTGGAACACGTTGGAATAGTTTCCTGTGTGAAATTCTGTACATGCGATATGCAACTTAAGGTAATATAAATAGGACATATTTTTATAAAATTTATTGATAAAGATGCCGCAATTATTAAAAAGTAAATAAATTGAAGTGTCAAAAGAAAATATATTTACTAAAACCATAAACGTATACAAAAAACGGTTTTTGAAAAGTTTGTCTGTCTGTTTGTTCTGGCTAATCTGCGACACGGTTGTTCCGATTTGAGGGGACTTTCAGACGTAGTACGGTAGATAGCTGATGTTATAGAAGTAGCGTATGCTACTTTAGTTTTAGAAAAAAATAGGGTATTTTATTTCTATCAGTAAAACCATACCAATGATAAAAATAATAACGCATGCGAAACTTCAGGCAAAGCTAGTTATTAATATATTTTTTATACCTCGATGGTGGCAAACAAGCTTACGGCCCACCTGATGGTAAGCGGTTACCGTAGCCTATAGACGCAACACCAGGAGCATCACATATTGCCGACCCTTCAAAAGCCTATTTATGTGAAGCTGTTACACCCATTTTGTATTTATTTATGTGTTCTTATGAGCAAAGTGAGCATGAGTGTGTGTGAGAACATCGCTATCTCCTTCGCACACCTGCAGCCTAATGTCCAATCCGAGAGGTGACGTCATAAATTATATCGTGCGTCCTTTTTCTGTCTTTTTCTGATTTGAATGGATTCTAACTCACTAATTTATTAACAGATTTATAATATAATAATAATTAATACTACTAATACTACGACTACGGTACCGGATTACGGCCCCACAACACCCAGACCCGAAACAAATATCTATCCGTCACAGAAAAAATAGTCTCAGTGCGGGAATCGAACCCACGGCCTCTTATTTCACATCAGGCTACTCGCTCGCTACGCCACGGAGGCTATAATGTTTTTTGGGTAACGTAATTTATTGATTAATCTAATAAAATTTGTGTCAACTTAACTATTGTTAGAATGATGATAATACATGTATATTTAACTAGCTGTTGCTCGCGGCTCCGCCTGCGTGGAGGTTATATTCGGGAGCGGAAGTATACAATCCAAGGAGTTGTCTTCTGCACCGAGGTATCTGTAGCGATTGTCCAGCCTCTCAGGTGTTGTGCCTGAATCTTGAGATTGCATCTAAAGAATACCCCATAAGCTTAACCTCACTTTGCACCTTTTAGGGATGATTTTTCAAAACCATTGAAACACATATTTCTTTATTTCCTACCAAAAGCCTAAATATGAATTTACAGATCCCTAAGTCGAGGAATTATGGATTTCCCTTACAAATTTTTATCTCCTATTTGACCCCTTTTAAGGTTGTTTTTTTAGAAAAAAGATAGCCTATGTCCTTCTCTAGGGTATAATCTATTCCCTTACCAAATTTCATTACAATCCGTTCAGCCGTTTAGGCGTGAAGAGGTAACAAACAAACAAATAAACAAACAAACAAACAGAGTTACTTTCGCATTTATAGTATTAGTATGGATGACTTCAAGACAAAATTTATATAGGAAGTCACTTCGATATACATCGTTAAATTTTAATTACTAAGAGTTAAATTGGGTTATCAATTCAAATGCTTATGTTCTAAATTCGAAAACATATTTGCAAGTTACTCCTGATTGGCGGCCAGTCGTATTTTCAGAAAAAAATGAATACCATTTTTTCAACGTTGTTTATAGACGTAAGTTTTCATAATTTAAATATTTTAAATACAACCAGTATTTATTTAAAAATCCCCAATGCATGTTTAAAAATGGAATGCCACACGAGACCACTTAATAACATAGACATGGCAGACTCAAAATAATTCAGAGATAATTTTTCAACGTATTAAAAAAGCGGAATCCAACGGGCTGAACCTAGGCAGTGCAGTGGAATCGAGTTTTACTGAGCACGCGGTTAAAACTCTGCCTGTCTTTTAGGGGTCTGTATGAAATATTTAGACTATTTCTCGGAATATAATAAATTAATACACTGTATTAGCAGCGATAGCCTAGTTGGTTGCGGTACGGACTGCCAAGACGAAAGTCGTATGTTCGAAACCCAAGTGCCATACACCTTTGACTTTTCTAAAGTTATGTGTGTTATGTTATGTTTTAAATGTTAATTATCGCTTGCTTTAACGATAAAGGAAAACATCGTGAGGAAACCTGCATACCTGAGAATTCTTATAAGAATTTCGAAGGTATGTGAAGTCTACCAACCCGCATTAGGCCAGCGTGGTGGACTAAGGCATAACCCCTCTCATTAGTAGAGGAGGCCCGTGTCCAGCAGTGGGACAATGTTTAATACAGGGCTAGTATCATTATTATTATTAATATACTGTAATATTATGACGACATGCAGTGTCGCCATCTGGTGTTAGGCCGATGAGGTGCCGTAATAAAATTCTAAAGAATAGTAATTCTAAACACAAAATACAAACTAAGTTTACCTCTTTATATAATAAATGTATTATAGTTTAAAAATACACGCTTTAATAGCTAGCTGAACTAAAAAGTAGACAATCATTTGATTGTAAAAATAGCACGGGGTTATCATCAGAATATAGTCCAAAGCACCCCACGCTTGCTTGCATGTTTGTCTGCATGTTTGTAACGGCATCTTTCAAGTGTTTTTTTAGTTTTATTCAACTATAATTTTTACGTACCTTTGTTTTGTAAGTATACATACATACATACCTAGTCAGGTCATAAATTCTGTCACATGTTTAATATAAAATAATTGAAACAAGTTTATTCATTATGTAACCATTTATATACCAAAATGAACTTAACAAAACATAGATTCTTATGACACTAAAGTTTATTCAAAATGACCTCCGTGATTTTGAATACAGGCCTTCAATCTGCGCGGCCAGTTGTCTATCGCAGCACGAACGAGGTCCATGTCAATATCGGCGGCTGCCTTAATCAATGATATTTTGAGTGACTCCAAATTGGGATGAGGCTTTGAGCACGCCTTTTCCTCCAAGTGTTGCCATATCTTGTAATCTAACGGATTCAAATCTGGACTGGAGGAGGGCCAGTCTTCGTGCCGGATGAAGTCGATTTCACGCGCCGCCAGCCAGTCTTGTGTGCTCTTCGCTCTATGAGCTGGCGCCGAATCTTGTTGGAATACCCAGTGCCTGTTATTGAACATGGTATGAGAAACAGGTTCCACAAGGTTTCTTCAGGACTGTATTTTGATACACAACTGCATTCGTTTTTACACCTTTCTCACAAAAATGTACCTCTGTTAAGCCCCAATAAGAAACTCCCAACCATACCATGAGCGAGGATGGAAAATGACCTCGTTGGACACGCGGAATACGGTTGCTCGCTTCTTCACTACTGTGTGCGTACACCTTATCATTTTGTTTGTTGTAGCTCTCTTCTACGGTAAAATTTTTTTCATCTGAAAATCTTTCCCGATATTTTTTTCCCGCGTACCGCTTCAACAAAGCGCGGCATCGCTTCAGTCTCAGGTCCATTAGACGAGCATTCAAACGATGTCCTGTTTTTCTTCGATATGCCCGAAGCCCTAAGTCTTCATTTAACACCCTTTTCACCGTGGTTCTGCTTAACCCCATCTGAAGGGCCAACAGTTTCTGCTTACGTTTGGGATTTCTTTGAATTCGCGCCTTCACAGCTTTTATCACTGCTGGAGTCCTAACAGACCGAGGGCGACCACTTCTTGACCTGTCATCTACACTAGAGTCTTCATTGTATCGTTTGATGGTACGATAAACGAATCTTTTGGTTATATTCAAATTTTTCAGTATGTCTAAAATTTGAATTGGCGCGTAACCGCAACGATGCAACGCAATTACTGCAACACGGTCTTCTTTAAGCGTCCACTCCATATTTAAAAATGAGTAAAATTCAAAAAAGTATACATTTTTATTTTCATGAACAATTTGAAATTCGAATTCAATAAACTTTTTTGTGGCCAGCATTCTAAAATAAAAGTTTTTACTGTGTGACAATACTTATGACCTGACTGTGTATACACTCACGCCTGTAATCCCCGAAGGGGTAGGCAGAGGTGTAACCAGTACACCCACTTTTCGCCGAATTTCGGTCCCATAATGTGTTAGGAGGCGAGCCTATCGCCACACCGGGCACCATTCCAGACTCCGGGTTAATACTGAGTATTTCTAGGTAGAAACACCCAATATCACTTTACCCGACCCCGGGGATCGAACCCGAGACCTCAGCACAGCAATCGTAACGCATGCGCAATTACAACTGCGCCACCGAGGCAGTCTTTTGTAATTATAAAAAAAATTAACATATTGTATAGAGAACCATTTCATTAGAATACAGTATACTCTACCAGTATTGTAGAACTATACTCGGTAGCCAGCCATATTTAACGCATGTCACGACTTATCATTTAAAATGCAAAAACACACATTCGTAGCATTGTGTGTGACAGCCTCCGTGGCACAGTAGGTGAGTCGGCTATGAAACGAGAGACCGTGGGTTCGATTCCCACACCGGGATAGATGTTTGTGTGCCAGACAGATATTTGTGCCGGGTCTGGGTGTTTTGTGACAGAAAGTCTCTCGTAGTCCCTGATACCCACAACACAAGACTCGTATCTTAGTGTGGGGTCGGGGCTATGTGTGTGACTGTTGGGTGTTATTTATTATTATTTTCATAAAACTTAGACTAATATAAAACCTGGTTTATATCATTTGTTGCTATGGTATAACCCATAGTGATTAGATATAGTAGCTTACTTAACCTTAAAGTTAGGCAACGTTTAAACACTCATTTGCTGTAGCTTTTCTCTATTATAGAATTTTTCTTTGATCCAAAATCAATAAGCATTTAACGGTAGGCAGCGGCTCTGCTGTGCCCTGGCATTGCAGAAGTCTATGGGCGGCGGTGACTACTTACCATCAGGTGGTCCGTCTGCTTGTCTCCCTATGCAGGCCCTAAAAATAAATTAGCAATCGCTTTTCAATTCATTAATGGACTGCCTCGGAGGTGCAGTTGTGATTGCGCATGCGTTACGACTGCTGTCCTGAGATCTCGGGTTCGATCACCGGGTTGGGTAAAGTGGTATTGGGTTTTTCTATTTAGAAATACTCAGTGTTAGCCCGGAGTCTAGAATCTGTTCCCGGTATGGCGAAAAGTGGGTGTACCTACTGGTAAAACCTGTGCCTACCCCTTCGGGGATTACAGGCGTGAGTATATATATAAAGAAATACGTGTTTCAAATTTTTTGCAATATCATCCCTAAAGGTATAGCCATTCTAATCCATACAAACACTGCGAAAGTAACCTAATTTACCACAAAATTCAAAACTCTTAACGCAATTTTCAAATATATCCTAATCAAATGCAAGTTCGAATCGAGTTTTCCCATTTTAATAGCTTTTATTAAAACGAACATCCTACAATAAATAAGGCGCAATACTGGCGTCGGCAAATTGAATTATACTCGTCGCGTCACTGTCTGCGCGCCTTTTTTCACGCCGCCATCTTTTTTTGACGGCACGGCGGGTGTAACCACTAATTGCGAAAATCGAACGCCTTACTGCACGGGACAATTTCAGAATACATAGAACAGTTTTGTTTGTAGTTTGAAGCAGATAAAGTTGTCTATTGGTTACAACGCTTACCGCAAACCCTTACTTTCCTTTTTTTTTTTCGCGGGGAAAAGCGATTTATCACTACCGCCCTGCCGGGGGGGGTGGCGGGACGGTTATGTTGGGCTCACCGGCCTTACGACCCAGCGTTAAGCCGTCCGGGAGAGATATTGACATCCAGACGACCGCTGGGCCGAGTCCCTAACAAATTCCCTACACCGGCAATACCAACTAAAAACCCCGCGGTGGCCCTCTTCGGCGCATATGAGACGGTCCCGGGCTCACGGGGCGAGATGCGCCCCATTTTCGACCGGAACCGCCCCTGCCTTGCGGCCCGTCTCCAAGTTGGGCTCAGAAGCCGCCGCGCACCGAAGGACGCCCTCGGCGTCCACGGCAGCAACCCTTACTTTCCTAACCTAACCTAACCTAATACCTTGTTTCGTGTATGTACTTATTCGACGCTTTTTAATCACATTAAACCTTTTATCTTACTAATAATAAGTATAAATATTAGTAGTTTCATACTTTTTATTACCCTGGCACGGCAAAGTGACCACGCTGGATCTGATGGTAAGAACCATCCAGATAGAGTACCAAGTAGCGAGAGACAATATATCCCTCGCTACTCAACACAATCATGCCGACCTGCTGTGTAGCTTCTTCACACTACGCCGTGGGGCAAGGAGGTGAAGAAGCGGTGAAGATATGTTTTACATAAAAGTTTTTTAATTCATAAAAAGTACACCGACTTCAATAAAAACAAATTATGCGTCACTACGATATTTGGGGTTGCCCTTGATTTTTTCTGAGATCCCATCATCAGATCCTGACTTGGTGCCAATGGGACCACCTGGGAAGTATAACCGTTTATACAAAAAAAGAATTTCTCGAATCGGTCCAGGCGTCTTCAAGTAATCGGGTAACATACATAAAAAAAAAAGATTCCGACGAATTGTTAACCTCCTCCTTTTTTTTGAAGTCGGTTAAAAAGTGTATGTATAGCAAAGACTTAAACTACTTTCTCTTTCCAATCCCCATGTTTTTCACACCCGCGATTCTCTATCATTTACCATGAAATTATATACATAAGTATCTTTCCATTAAAAATTAAAATAAACTATTAATATTACTTACAAAATTTAATCAAATATTGATTTAAAAATCTGATCTTTTCAAAAATTTATGTCCAAGTGGACCAGCCACTTGGACATAAATAAAACACAATTTAAAATACAGTTTATTTTAATTTTAATTCTACAAACGCTTTGACAGCTTTAAAAACATCATCCGTGAATTCTTCAGGTCTTTCGAAGGCGGCAAAATGCCCACCGAAATCCACTTTAGTACTGCCCACGAGATTTGGGTACTTCCATCGTAGCATGAAGTCTGGTTGTCGAATTGGTTCGTGCTTGAATTTTAGAACCCAGGTCGGTACAGGAGTTGGTATTCTGAAAATGCATATTAAAGCTCCATATGAATGCTCATAATGAAGCACTTTCAGTATTACCGAATTCGCTAAATATATATGCATTTTTTCTTTCCCTAAAAACCTTGTTTAGTTTATTTACATATAACACTAGTTGACCAATTAAATAACAGTTTGAAAGGCCTTATTCTTTAATTGCATTAGTCACGTATTCAATATTCGGTAATTTAAACACATTAAGACATCTTTTATTGTTGGTATCGAGTATCCCGATAGACTTTTGATCTAACAACATCCAGGACCAAAACAAGTAATTAAATTAGAATTTCAACCTGTGCCTATCATGTCGCCGGCAACTCGTCCACTGCGCGCTACTGTAAAAGTATTTCTAAGAAAAATCAATATGACTTATGGACAACAACAGTATCCAAATAAAGTATTAAATGTCCATTTTGATGTACAGGAACCCATAGAAACAAAAATATACTTACTCGGTCAAATCAGCTTCCAAGCTTCTACTATCAGAAGATTCCTTGTACATCCTCATAGAAGTAGTAATACTCCCAGAAACCCAGTATAGCATGATATTATCTAGGAGTTTGTCTGCAGAGTAGTACTTGTCTATGCTCTCTTCTGTTACATTCTTAAGGGAAGGATCAGTGAAAATCACGAATTTCTCTACTATGTATGCTGCCAGTCCTACTGGAGAGTCTTGTAGTGCTATACCTGGAATTTAATTTATTTCAAGATATACAATTTCAAGGTATAAATACAAATAAAATATTGAAACGTTGTGTAGAATAAGGTAGACACGATATTTTTTTTTTGTTATTATGAATTATTTTTAATTTTAAGGAGCTGATGGATCTATTTTTAAAATAACTATTTTCTTACCAATGGTATCCGGCTTCGTCGCTTGCAAATGCTTATATCCAGACTCTTCCAAAAAGTACTTCAATTTATCCGTCAAGGGATAGAGTTCAGTGACGTCATCCGTTACAAATGTTGGCCAAACAGCACCCAATATCCAAGTTAGTATAGATAACTTGGAAAAATTTGCTGGACAGTTCGTATGGAATCCTAAAACATCATTTGGAAATAGGGTGGCCATGTTAGACCCAATTGTGTGACCAAAGCCACCACCTTGGATGTAGTACTGTTTGAAGCCAAGTTTTTGCATCAGATTCTTCAAAATTACTGCTGCTTGATAAGGATATAGTCCTGGTTTTGTTGGTGCCTGAAATGTTACATTAATTGTACTATCCAATTTACTAAATATTCATGTTAAAGAAGTTTCTGGAAACTCTGCTGATAACCTTCTCTAGTAGTAGTACATTTGATTTGACGGCATAAAAATGTGATGTATTTTACGTTAGAGGTAGAAGGCCAATATTATCATTTTGAGTCCTAGCTACGATCTAGTAGAATGGGAAATCTACGACAGAATGTGAGCAAGCTTTTACACCAATAAAATTAACATCTGTAATCAATTTAGTTGTGTATAAAACTGTTGCTAAGTAACCTGAATACCCACAATGAATTATTAGACCCTAAGATGCTTCATTATAAATATATTAAGCCTTTAAATTTGTTATTAAAGTGATTAGCTGAGCCATATGATGTTCTTAATAACTACTGTTCCAATTAAATTCCAATATAAACTCACTAAAATAAAAATACCTTCCACGAAACAATTCAATAAACTGCAAGAATACCAACGCAATACTGTATTAAACGGCTTTGCTCAGCTATCTTCGGCATGGCCTCAATATTATCCCGAGTTTCAGTAAATACTTGGTTTGAGTGCCTATACAATCACAAAGTATCTATTATTTGTGCTAGTTTATCCAAACGAACTAATAGGTCATCTGATGATAAATTTATTGACAGCCTCCGTGGCGCAGTAGGCGAGTAGCCGGCTGTGAAACAAGAGGCCATAACTTCGATAAACGCACAGAGATAAATGTTTGTGTGACATACAGACATTGGTTTCGGGTCTGGGTGTTGTGAGACCGTAGCCTCTCGTAGTTCTTGATACCCACATTACATGTTTTACGTAGTATGGGATCAGCACTATGTTTGTGACTTTTGGGTGTATTTATATAATTATTTTTTTATTATAAGCTTATATCTTACCTGAGAATAAATGAACCCAGGCAAACTTGGTACAATAACTTCGAACACAAAATCATAGCCAGGTCTTGGAGTCGTCAGTAGTGGTATCGCTTCGTAAAATTCTCTTATTGATCCCGGCCATCCATGTAGGAGTAACAATGGGTAAACCTACAAAGAAAATTCAAGTGAAATGTATAATTAATATTTAGATTAGCGATCCTTATGTGTAATTTTGCTTTCCGTGCTCACTGATGCAGCGTATAGCAGAGTTCTTTTCTGTACACTCACGCCTGTAATCACCAAAGGGGTAGTCAGAGGTGTATCTAGTATACCCACATTTCGCAGAAATTATTACTGTCCCATGATGTGATAGAAGGCCAGCCTATCCACATACTTTTTTTTTATACTTGCTCGACAAAGTGACCACACTGCACCTGCTGGTAAGCGCAGTGCGGTCCAATTAGAGTATCGATTAGCGAGAGATAATCTATCCCCCGCTACTCAACACAATCATGCCGGCCTGCTTCTTCACACTACGCCATGGGGCAAAAAGGTGAAGCTGCGGTCGAGGGTCTATTGTCGGAGTACTCAGAAGGCCGCAAAACGGCCAAACATCGAACCCCAACTCTAGACCCCCGTCAAAAACCGGATGTACACTGGCTGATCCCGGAACGCGGCACACTTACGTGTGCCACTATGGCTGGTTTTACACCCTGTGTACGGTGGTCGCTATCCGGGCGGCTGTGAATATCTAACCACCAGCAAACTACTGGTCACAATTCCAAACTCCGGGCTGATACTGTGTATTTCGAGATAGAAAACCCCAATATCACTTTTACCCAACTTGACTCGACTATTGTATATAGTTTATGTAATGTAATCTAACCTAATCGAATCTAATTGAATGTAATTTCATCTAATTTAATGTAATTTCATCGAATTTAATGTAATTTCATCTAATTTAATGTAATTTAATCTATTTTAATGTAATGTAATTGTGTAATCTATTATGTGTGCTATTTTCTATATTATTCTATTTCTATTTCTATTGTCGTACTCTTTTTTTTATGAATGCTGTGTATGTCTTTAATTGATATTCATAACTGTTCTTGTGCTGTGATAAATAATAATTCTATGTATATTATGAATATTGTTGACGTACCTTAATAAATAAATAAATAAACACAGTATATAACCAAGTGATCTCATGCAGTGAACTTACCTTAAAATTTTTGTCCACTTTAGGTTTGACATGTACAAAATGTACATCCAGTCCTTGCACATTGGTAATGAAATGATTGAATTTATTCAGAAACTTAACTCTATCACTGAATTTGTATTTGAAAATCCAATGAGAGAAAAATTGAGCGAACGCTTCCGAATTCACGCCGTACGACCAGGCGGCGTCGTCGAAGCTTTTTGTTTTTTTATTTATACTGCGATAGTCTTCGAATAAAGCTCGAACGTCTGCCTCCATCTGTAAAAGGAAACATTTTTATTTTAATGGGAAAGTAGTTATGTGTTGCGATTTTATAAACAACTATAATTTAGTCATGATTTGGTTAAATGCAACGCATATTGCAATTGCAATCAATGCATATTGAAAAAAATATTTCAATCGACTAAGAAATTGATAATTCATAATACTTGAATTATCAATTGAATTGAAGTGGTAGAGCCACGCTGTAGACATATTTGTCTACAGCATGAATGGGCCGGCTCGACCGGGGTAGTACCGCTGTCTCACAGAAAACCAACGTAAAGTGATAGTTTACTGTTTCGTTTCGTATGGTAAGTAAGATATCCGGAGGCCCAAATTCCCCCTTCCCTTCCCTAATCCCTATTCCTGTCCTTTAAGGCCGACAGCGCATACATGATATTTTCGGTATTGTGGATGTTCATGGGCGGTGGAGATCACTTAACATCAGGTGACCCACTGGCTCGTTTGTCGGACTATGTTATAAAAAAAAAACTTTAAAGTGTTTGTATATGAGACAAAGGACGTCTTTTAATAGCGAAAGCCTAGTTGGAAGTTGTACGGACTACCAAAACAAAAGTTCATGGTTCCAAACATGGTTTCAAACCCAAAATGGCATACACCTCTGTCTTTTCGCAATTACGTGTGTATTCATTGTTAATTATTGCTTGCTTAAACGGTGAGGAAAACATCGCGAGGAAGCCTAAGAATTCTTATACGAATTTCGAAGGTATGTGAATTCGAACAACCTGTATTAGGCCAGCGTGGTGGACTAAGGCCTAACCCCTCTCATTAGTAGAGGACGCCCGTGCCCAGCAGTGGGAAAATGTATAATACAGGGCTGCATTATTATTATTAATTGGAACAAAAACAAAACCAACCGTCTTAGCCTTCTTTTATATTATTAATAAAAAAAAAACTTAATTACTTCATACTTAGATAAGAAAGAAAAATTTTGGAATCGGTGCCGACCACTTTCTTCAACGTGTTCCATTTTAGAAACGATTAGAAATAAGTAAGATCATACTATGCTAATTACTATATATGAATATCCAACTTTTATTAATATCCTGCCTACTATAATAGAGGTTTAATATTAATGTAATGTAAACTGCCTGATATATTATTATGATGCGTAAATTTTAATCTAACCACCAACATTCTGAGGTTTATGCCTCATACTTTAATAATGAGTTGTTTTAAGCCTCATAAAATGTATATGAGAATGTATATCACGTATGTACAGTGATTACAGTGTTTTCATTTTATGGATTTTCTCTTGCTTACGTCTAAAAGTATAATCGTGTTATACGAGTGTTTATTACATTCATTGGCATTTTTGTTATTTTTCATTGATGCACATCCTTGTTAACGTTATCCGTTGTCAACATCGTTGTTTTTAACGTTATCTGTTTTCAACATCGTTGTTTTGATCACGTTATCCGTTGTCGAAATCGTAGATTCTGGAATCTGTGTCGGGCATCCAACTACCATAAAATGTTATCGTTAGGGTTTTATAAATGTTATGCTGAAGTTTGATAGCATCGTTTGGGTAGTTTTGATCCAAATAATAAATTTAATTATGTAATATTAGTTTTTCTTAGTCACTTGCAATAGAAGATAAATATTAATTAATAAAACATCTAAAGTGTTGCATTCGGCAATGGCAAATCGGTTCTTATCGGTTTTGTTCGGAAATCGCGTTGTCCAACATTTCGGCAACATATATCATTATCATAGACTAACGACGTTGTCAACAACGTTTTTTAAAAACGGCCACCGCTAATAACGTTATATACAACTCTACGTTAAAACTGTATGGTTGCTAAAATAATTTCACCAGATATGCCTAGCGAAGCGAAGCGAAGTTTGTATTTTAAAATGTTTTTATCGTTGTAACTATATAAATAAAAATCTAATTAACGAATCTTCAAGACAATGTTTGAGTTATTGTTTTTTATTTTAGTGCAAAACTATACCACACACCAGACTAACACCTGATAACAGTCACACATATTTCTGACCCCAGACTGGGTCAGACCTGTATCATGGGTATCAAGAACTATAGGAAACTCCGGTCTGACAACACCCGAAACAAATGTGGCACAAACTTTCTTAGTGGGGGAAATGAACCCGTGAACTCTCGGAGCTGTGCCATGGCTGTCATTTACAGTAAATATACTTACAGCGCTATGTAACGATAGCCTAGTTGGTTGTGGTACGTACTGTCAAGACGAAAGTCGTATGTTCGAAACCCAAATGGCATACACCTCTGACTTTTCTAAAGTAAAGTGTGTATTAAATGTTAATTATCGCTTGCGTTACCGGTGAAGGTAAACATCGTGAGGAAACCATACCTGAGGATTTTAAAGGTATGTGAAGTCTACCAACCCGCATTAGGCCTACGTGGTGGACTAAGGCCCCTCTCATTAGAGGAGGCCCGTGCCCAGCAGTGGGACAATGTTTAATACAGGGCTAGTATTATTATACTTACAGCATCTGAAAATACAATTCTGTAAGGTCTTATTGAGGGATCAGCTTCTCGGGTATCATTCGGGCCCCACCACTTGTTCAAGTCCAAACTGGGAAGATCCGGGATATGAGTGAAATAGGAGTATGCATTGTACAAAACTATCGTTGACGTGGCTATCTTTGCTACCACTACAGCGGTGAATACATATTTGAATATCTGAAAAAGACATGCAATAATAACACAAAAGAGTCATACATAGTCCTTAACCTATAGTGGTTCAATTTTTGTGTCACGGGGACTATGAAAGAATCTCGGTCTCATAAAGCTCAAACATAAATATTTGTGAATCATACAAAAAAAACCCGATGCGAGGATTGAACCTAAGACCTTTCGTTTTATGGGCTAGTCGCACGCTGCACCATAGAGGTTTTTGTCGGGGGTCTAGAGTGGGGGCACGATGTTTGGCCATTTTGCGGCCTTCTGAGTACTATGCCCAAGGCGTAGTGTGAAGAAGCAGTCCGGCATGATTGTGTTGAGTAGCAGGGGATAGATTGTCTCTCGCTATTCGATACTCTACTTGGACGGCACTGCGCTTACCATCAGGTGCAGTGTGGTCATCTTGCCATTGTGCCAGGATAAAAAAAAGATTATCTGCTCACCAGCGATAACCTGGAATAATAGAGTGAAACAAGCAACCGAGACTGATCATATATCGTGTATTTTCATGGAGCAAAGTATATCGCTAAGCTGGGACCTAATTACGGCTACTTTGTACCACTGACCCAATTGTACTCATTGGTACGAGTATTTTGCTATATAAATATTATGCCATGCAACTATAGCCAAAAGTTACTTACACTGAATCCACTATTTTTATCACTCACTCCAATTTTTTTTACACTTTCACCCACTTTAGCCGTATCATCTTTTACTTTCGCCTTTTTCGCCATGCTCCCTCAGTAAAGGAAGACCAAATAAAAATCAATAATGAATTTTACTTATCATTTGATAACTGATTACCAAATAACAACAGTACACGTTGTGTGAAGTAATATTTATATCTTTGAATGTAGTACACTGATTACGGATTTGTTATGATAATTGTTGTAAAAGATAAAGATTTTATTTAATCAGAGGTCGCCAAACTAGTATAGGCTCCCACAAGATCTGAATCATGTTCAATCAAAATCTGTTGACCCGATCGCTATTTTCAAAATCAAATATTTATTGAATCCATGAAATATTATACATCATTTAGATTAAGTAAATTTTTTACTCTACCGCCAGTTCGGAATGCAGTTTCGATAGAGAACGGGCAAGAAACTCTAGCGTTGCTCTTTTCACACCGGTTAACAATATTTGTTCATACAATTAATATACGATTTCAGGTTAATTACATTAGATTAGAGCAGCTCAATGTATGTTAAGTTGCATTATTGCAATATTGTGAAATAAAAATCATTACAAGACCCAGTGCCACACATGACCGTCGTGAGAGTGATGAAAATCTCGATTTGTTAGAGCAGTTGGTCCTTACTGAAACAATCTGAGCAGACCAGTCCACACGAGCAGCACCCGTTCACGAGTAATGACGCATGTGTCAGCCATGGGCCTCCTTAACCATGTTACAGGGAAGAGACCGACCTGGCACATGGCGCCGCAGCAAGCACAGACACTTTAGCGAGCATGACATACCCAGACTGAATACAACAATTAAAATACTAGAAACAAAGTAGGAAGTAAAGTCATGTAAGGCATATAAGTTTGCAATGTTAAAGAAATAAAATATATTGGCATTAATTTATGTATATAAAGTTCCTAATAATAATTGAATGGCTACGCTTCTCAGTAATACGATAACTTATTCCCAAGCCTTTCGGTCATCTAAATATTCAGAAATTTAGTAATAGGCTTTATTACTTAGTTTTCACTTAATAGTAGTTTTAAAGCATCTTTCATTGAGTTCTTTAATATGATTGGGGACCTTATTGTAAAAGCGTATACAAAGACCCTTGAAAGAGTTCCTGATTTTGTGGAGCCTTGTTTTATAACTAACAAGGTTAAATATGATAAGAATTCCCTGAAAATTTTATCTAAATCGCTCCGGCCGTTTATGAGTCCATGGCCGTTTATGAGTACATACATCGATTTTATAGATAAAGAAGTACATCGATTATGTAAAGTGTTAATGAAAATATGCATAAATCTAACCAAAATAAATAATTGAACAGGCAGTATCCGATGTTTTACTTTACGTCGAGAAAAGAAAATATGTTAATGTCGTATTCCATAGTTTGAATACAAGGAAAATGTATTTAGTCTGTAAAGAAGAAAACACAATAATAATATGTCCTGCAAACAACCAAAAAAAATCATAAAACAAAGTCACAATAAACGAAAAACAAAACTATTCTAGACCTAATCTCCATTTGGACTTTGAAAGCAGATAAAAGAATATACTCTCGCAAAATTTATGCAATTCTTTCCCCAACCACATTTGAATAAAGGAAATCTATAGATAATTGAACACAAATCTGTAACAATTCCTCGAGACGCTCCGCGGAATCTTCATCCATTATCAGGATTACGCGAATTGAGTCTATATAAACTGGGATTTCGTTCCACTGACAGTTGGCGATATTCTAAAAATAAACTCTACTATAACGTATGACTCTGCTATCCAGCTGTGGCGGCACACAAGCGTCTTACACCGACGAGATAGCAATGACGCCAGGCTAGATTTTCTTAAATTTGAGCGACACATTGTATAATATATACAAGCTGCTGGTGGTAGGATATTCATATCCGCCCGGATAGCAACCACCGTACACAGGGTGAAAAACCCGCCATAGTGGCACACGCAAGTGTGTCGCGTTCCGGGATCAGCCAGTGTACATCCGGTTTTTTGGGGGTCTAGAGTTGGGGTACAATGTTTGGCCATTTTGCGGCCTTCTGAGTACTCTGACAATAGACCCTTGACCGCTTCTTCACCTTCTTGCCCATGGCGTAGTGTGAAGGAGTAGGCCGGCATGATTGTGTTGAGTAGCGGGGGATAGATCGTCTCTCGCTACTCGATACTCTAATTGGACCGTATTGCGCTTACCATCAGGTGAAGTGCGGTCACTTTGCCGTGCTAGGATAAAAAAAAAAGCTCCAAATATCATTGGTTGGAGGGGCCGCGGCCGGTCGGGCATAACACCCGCCTGACTGAAGATCTTCCCCCTTCGCTAGAGGACCACTATCTATCACCCGTTCCTCTACAAAGCTATGGAAGAGCTGCAGCTGCCCTTCCTGTTTTATCCTGGGTCCTTTAAGCGTAGTGTGGAGAAGCTACTCGTGTCGAGTAGTGAGGGCTTGTTTTCTCTCGTTACTTGATACTCTACCTGGACGGTACTTCGCTTACCATCAAGTGCTGGCACTATGCCGTTTGCCAGCAAATCTGGTTTTAATATCATTGTATCTTCACTAAGCAACCGTTTTTGCTCATACCAAATAAAATAAATATTGTGATCGAAATTTTCAAGCTATTTTGATTCTGTTTTAGAAAAAGGGTTGCTTTTGCGTATTATATTCGGTTGCATCCAATTCAGCCCAAACTGGAGCCAAACAGCACCGGGAAAGCAAGACAGGGAAAAATGGGCATCTTTGGAGGAGGCCTTTACGCAACCTGGGGTTCTTGCTAAACAAAGCATAACTAATTTAAACTAAAATCTTAAAAAAAATAGATTTAGTACAAGATAAGAGGAGTACCAGATTAATATTCATCAAAACAAGAATAACGCAACTAGAATTAGAAGTAATTGGTATAAGGAAATTAATAGGTAACTAAAACTAGCTAATTAAGTATAAAAAATCCTGTAAATGCAAGAAATAAAAGACTTTTTTATTTAATTTATTCGGTTGCATATCGAATCATGTACTATTATATATTGCATATCTTTGGTCTTTCAGTATACTACGCACCCATCCAGCGTCGACATTATGTAGATTGGACATCTGCTTGTCTTGTCGAATCCGACGCGAGCCGACGCTACCCGAGCTCAGATTCGTTTTGATATGCGAAAACTCGATCTTGCAATCTCTTTGAATATCAAAACGACGTTTCATATTCTTTTGCTTACATTTTATCGAATGCATTGGAACGTTTTGAAATTTGCAGAAATATAACATTTCCCCGGCGAAAGAATCTGGTTCCTTTTAAAATTCCAATTTCAAATGGAATTTAGTATCTAGTGGTTGCGTACTTGAAAATCGAACAAAGTATATAAAAGTAGATCGAACGATCGAATATTTTTTTTAATGCCTGAATAGGCAGACGAGCAGACGGGCCACCTGATGGTAAGTAGTTACCGCCGCCCATAGACTTCTGCAATTCCAGGGCACAGCAGAGCCGCTGCCTACCGTTAAAGGACTGCCTTCTTAAGCCTCGTTTAAAGAAGGACATGTTTGTTTTATTATTTTATTTATTTTAATATTATGTAACTTATATGACTTATAACTAATCGGTTTTATCTAGCTTGCCCTGGTTTTTTTTAGTTTGTTTGGGTCAAATTTACTTATTGAAATTTGAGCCCCTTCTTGTTGACAGATTAATCAGTAGGCCTACTCATTAAATCAAGTCCAATCTCGAACTCGATACAGTTTCAATTCCAATCTAGAAGATTTAACTCACTCAACTAAATGAAATAGAATATTTACGAACTAGCGATCGTAAATACTCTATTTCATTTAGTTACTAAAAATTGCGCCGTGTTCAGTTAAATCATACGCTGGTGTTGCGTTCAAGAGTGACAATTTTACAGTTTTCGAACCCAATCCCAATTTAAAATTGGAATCAAGTGTCAAGATTAACCCTCCTGATCGGATCGGAAAGGAGGTGTCCTCCGTGTGCTACCATTGTGGCAACTGTCGCGAGGATGCGGCCCAACACACGTTGGAGGAATGCCCAGCCTGGGACGAAGAGCGCAGCGTTCTCAGAGCAGTTGTCGTCAGGAGACCTCTTGCTGCCGGCCGTGGTGTCGTCCATGGTCGTCAGCCCCATGGGGGCCATGGCCGCGAGGGGTGCTGGGTTGTAAGACCGGCTAGTCCATAATAACTGTTTCATTCTCATTCCGCTTCCCCCTGGAGCGGGCGGCAGTAATAAAATGCTTTCCCCACGACAAAAAAAAGGTAACATTAGAAAAGTTTATTTGTCAAAATCAGAGAGGTGAGCATTTTACGTTTTCAAATATCTGAAAAATTAAGTTTACTTCTGAATAAATCTAACAAAATATTTTGGTAGCTCTAAATGTTACGAAACATTCCTGAGAAGAGGTACGAAAAAAATAAACATTTCCAAAGTTCTGGCGGTCAATGCAAATTATGGTAGAGTCGGAAATCATTTCTGGAACATTTTTCTAATTAATTTAAAATAATACGTATTCAATTTAATATAAAAACGATTTTAGAAAACTGTAATAAGCATGTTTCTTAATCGGAAATTATAGTGATTAACTACATTTTTGCAATTAAGACATTACTTTTTTTAAATGTTCGTCGTTATTTGTTTGATTTCTTATATATAATTTCTTTATTGATAGTCTATGCGATTTAATGATAGTATAACCAAATAAGTTAAAACTATATTTATTCTTGTGTATGCAAATATTTCAAGAAAAAATATTAAGGTGAGGTGGACTCAGACAGTTCAGTTCAGACTACATTTTTAAACTAATTATTCGATGTTAAAAACTAAAAATATTAACAATAAAAAAATTTGCCATGAAAGATGAACATATTTACAAAACGATTGTGCTTCTCGATACACGATTCATTAAAGTTGGCTCGATAGAAAATATTCGCAAAGATGCATCGAAATTTTAAAAATTCAATTCATACGACCCCAAATGAATCCGTAGTATACGGTTATAAAGAAAAATATTGAAACGAAATTTTTCTATCAAATTTTCAATGAACTGCATTAAACGAGTGTGTGAATATTTTATCACATTTCATTTATAAATACAAAGAAATAAATGTTTTAAAATTACGAAACATGAAATGGCCGTTGTGTCGATGTTGTAATGATTTTTAAACATAATGCGCAAGTGCGAGACTTGTCAGACGGCAATTGGGCCGTGTTGAGAGCAGACGTCTACGCGATTTTTCGCTCGCGCTGTCAAAAATATTTTTTGTGAAAACATGATGAATATGACATAAAGTGTTCTCAAATAGCACTTACTAAAGATAATATATTGAATATAATCAAATATATTTTACTTATCATAATAATTTCAAACGATATATATTTTATTTATCATAATGACTGTCAATTCTTATCAAAAGTCGTGAATACAGGTTGATTGATTTGAACAAACTATTTGAGAATAAAATTATGGTATGATACTTGATATAACAAAAATATACTAATATTATAATTACTAAAGTGAGTCTTCCAGTTTGGAAGTTTGCATGATTAAACCGCTGAACTGTTTTTGATAATAATCGATAAAAATTAAAACTAGTATTATTTAATCAATACCATTATTAAAATGTTGGTGTTCGAGAGAGACGAGAGGAACCAACAGTTTATGTTCTAAACAGATGTAGAAATATAAAATAAATACAACCAACCAACACACACATAGACATGACCCAACACTAGGTCAAACTTGTATCCTGGGTATCAAGAACTATGAGGGACAATGGTCACACAACACCCAGATCCTAAACAAATGTCGGTCTGTCACACAAACATTTGACTCGGTACGGGAATCGGGCCCACGGCCTCTCATTTCACAACTTACTAATCGCCCGCTGCGCCAGGAGGCTGTCAAGAAATGACTAACTTATGTCCAAATTTGATTATTATTTTGTTGGAAATGAAAACCGTCATCAGCGGGCTCATACTATTTCCCACTACCATTGCGACTAATTACCAGATCTCTAGAGCTCGAAGACTATAATCGTAAATAACTGCTTTGGATACAGCACTTTGAATTTCTTTCAATTGTATATCATAAGTTCTGCTATATTTATTTAATATTGATTGCGCAAGACTCAAATACGAAAATAACAAAGTTCATTATTATAATAATTTTATGACAATACGTTTTAAAGTACTCGTTTGTTTTTGGCGGACGATCGATTATACGTTATTGTGTTCGTGTCGGTAAAAGAGAAATAATATATTACTATTCTTGTCATTTCGTGCATGACGTCAGATATGGATGACAATATTAATTGTCAGAAGAATAGATCTTGCAAAATTTATTATTTCTGAAAATGCACCAACTGAAGATATATACTTTTTACCCGGCTCCACCCCTGTCAAATATTATCTATACATTTTCTCACTTGTTTACGGCAATGAGTTACTATTATAATTTCCATAGCTAATTTTTATCCTATGATATCGCTGTTACTTTTTCGTATTAAAATTACCCTATTCAGTTTAACTTATCTCGATAGCTGCTGGTGGTAGGATATTCATATCCGCCAGGATAGCGACCACCGTACACAGAGTGGCACACGCAAGTGTGCCGCGTTCCTGGGTCAGCCAGTGTACCTCTGGTTTTTGTCGGGGTCTAGAGTTGGGATATGATGTTTGGCCGTGTTGTTCTGAGTACTCTGACACTAGACCCTCAACCGCTTCTTCACCTCCTTGCCCCATGGCGTAGTATGAAAAACTGAACATCAGGCCGACATGGTTGTGTTAAGTAGCGAGGCATAGATTGTCTCTCGCTAGTTGGTACTTTAACTGGACGACACTGCGCTTACCATCAGGTGCAGTGTCGTCACTTTGCCAAGATAAAAAAAATATCAGATTCCATCATCATCGGAGCCACCCTGACAAAATAGTAAATAGACAAACAGATAATTTTATTGTAAATTCTTTATATCGATTTTCATTACTATGACATTTGATATTACTTTTTGTTTTGACAGAATATTTTTTTCTAATAATATTCATTCATACCAACGAAAAAGTTTTTATTCCACAACGAAATATTATATTAACATTATTAATTCAATTAACAATATATTGAGTTCTATTATCTATACTTATAATAAATCTGTAGAGAGGTCAATTCTGTACATGAAATATATTTCCAAAATAACTATCAGCGGGTGATTAGTGATCGATACTGACGCCAAAAATGCAATCAGTAAAATTTTTGTCTGTCTGTCTGTCTGTCTGTCTGTATGTTCGTTATAGAAACAAAAACTACTCGACGGATTTCAACAAAACTTGGTACAATTGTTCTTCATACACCTGGGCAGGTTATAGTATACTTTTCATCACGCTACGATCAATAGGAGCAGAGCAGTGAAGGGAAATGTTGGGAAAACAGGAGAACTTACTCCATTTTTAAGCTTCCGTCGTGTGTGCAGCCTTAATAGTTAAAGCTACACAGAAATCATGTATGACGGAAATGTTCTCCTTAAAATTATATAAAAAAAATTCCACGACAGCAAATGTCTATATTTTATGGTTGACTCATAATAACACGTGTAACTCCCGATAGCGTAGCAGTTCGGAGATTTCTGATTATATTTGTCTACTCTTCGTTTATAACACTCTCAATCATCCCTAATTAATAAATGTTAACATTATTACCTATTTAATTTAATAAAAAAAGAATTATAGAAATAGGTACAGAAACACCAGGCTATTTTAATTGCAAGAAAAAATAACTCCTTGGATTGTATACTTCTGCTCCCGAAAATAACCTCCACGCGGGTGGAGCCGCGAGCAACAGCTAGTTTTGATAATATAGCGGATTTATGATAATTCATACTTGACGGTCTGCATTGTGCAGTGGACGTTTAGTCGGTTGTGAAACAAGAAGTCCAAGTTGGATCCCGAAATCGAATATCGAAAGGATACACTTCCTTTACCGAAGATCAAGAGAAGTGACGGGAGATGATGATCGGGAGAAGGGTAAAGAATGGGAGGGTAAAACAAAAGGAAACTGAACGGATTTGGCAGAGATGGGTGTAATCCCTTTTTTTTTTGTTTTCGCGGGGAAAAGCGATTTATCACTACCGCCCCGCCGGGGGGGTGGCGGTACGGTTATGTTGGGCTCGCCGGCCTTACGACCCAGCGTTAAGCCGTCCGGGAGAGATGTTGACATCCGGACGACCGCTGGGCTGAGTCCCTAACAAATTCCCTACACCGGCAATACCAACTAAAAACCCCGCGGTGGCCCTCTTCGGCGCATAAGAGACGGTCCCGGGCTCACGGAGCGAGAAGCGCCCCATTTTCGACCGGAAGCGCCACTGCGCGGTGCCGCCTTGCGGCCCGTCTCCAAGTGGGGGGGGGGGGTGCTCAGAAGCCCCCGCGCACCGAAGGACGCCCTCGGCGTCCACGGCAGCGACGAGGCCAACCACCCGCGCTGCCATCATCCCGGGGTCGCCCGGTGTGCCGACGAAGTATATACAAAATAAAACTATGTACAAACAAGTTTCGACACACCGGAAAGGGCGCTACCAAAACCTTAAAACCTTCCAGCCCCGGACACGGCGTGCGACGGCCGGACTCGCAAATGTAAGATCAACAATTGAGCCGCCGTTGTGCCGCACGCACGTGTCCACCGACCCCCTATTCAAGACGGCCAGACCGGCCGAGATCGCCCAATCCTCCAGGACCTCACCACGAACATCGGTCACCGACGAGCCTCATACCAGGGACTTGGCGTTGAAGTCGCCGGCGACAATTGCCGGGTGAGGTTGGCCTTGCGCCACCAGGGCCCCCAACTGAACGAGAAAAGATTCAAAATCAGCGAGGGGTCTGTTGGGAGAGAAATAAACTCCAACTACCCAAATATCTCCCAACAGAGCCGCGACGCATCCCCGACCCTTCGCTACTTTTTCGAAGGGCGGGGAGCCAGCGGCACCTTGCGTGATGATGGCCACCGAGCTGTTGACGTCCCCCGCCCAGTTATCACGCGGGGGGATGAAATATGGCTCGGCGACCACGGCCACTTGCACTGACCACTGCGCCATGCTCTGGGTTAAAAGATCCTGAGCACGGGCAAGGTGGTTGATGTTCGCCTGGAGGAACTTAAACGCCATTATTGAGCGATCTCCATCTGCTCAACCTCGGCCTGCGGTGGGCTCTCCAACTGCGGCTGGGCCGTAGCCCCAGCGGCAGCCGGTTTAAATCTGCGAGGCGGACGGCGACGATTTTTCCGGGAGGAGGCGCGACACGCCTTCCCCCCTATCTGATGCCCGGCGGGCTTGCCGGCCGCGTTACAAATCGGGCAATTAGGCGCGGCCTCACATTGCCGGGCTTTATGGCCCGGCTGACCGCAGCGGTAACATAAGTTGCTGCGGTCTGTTGCCTCCCCGCAGCAATCCCGAACGTGCCCAGTTTCGAGGCACCTGAAGCACCTCAATGGTCGCGGCTCGAGCACAGAAAATCGAGCTGGAACCCAACCGATCAAAATGCGACCCGCGCCTTTAGCTTTTTGAGCCGCCCTTACCGGCATCTTTGCCCACACCGTCCCGAGGCCCGAGCGGTCGGGACGAATTTCGCCGACCTTAGTGCTGTCAACCCCACACTCACCGGCCTTTGAGAGGGCCGCTGAGACGGCTGCCGGGGTGGCTGTATAGTCCAGCCCCGAAAGTCGTATCTCCGCGCACTTTGTGGGCCGGGATACACGGATGTATTCCGAACCCTCGAAACACTCCCTTAGCCTTGCGGCTAGGGAGTCGGCCCTCTCGTCACTATTGGCCCCGGGCACCTCATACATGGGGGCACCCGTGGCCGCAAATTTTGGCCTCTGTATATTGAGGCCGGTGAGGTCCACTTTATGTTGCGCATCAGTCAACACTTGGGCGTAGGAGATGCCCTACTCCACGGCGGCCGGCGTCAACGATATAATTACCGCCGCAGAGCGCGGCCGCCGAAGCTTAGGCTCGGCCTTGCGCGGCTGTTGCTGCTGACTTGCAGCTGGTGCCGCGCCAGGCGAGGCCTTTTTCTTCTTCTTGCCCGCCACCACGTTCCACGGCGTGTCAAGGGACAACGGGGCAGGTGGCAGCGGACGAGGCTCGACTGGAGTGGGGGCCTGCGGTACCCCTTTCTTCTTTTTCCCTCCTTTCTTGGAACTAGTGGCAGGAACTGGAGCCACCACAGGGGCTGCTGATTTAACAAGTGGGCCAGCAGTGGCCTTGCTTTTTCCTGTCTTCTGGAGGCCAGAAGGTCCAGCAACAGCCAGCATCAGGACATTTGATGGCCCAGCAGTCGGCGTCAAAGTCGAGGGACCAGCAGATGGGGGGGTACTTGCGGGAACAGGAGGCAGAACTCCTTTCCCCTTTCCCTTTCCTTTTCCCTTACCATCAGCAGGCTTGGGTTCCTGGGTTTTGCCATCAGCCCTCAGGTCATGTGCCAGAGGCGGTCTCTGAGACGGTCCCATTATTTTGGACTCGATTCTCGCGGTTATGCGAGACTCGAGCCGCTCTAAATCCTCCGCCGTAGGCTGCGCATTCCTGTCCGCCTCCAGAAGGTCAAGGCGGCGGCGGAGGGAAGCGTTTTCTTCCGACTGGATTTTCTTGCTCGCCTCGTGTCGGGCACACAGCTCCTTCCATTTATTCACCTCCTCTCGGAGGTGGGCCACGGCAGATGACTCGGGTTGGGCCTTAAACCTTTGGATAGTGTCCACTGCCATATTCAGGGACCTTTGATAGGTTCCCTTAAGGTGACCCGATTTTGCAGACACCATCCTAATAATTTTCCCGCACTCCTGCAAATCGTGTAGGAGAACCACCCTGTCCTCTTCCATCCATTCCATGCGAGGGAGTTTTTGTGGAGGAGGGGGCGGTGACTTCATAAAATTCTGGAGCCTCGCCTCCATCTCCTCCTCATCCTTTTGCCGAGCGGCTTCTCGCATTTGCACTTTAAGCTCCCTCTGCGCTTTCCGTAAGCCGACGTACTTTCCCACAGACGGCGCACAGTCTAGCCCCTTATCCGACAAGTGCACACCTCACGGTGCGCCGCCGCTTGGGATTCGGGGTAACTTTTTATAGAGGTTTTCTCCCTCGCGGTCCAGGCGGTGAAGCCAAGACCCTCGGTCCGATCGGAGCGCGAGACATGACCACAGACCTCCATATGACCGGATTACGATATACGACGGTGACAGCAAGAGAGAACTTCCCCCCTACTGCCCACTCGGCGGCGGGGTGAGCGCACACCGAGCCCGCCGACACCCCCAGGACAGAACCCGAGGGGAACCAAAAGGTGCCACTCTCCAAACACAATGACAGCCGCCACAACAGGCGACGACTGCCAACCTTCCGTCAGGATATTAGCCGTCGGTCAACGTGACCGCCGTTGCCCAGGGTGCACCACGAGGAGGTTTCCTGACTCCGCACCCCATGGGGTGTAATCCCTAGTCTAGCTTAGCTTAGCTAGCTTAAGCTATTACATCTATATGAATATGTCCAGTAACCTTTGCTGAGCGGATACCGTGAGAAAACGCGAGGATCTTATCATTCAGCTCAACCAGACCCTAGATCTCATGTTTATCTTTCTCAGGAATCGGGTTAAGATCTATAGCAAGAAAACCTAGGTGATCGTGTTCTCGTGCAAAAAAACCCTGTTTCCTCACGTCCCCGTTCTTACAGGTGTTCCACTCCCAATGCACAGGATAAAAAAATATTTTCATAAAAATCGGTTCAGTGTTTTCAGTTCAGTCGTGAAAATGTAACAGACAGAAAACTTTCAACCACTACTAATTCACCATTTTAGAGGCTACATTTAAAAAAATACGTGTACGTTTATTTGTTTGTTTGAACGCGCTAATCTCAAGAAGTACTGTTTTTAATTGAAAAATTATTTTAGTGTTTGATAACCTATTTATCTGGGAACGCTATAGGCTATAAAACATCACGCTATGACTAATAGGAGCCGAGCAGCAATGAAAAATGTTGCAAAAACGGGAAAATATATTCCTTTTGAGAGCTTGTTTTGCGTGCGCTGCGTATACGGCTAAAGTTACGCAACAATCAAGTATGACGGAATTGTTCCTCTTAAAAGTTATAAAAAAAGTCCGCGATAGCATATATCTATCTTTTTCGGTTAGCTCACCATAACCTGCCTCTGCCTTTTTAATTGTAATGAAATTTGTCCTAAAACAATACATTATTTTCGAAGGGGTTTTTATAAACTTGGTATTTATTGTATACTTTTGCTCCCAAAAATAACCTCCACGCGGGCGAAGCCTCGAGCAACAGCGAGTAGTATATAAAAGACGTGATTACTTTCACTCAAATTGCAACTTATTTCACTGAACGTCAAATATGAGTAATAATTGACATTGTTATCATTATAATTTGTAATAATATAGGTACATCTAGACTTGAAACAAACATTAGTCTGTAACGATAACATTCGGTAACTTTGTTGCGAGAATCAAGCCCACTGCCTCCCGTTTGAGGCCGAGGCTGTCATATAGGTTTTAATAAAATAACATAATAGTTGAGGGTTTTTAAAAAATAAAAATTTATGGTATTTTACGTTCTATTTAATCTGAATTATTTGACATTTGCTCATTTCACTGTTTTAAATAATGAACATCTTTATATGAGCGCCTATCGCTACTCGTTGGGGGGGGAGCCCCCGCGCACGCCGCCGCCACCCGTCGCATCTCACCCCCTCAATCATACCTCAGCCCAGAGCCGACAAAGCCTTAATTATTGATTAAATTGCAATTTTAGTGACGTTCCCGAAAATGACGACAATGTTCTCGAAATGACAGTTTAATACTCTAAGCTACGGTGGCGTTCCGTAAATGATCGAAACGCGCTATCTACATATTATATGCATAGAATTAATACAAGTTCTCAATACTATAGGTTTTATTTACACTTGAGCATGAATGTCGAAGTTTTAACTTATAATCTAATTACAATAAATTTTATATACACATACATGTACACACAGGCTGGCATGATTGAGTTGAGTAGCGGGGGATAGATTGTCTCTCAATACTCTATACTCTAATTGGACCGGGCTGCGCTTACCATCAGGTGCAGTGTGGTCACTTTGCCGTGCCAAGATAAAAAAACTAGACTCCGAGTTTATACTGAGTATTTCTAAATGACTATTTGACCTGTATTTGCATGTCACGCATCATGCCACCACTTTGGATGCCGGTTTTAAAATTACGTTCCCGGAATGATAGCGAATTAAGATACGCTAAACGTGTATCAAATTAAACGGTTCTTACCAGAAAAATCAATTATTTATAACCGAAAACACATCGACCACTGTTTACTTTGACTTGCGGGCTCCACACTGTTGCTCATTATTGCCATTTACGCAATATTTTTTTAATTCCACAGACAAATATTAGCTGCCTTCACAAAATGATTCGACAACAGTCAGACAACATGTGATGAACCAAAATATAAAAAAATCAAATGAATTGAATTTGGTTTATCGAAATTTTGTTATTTTATTGATATTTAAAGCTAATATTATAGATATACGGTTTGAATTTTTGCTTTGTTTACTATATTGAAACATGTAAATTACAAAATATAATTTAAGGACACGTTCCCGAAATGATTATTGGGGCATATTTTGTTTAAAAAACAACTAAAACATTATTATTTAAAATAAAGACGCGAAGTGCATATACCTATGTACGTTAGTAGTATATTTAAATAAGTATGTTATTGATATAATGTCATTTTTGATACGAAAACTTTTTCCGAAGCATAATGCTCACCTCTCTGATTTTGACCCTTATATAGTCGTTAAGTTTACTAATTATCCGCGCAACTTTCTTTTTTTATTTCATAAGAATCTTCTCCTGACAACAACAAACAACGTTCACGCGTGATGCCGTGACCAAGGGAAATAGAGATTAAAGGCGAAGGAAAGCATCATAAACTCATAACCCACATAACATCAACATCAAAAAATATACAGACAGGACAATCTCCTTTATTATACATCCCGATTCCCGTGAGCGTCTGCGGGTGACACCACAAATTGTATTCTATTCAGTGGTCAAATTAGAGCATGGGTTGATCGACGCAACTAGCACAGTTAGATTTTCGTATATAATTTCGAAATCAGAATGTTTTGGCATTGGACGATGGCGTGTGGATTTTCATTAATTTCTGGACGTGGCATAGTTCTATGCTCGTATTTGTTTAATTTCAAATATTATATTATGCTTTTTTACTTACAATAGTTTGTGTTTGTCTGTATATATAAAACTAGTTTTTGTCCGCGGCTCCGCCCGCGTGGTGGTTATTTTTGGAAGGAAAGGTATGAAATCCATGGCGGCCTCTTAAGCTATAACATCTTCCTGTATAATGCTATCCCGTAGCAACTGTGCATTTTGCACTAATAACACTATGCAAAAAATCATGTGGTTCCCTTGCTATGTGTAAAACAAAAATAAAACTATCCCACCATTCATTTTCCGAGATTAGCGTAGCCTATGTGCTATTCCAGACTATAATCTATCTCTGTTCCAAATTTCAACCAGATCCGTCGAGTTGTTGTACCGTGATTGAGTAACAAACATCCATCAGTCCAAACATTCGCATTTATAATATTGGTAGGTTTATTAATAAACCCCCGATAAAAGAGTTCATACAAACTATATTCCCTTGTTTGACCCCCTTAGGGGTAGAAATTTCAAAAATCCTGAAATATTTCAGGATTTATGGAATGTAATTTCCTTAAGCTGGTAAAATAGGGTATGAAAGTTTGTATGTAAATGACATTTTAAGTTAAACATATGAAAATTGGTATTTTGTATTATATATTTTTTTTTTAGTGCCTTGATAGGCAGACGAGCAGACTGGCCACCTGATGGTTAGTAGTCACCGCCGCCCATAGACTTCTGCAATGCCAGGGCACAGCAGAGCCGCTGCCTACCGTTTATTATTATACCGTTTATTACCGGTTATTTTCTCTGAAACATGACCTACACGCCGGCGGAGCCGCGAGCAACAGCTAGTACATGATAAATATACCCAAAAGTCACACCTACTCCTGACCCCAAGTCAAACTTGTACCGTGGATACCACCACGAGGGACTACGGTCCCAAAATAGTGTTATTGAGTGGAATATTAAGACCGAAGTACAAAGATCTGCACAAATGAAGTGATTAAATCGATATAGCCACGCAAGTAGGTTTGCAGACAATCTTTCATTCACTGCATTGACAGAAAAGTTAATTGGAGGGTGCATTGGGCCTCACTAATGACGTCACATCAAAGCGAATCCTTTGGATCGAATCAAGTATGGAGCATCTGTGATGGAAATTCGAGATGGTTGCTTTTGAAATATTAATTGATTTTGTGATCAAACGATAGAATAAAGCAGTCCTGGCTTCAACTTTGTCCCACTGTTGGGCACATGCCTCCTGTAGTAGTGAGAGGGTTTGACTTAAAAAAAGCAACGATAGCCTAGTCGGTATGCACTGCTGATATGAAAGTATATAATAAAAATAATACTAGCCCTGTATTAAACATTGTCCCACTGCTGGGCACGGGCCTCCTCTACTACTGAGAAGGGTTAGGCCTTAGTCCACCACGCTGGCCTAATGCGGGTTGGTAGACTTCACATACCTTCGAAATTCTTATAAGAATTCTCAGGTATGCAGGTTTCCTCACGATGTTTTCCTTCACCATTAAAGCAAGCGATAAATAACATTTAATACACACATAACTTTAGAAAAGTCAGAGGTGTATGCCAGTTGGGTTTCGAACATACGACTTTCGCCTTGGCAGTCCGAACCGCAACCAACTAGGCTATCGCTGCTTGCTTGATATGAAAGTAGTAGGTTCAAAAACATCCTAAATGCATACACCTCTTTCTTCGATAATTATCGTTTGTATATACGCTAAAGGAAAACATCATGAGAAAACCTGCATACCTGAGAATTCTCATAGAAAGGATATGTGAAGTCTGCCAACCCACTTTAGGCAAGCGTGGTAGACTTTATTATTTATTTATTCTTATGGAGTTATTAAGTCAATTCCCAACAAAAATTTAGATTTTTTATCTTAATGTGAAGTTGTTTTTTCATTGGTTTTTTTTAACTATAAATAGGCTTGCGTTTGACCACTATCTCGCCTGATGGTAAGTGATGATGTGGTCTACGGTGGAGCACGCTTGCCTAGAAGATACCTTTTCACTCTTGACTTAAAGATACCCAGGTTATAACTTTCGGGAAATATAGACTACAATAATAAAATTCCTGGGTATTATGACACCACCATGTTACTAGGTGGTATAGCCATTGTTTTTTGGTAGAGTTTACGTACAACTGAGTGATCTCATTATTCAATTCAAAAACCCTTTGAGCCTCTTAATAAATAAAATAAATATATACACCCAACAGTTACACACATAGTCCTGACCCCACATTAGGGCAAACCTGTAGCGTGTCTATCAAGAATTACGAGGGACTAAGGTCCCACAACATCCTGGTCCGAAACAAATATATGTATGTCACACAAACGTTTTTCTTGCTTTGGGGATCGAAGTGGTGGTCTCTCATTTCACAGCCGGCTACTCGCTCACTGCGCCACGGTGGCTTCAATTTTTTTTATCCTGGCAACGCAAAACGCTTTAGCAGGCCGACATGATTGTGTTGAGTAGCGGGGGATAGACTGTCTCTCGCTACTTGATACTCTATCTGGACGGCACTGCGCTTACCATCAGATGCAGTGTGGTCACTTTGCCGCGCCAGAATAAAAAAAGTGACCACACTGCACCTGATAGTAAACGCAGTGCCATCGAGTTAAATTATCAAGTAATAGTATATAATTCTAATAGTTTTTAAATTTAACCAATATTCGTTTCCACAAGCTCCCAGCAGAAACTAGCACTCCAATAGGTGTTAAAGAAAGAATTAGGGCGTTCGTCAGAGCAAATTTAGTTTTCGAACCACTGCACCACTCTCAAAGGATTTTAATTGAGTTTGCGTCAGCACATGATGTTATTTATTTCAGTGTGAGAGTTAGATTGAGCTACTTTAATTAGGACTAGACGAATATGTCCGTTTTGTAGCAGTTCCCGGTAAAGGAGCCACTGGGTGAACAGCCGGCCGTAAGCCAATAAAATTACATAATTTTCTTCATTTTTATATGGTAATCATAAATTATAAACACACCAGCTATTTAAGGTAGATACCTTAAATGACACATAAACGATGATTACGAATGTATAGATCATCAATTAAACGATCACAGTTACACACCCCAGTGCCCACCGTTAACAACTCCATGTCATGATGTACCAAATACCAATTAGTACCAAGTGCGCACGGACAGTATAACCCTCTATGCTGAACTGCCACCAGACCAATAGTGATTTAGGATGACGTGAACTTGAATTGCACACCACACACACGTCCCAGAATTGACTGTGCTCCGGAGCGACCGAGAGCTCTCTTTTATTGCAAATCTTCACTCCCACTCAGTTGGTAATTACCAATCTACCCACAGATATTTGTGAAATACCCTCGTTATGTATAATAAATTGGTTTTACCCTTACACATATTTATATTGTATGGGTTAATCAAAAAGATAGCATAGTTTAACAACCCTGGATTCATACTTAAAAAGACGAGCAAGAAATTAAAATACGCTATCGTATTTTGACCTCTATGTGTTGATGATATTTTTACTTATGATAAACTGTTTGGCTGTCATATTCAATCCTAACAGTTTACTGTCATGTAAGCAGCCATTGACCACTCAAGTATCATCTGGACTATTTGGCCACGCCATACTGGAAATACGCGCTCTTTTGTTTTGCGTATTAAGTATATTTGTAATGTTAATATTATGGAAATAAAGTTGATTTTGGCTTGTATTTGTACCCACTGCATTACCTTTTTCCGAACACCGGTGTCCTTGTGATACAAAAGAGGTTAAAACTATTACAATAAATCAAATAATTATTTCCACGTAAAATCATATGTAGAATTCTCCTTTGTCTTAATATCACAGTCTTGACTTCAGTTCTTGGTAAAGCCGTCACACAAATGTATTCAAGTATGAATGAAGAAGTTACTAACTTAACGAAGTTACACTGAGTGGAAATGAAGTTGAAACTGTCAACTAAGTGTTGCGTCTTGACAATAACTTAATTGTTCCAAACAAGTTATTTGCATAGGTACAAAATTACTTCTGCGACTTGTAATGTACTGTGAATATTAATTTGTAGCGTTCGCCCAGTAGATGAAATTCTGTAGTTCAATAAGTTTTATGTTTAATGTTATTGAGGCATAATGGTCTCTTATATTTACGCGAATATTATACATTGAAATAAAACGTAATTTACGGATTCTATCGCGGTTTATTTTACTTTTTTAACCCGACGTTTCGAAGGCTTTACAGCCATCATGGTCACGGGGAAGACTGAATTGTATGTCGTCACGAAAGTATAGTGCAATGATTCTCCCCTCCATATAGTTGATATTTAATTTTTATTTGTTGTAGCCCGATCTACGCAGAAGGAGCTCACAATGTCTTGAGGTCCGTAAAAGTAAAATAAACCGCGATAGAATCCGTAAATTTCCTTTTATTTCAATGTTATTGAGGTAGATTTTTCAAAGAGTTCTTCTATAATCATTGTATATAATTTAGGATATTTAAAAGGCACAAATACAATGTTTATAATTTATCGATTGATTTACACGGCGCTGTTACACATCTCAGTGCTTAATATTAACACACACGCATGTCAGGATTCACTAAGGCTTCTCTTTATAATTAATCAGCATTACCCTTTTAAACTGAACAACGCCATTGAACCGTTTACAATTACTTACTGCCCCGCGAACGAACTACGAATGTTCTTACTACCAACTCACTGCCACACCACTAGTCTTCTAAACTGAACCAACTGAACTCCGGAGCGCGGAAGGCATTCTGTTTTATATTAAACATTTACTACTCCCACTTTGGTTGTCATTATTAACTACCCCCAACTAGTCTCCTAAATACCTCAGTTATACCTTCGGTATTCCTAATAAAAGGAAATATCCTAATACATCAACTGGGAGCGTGTAGAAATGTGTCGTTGGCCTGAATGAAAGTAAACAATAAGTTTTTTATTGAAGTGAAAACGTCTTTAGGCACGTTGGGCACTTTTGGGATGCGGAAAGCACTGAACTCGGGTGACCGCACGCTCAGATTTTTTTACTTTGACATAAGCACGCCTATGATTTTTTATAATAGGGTAGTTTCCTATGTTTAATTGTATACACTATTGGATATGCAACCGAATATAATACGCAAAAGAAACCCTTTTGCGAAAACAGAATCAAAATTGCTTGAAAATTGAGGTCACAATATTTGTTAACCGACTTCAAAAAAAGGAGGAGGTTAACAATTCGTCGGAATCTTTCTTTTTATTGTTAGCAACTGAACAAATCTATGCAAAATGGATATTTAAAAGGCACAAATACAATGTTTATAATTTATTGATTGATTTACACGACACTGTTACACATCTCAGTGCTTAATATCAACACACACGCATGTCAGGATTCACTTTAAGGCTTCTCTTTATAATTAATCTACTAGCATTACCCTTTTAAACTGAACAACGCCATTGAACCATTTACAATTACTTACTGCCCCGCGAACGATCCACGAATATACTGGCTATCGTCTCGTCTTCCACTCAACTAAACTGAACTGAACCAACTGAACTCTGGAGCGCGGAAGGCACTCTGTTTTATATTAAACATTTACTACTCCCACTTTGGTTGTCATTATTAACTACCCCCAACTAGTCTCCTAAATACCTCAGTTATACCTTCGGTATTCCTAATAATAGTAAATACGCTAATATTATGTATGTTACCCGATTACTCGAAGACCCCTGGACCGATTCGAGAAATTATTTTTTGTTTAAAAGGGTATACTTCCCAGGTGGTCCCATTGGCGCCAAGTCAGGATCTGATGATGGGATCTCCGAAAAATCAAGGGCAACCCTCAAATTTTGTAGTGACGCATAATTTGTTTTTATTGAATTCGGTGTACTTTTTAACCGACTTCAAAAAAAGGAGGAGGTTCTCAATTCGACTGTATGTTGCTTTTTTTTTTTTTTTTATGTTTGTTACCTCGTTTCTCTGTACTGTGTGAACCGATTTCGACCATTCTTTCTTTGATTGAAAGCTGGTGCTTGTCATTTGGTCCCATAAAAATATGGTGAAGATCTGATGAATATCTTCGGAGCTGGAGAGGGTAACTCCTTAAAATTAAGTAGTATTCTAGTGGTTCTTTTTGCATTACGTTCATTATAAAAGTTAAGTTTCAGTGAGAGAGGGTAAAAGGGGTGGGGGTGAGGGAGGGGGTGATAAAATTAAAATACACGTAAATTCTAATATCTTCAGCAGCTTTTAACCGATTTTATATAATTTACCACTAAAAAGCAAAAAATAAATTATTACTTTTTAAATAAAAATTAAACCGCCTTCAAAAAAACCCAGACACAACTAAAAAGCAAAAAAAAATTGGTTACATTTAAATCAATTAGTTATATGCAATTTAAATCAATTATTTGGAGTCGGTGCCAGCCAAAACATGGAAAAAACAGAATAATCAGGCATACAAAAAAATATAAAATAGATCCAGACTTGGTTTTTATTATAAATCTAAAAGTAAAGAAAACAACACCGGCACCGACTCCAAAAATAATTGATTTAAATTGCATATAACTAATTGATTTAAATGTAACCAATTTTTTTATGCTTTTTAGTTGTGTCTGGGTTTTTTTGAAGGCGGTTTAATTTTTATTTAAAAAGTAATAATTTATTATGAATTAAAAACCATTTTTTATTGGTATGTGCAAAAATTGTTGCAAAGTAGGAACATATCACTATATTCCTCGCACAACGGCACAATTATGGCCATTCTGAGAACCGTGACGTAACGGGACATATCTGTATATATAAAAGAAGAAGCTGACTGACTGACTGACTGACTGACTGATCGATCAACGCACAGCCAAAACGGCTGGGGTTAGACACTTGAAATTTTGACAGTAGGTACCTTTTATCACGTAGGCATCCACTAAGGAAGGGTTTTTGGAAATACCACCCCTAAGGGGGTAAAATAGGGGATGATAGTTTGTATGAAAATCCGTCATTTTTGAAGTTAAGTTTATGAAAATTAGTATTTGGCCTTTTAGTCAAAAATAAAAAATATATATTTCAGGATTTTTGGAAATTCCACCCCGAAGGGGGTAAAATAGGGTAAGAAAGTTTGTATGAAAATCTGTCATTTTTGCAGTTAAACGCGTGAAAATTGGTATTTTGTAGTGTATACTTTTTGTCTCAAACATGACTTCCACGCGGGCGGAGCCGCGAGCAATAGCTAGTAATAAATAAATACAGTTTTTGTAGACAGCCCACGAACTTTTTACTACCATCTCAAAATATTGTTTTTTTTTTTCAAAAATTTTCTTTTTTTTATTAACTTAAAATTCTACCCTAAGGGCTAAGAAAACATTTTTTTTCCATCCTAATGTATAACTCTCACTCATTAATATAGAAAATTCTGCGGGCTTCGTTAAAATTAATGTTATTCAAAAACTTGGTTTCGTCTTCGTGGAAACTTGTTAATTTATTGGCAAACAAAGCTGAAACTTAATAATTTCCCTCCCAACGAGATACGCTTGTACGCGTTCTATTTTCTTTATAATAAAGTAACAACATGATAAAAGTTGTCCAAGTATGCCTTGCTATCGCGACCTAGGAATATTATTTAAGATCATGCTTAGTTTCAGCGAAATATATTCAAAATTTGCCTCGGTGGCGCAGTTGCAATTGCGCATGCGTTACGATTGCTGTGCTGAGGTCTCGGGTTCGATCCCCGGGTCGGGTAAAGTGATATTGGGTTTTTCTACCTAGAAATACTCAGTATTAAGCCGGAGTCTGGAATGGTGCCCGGTGTGGCGATAGGCTCGCCCCCTATCACATTATGGGACCGAAATTCGGCGAAAAGTGGGTCTACTGGTTACACCTCTGCCTACCCCTTCGGGGATTACAGGCGTGAGTGTATATGTATATGTATGTATATTCAAAATTTACTGATAAATCCTATGCAAATCAGTTTCATTATTCTTTTAACCCAAATATACTTGCGTTTGACCACTATCTCGCCTGATGGTTAGTGATGATGTGGTCTACGGTGGAGCACGCATGCCCAGAAGATACCTATTCACTCTTGACTTAAAGATACCTAGGAAAAAAACCGATAAACTGGCAACTTTACGTCGGTGTTCAAGGCTTTGCAGTCTTGTCTCTTATTCTAAGTTATGAACGATCATTGCCAATGAATTTGACAATGATCGCTTGCTTTATCGGTGAAGGAAAACATCATGAGAAAACCTACATGCTTGAGAAATCTTTCGGGTCTGGGTGTTGTGGGATCGTAGTCCCTCGTAGTTCTTAATACCCACGATACAGGTCCGACCTAATGTGGGGTCAGGACTCAGGACTATGTATGTGACTCTTGGCTGTATTATTATTATTTATTTTTCACGGCTGATGAGATTAATTGTAATCGATAATTCGTATCTTTGCCGCAACATGTAGAACAGTTTGCCAGCTACCGTGTTCCTTCTTTCCTATAATCCTGGATCTTTTAGACGTAGTGTAAAGAAGCTACACAGCAAGTCGGCATTATTGTGTTGAGTAGCGAGGGATATATTGTTACTCTCTACTTGATACACTAACTGGACGGTGCTAAGCTTACCACCTTTTACTACGTGGTATTTTTGCCGTGGCATGATGAAAAAAAGGCTCATCAAAGTCATTGGGACTACCGACAGAATTGAAAACTTAAAACCTTGGAATTACTGTGTCCTTTTTACCGACTACGGCGAAGCAAAGAAGGGTTATGTTTTTGACCGGTATCTGAGTATGTATGTATGTATGTACACAGATGTATGTTCATATGTTCCATCATAATTTGTAACAGCGTCCATGAAGTGGTATCATTTTTGTTTATGTTCGCTCGTCAATAATTATAGAACTTCATAGGCGTGCTTATATCAAAAGTGAAATAATCTGAGCGTGACGGTCACCCGAGTTCAGTGCTTTCCGCATCCCAAAAGTGCCTAACGTGCCTAAAGAAGTTTTCTCTTGAATAAAAAACAGGTGACCGACTTGCTAGTTTGTCGTTTCCTACTAAATTGACGATCCGGTCCAGTACTTTGGCCTGCCAGAATTTAAAATCAATATAATATTCGCATATAACTAAATTGAACAACAATTTCATTGAATTTGAACAAGGCGACTAATCACGGGAACTTTAAACCGCTACACAAATTGTAGAGCGTTCAACTTTACAACTGCAGTAAATCACACTAAGTTATAGCTAAGTAAATATTATCTGATACAGAGGTACATCGCGTTTATTGAAAACCGGTAAACGCTCAAGCGCGTCACTTTAGGTAAATGATCGCTACTAATATTAGCCCTATATTATACATTGGCGCACTGCTGGGCACTTGCCTCATCTACTAATGAGAGCAATTAGGCTTTGGTCTACCACAGTGGCCTAATGCGGCTTGGTAGACTTCACACACCATTGGAATTCGTATAGCAATAAATAACACATACATATAAACTTACCGGTAGACCCCGAAGGGGTAGGCAAAGATTTAACCAATACACCCACTTTTCGCCGAATTTATTACAGTCCCATAATGTGATAGGGGGGAGCCTATACCGGGCACAGTTCGGAATCCGGACATATATTGAGGTTTTCTAAATAGAAAACCCCAATATCACTTTACCCGACCCGGGGATGGAACCCGAAACCACAGCAGACGCAACGCATGTGAGTAAGGTTACTTTTTGAAACAATCATTTATTCAATGACTTCCGGCTTAATTTACTCTACCTTAGATTTTAATGGAAATATCGGGGGGTCACTTACAAAATATTTGCGGGTAGATTGAGAAGTTATAGACTCAGTGGGGAAAGATTTGCTATAAAAAGGAATGCCTCAACGCTCGCGGATGCAGTCTATACTAAACTAGCGGGAGTGTAGCTCGGTTTTAATCAGTGCTCGTACAGTTGTTCTCAGTGTAGTTTGTGTTTAATCGATGATTGCTAATATGTGCATTTTCAAATATGCCACCGAATATTAGGATATTTCCTTTTATTAGAAATACCGAAGGTATAACGGAGGTATTTAGGAGACTAGTTGGGGGTAGTAATAATGACAACCAAACCAAAGAGAAGCCTTAAGTGAATCCTGACATGCATGTGTGTTAATATTAAGCACTGAGATGTGTAACAGTGTCGTGTAAATCAATTAATAAATTATAAATATTGTATTTGTGCCTTTTAAATATCCATCTTGCATAGTTTTGTTGATGTTCCTAACACGAAGCAGTGTGATAACACTTACTTCTTGATCCTAAGGAAGCGCTTCTCTTCATAAAATAGGAAAAATCCAGAGCAGGGACGCGAGGCTGCCCCAGCGTTATATTGCATAGATCTCACGTGGGAGTAGGCAGAAACTAATAAACACAACATAAACTTTACACACGTAACATTACGTTGAACAGTATGCAAATAACTTTCATACAAAATTATTTGTAGTAGTTTTAAAAGATTGTGTCTTACTGTGGGGTCAGGACTATGTACGCGCCTATTGGATGTTATTATTGTTCAAAACTAAGCCGGGGGACCAAAATAGGCGACGTTTTTTATCGATCATTTTTATAATGACATAGTCATGAATCACACAAACATCCATCTTGGTCCGGCGATCGAACCCGCGGTCTCATAGTTGGCTATCCACCCACAGGGCCACGAAGGCCATGAGTTTAAGGTAGTATTAGATTTTAAAGATAAACTTTATTCCCATAATAATTAACACTTATTCTAAATTCAAAAACATTTATGTAAGTTTCTTAGAGTAGGTTTTACCCTTCATCATTCAGTGAATCTACAATTTCTATATTTAACCAACTCAGTACAGACGCTAGTCTACATAAAAAAATAAAGCGATATACCAACCAGCATAATATTAAATCATTCCTAACAAAGGCCAAATATTCCGAGTTAATTAGCCTCCGTACAGCCTACGATTACCGCCGTATACATCCTTTATTCCTTTTACATATTCAAGACAATGTACTGCACAATAGACAAGGCTTACTCTATAATTTCTCTGGGGAGAACCGAACTACGCCCGGCTACCTGTTATTACTCGGCTAATGCGTTACAGCGCCATCTATATTGATTTTCCGGAAGCTTGTTTGCTAATGGCTGCGGTAGGTGGCGCTTTATTACAATACTGCAGGGTAATACGCATTGGCTTATTTGGTCACAATGTAATGATCTTAAAACTGGAGGGTTACTCTTGACACTCGATTCCAATTTAAAATTGGGATTGGGTTCGAAAACTTTATCATTTGCACTATTGAATGCAACACCAGCGCACGATTTAACTGAATACGGCAGAATTTGTAGTAACTAAATGGAATAGAGTATTTACGATCGTTAAATCGTAAATATTCTATTTCATTTAGTTGAGTGAGTTAGAGTTCCAATATCTTCTAGATTGAAATTGAAACTGTATCGACTTCGAGATTGGAATTGATTTGAAGAGTAGGCCTACTGCTCTGTTATTTAAATATTATATTTTTTAAAACATTAGTTTTTTAAAACTTTGAATAATAATCATGAATCATTTATTTATCGGAGATTAATATCAATTAAGATATTAATCTGTATATATAAAAGAAGAAACTGACTGACTGACTGACTGACTGACTGACTGACTGACTGATCGATCAACGCACAGCCTAAACGGCTGGGGTTAGAGACTTGAAATTTTGACAGTAGGTACCTTTTATCACGTAGGCATCCACTAAGGAAGGGTTTTTGGAAATACCACCCCTAAGGGGGTAAAATAGGGGATGAAAGTTTGTATGAAAATCCGTCATTTTTGAAGTTAAATTCATGAAAATTAGTATTTGGCATTTTAGTTAAAAATAAAAAATATATGTTTCAGGATTTTTGGAAATTCCGCCCCTAAGGGGGGTAAAATAGGGAATGAAAGTTTGTATGAAAATCCGTCTTTTTTAAGTTAAACGCATGAATATTGGTATTTTGTATTGTATACTTTTTTTCCCAAACATGACCTCCACGCGGGCGGAGCCGCGAGCAACAACTAGTATACCATAAAATAAAAAACATAAATGAAATGAAATGAAATGAAATGAAATGAAATGAAATGAAATGAAATGAAATGAAATGAAATGAAATGAAATGAAATGAAATGAAATGAAATGAAATGAAATGAAATGAAATGAAATGAAATGAAATGAAATGAAATGAAATGAAATGAAATGAAATGAAATGAAATGAAATGAAATGAAATGAAATGAAATGAAATGAAATGAAATGAAATGAAATGAAATGAAATGAAATGAAATGAAATGAAATGAAATGAAATGAAATGAAATGAAATGAAATGAAATGAAATGAAATGAAATGAAATGAAATGAAATGAAATGAAATGAAATGAAATGAAATGAAATGAAATGAAATGAAATGAAATGAAATGAAATGAAATGAAATGAAATGAAATGAAATGAAATGAAATGAAATGAAATGAAATGAAATGAAATGAAATGAAATGAAATGAAATGAAAAGAAATGAAATGAAATGAAATGAAATGAAATGAAATGAAATGAAATGAAATGAAATGAAATGAAATGAAATGAAATGAAATGAAATGAAATGAAATGAAATGAAATGAAATGAAATGAAATGAAATGAAATGAAATGAAATGAAATGAAATGAAATGAAATGAAATGAAATGAAATGAAATGAAATGAAATGAAATGAAATGAAATGAAATGAAATGAAATGAAATGAAATGAAATGAAATGAAATGAAATGAAATGAAATGAAATGAAATGAAATGAAATGAAATGAAATGAAATGAAATGAAATGAAATGAAATGAAATGAAATGAAATGAAATGAAATGAAATGAAATGAAATGAAATGAAATGAAATGAAATGAAATGAAATGAAATGAAATGAAATGAAATGAAATGAAATGAAATGAAATGAAATGAAATGAAATGAAATGAAATGAAATGAAATGAAATGAAATGAAATGAAATGAAATGAAATGAAATGAAATGAAATGAAATGAAATGAAATGAAATGAAATGAAATGAAATGAAATGAAATGAAATGAAATGAAATGAAATGAAATGAAATGAAATGAAATGAAATGAAATGAAATGAAATGAAATGAAATGAAATGAAATGAAATGAAATGAAATGAAATGAAATGAAATGAAATGAAATGAAATGAAATGAAATGAAATGAAATGAAATGAAATGAAATGAAATGAAATGAAATGAAATGAAATGAAATGAAATGAAATGAAATGAAATGAAATGAAATGAAATGAAATGAAATGAAATGAAATGAAATGAAATGAAATGAAATGAAATGAAATGAAATGAAATGAAATGAAATGAAATGAAATGAAATGAAATGAAATGAAATGAAATGAAATGAAATGAAATGAAATGAAATGAAATGAAATGAAATGAAATGAAATGAAATGAAATGAAATGAAATGAAATGAAATGAAATGAAATGAAATGAAATGAAATGAAATGAAATGAAATGAAATGAAATGAAATGAAATGAAATGAAATGAAATGAAATCGTTTATTGATCATGTAGGCAATAACATAGCTCTTATGACAAGTCAGTACATTAAAAAGAAATTTAAGAAAAGGATATCAGCTTATGTATACATAGCATACATAGCATCATCAATACACTAGCAATCAATTTATTAATTTATAAGGTGTTTATAATTTTTATTTTTAATGTTATTCAAAGAAATACCAGTCAAATATAAATATTTTTAAATGGGTCTGATAAGGACCATGGGTATTTCCGAGACGTCGCACGTTTTAAAATCTACCACCGGATCCAAACGCGACCCCGCCTGAGAAGACCCGGCGAAACAAACTCAGCGGGCTTATATTACCGCTGGATACTACGCGGCGCGACCCAGTCCTGAGAGAATCCAGCGAATCAAACTCAGCGGGCTTGTTTTTGGTCCGGTTCATTATTTCTAGTAGATGACCTGTCACATATTAATTGCCAATTTATTGTTTTATATTTTATACGCGATCGGTCGTCATAGTTTATTATTTGTTATATTTTAAGTGTATTCAAATATGTCGGAGCAACATGAAAACGGATACTCAATTGAACTTTTAAATAACTCGTTTTATTGTAAAGTGTTTGTACCGTCACTTGTTTTGCTATTTTGAGGGTGGGTTTGAGTAGTTCATCGGGTGATCTCGCGCTCGGGGGCACAATAGAAAATATCACAATAAAAAAGGTTGCGCCTTGTCATTAGAGAAGATTCCACATTCAATCTTGAATAGCTAGTAGCTTTAGATGTCGTAGTGCCGAAATACTGTTTAAAGTAATAAGTTAACGTGATGTGAAACTGTAATTAGTATTAGTTATAGTAACTTCTTTTTTTTTTCTTTTTTTTTTTAATCGTATTAGGCTTGCGTTTGACCACTATCTCGCCTGATGGAAAGTAATGATGTGGTCTACGGTGGAGCACGCTTGCCTAGAAGATACCTATTCACTCTTGACTTGAAGATACCCAGGTCATAATTTTCGGGAAATATAGACTCCGGCAAAGAGTTCCACTCTCTAGCGGTGCGCATGATAAATGTACTAGCAAAACGCTTCGTGCGCACTGGTGGAATATCAACCATGTATCGATGACGCTTCGCCGAGTCTCTTGTCGTCCGATGATGGAAAGGGGTTGGGGGAATTAAATTATGTAATTCCAAGGCACACTCGCCGAAATGTATCCGGTAAAATACCGATAAACTAGCAACTTTACGTCTGTGTTCAAGGCTTTGCAGCCTTGCCTCGACTATGGAATCGTTGCCTATGAGTCTCTTGGCGCGTCTCTCGATTGCCTCCAATGCCTCATGCTGGTACTTGGCTGATCCATCCCAAAGATGAGAGCAGTACTCCATGCACGACCGGACTTGCGCTTGATACAGATCAAGGAGCTGTCCCGGCGTGAAGTACCGTCTCACCTTCGCAAGGATAGCCAGCTTTTTGGCAGCCAATTGAGCTTTATGCTCAATGTAGGAGCCAAAACTGAGAGTTGGAGACAAAGTTACACCAAGAATCTCTAGGTGGTCAGTTATCGGTACGGACACATCTCTGAAAGTAGGAGTCAGTTCGAAGGGACTCCGTTTAGCAGAGAATAGACAAGCCTGGGTCTTAGTGGCATTAAACTTGACCAGGTTGGCATCGCCCCAATCTGAGACTGCCTTTAAGGACAAGTTCAAGCGTTCTACCAAGGCCTCCCTGAGGGCCTGGACTTGCACTCCACTGGTTCGTGCATTAGATATGTAACTTTCTACCACTGTGCTGTCATCAGCGTACCCAAAAGTACCGGGCTTATCAAGAGCAAGAGCAAGAGCTTATTACAAACTAAGATTGTGCTGTGTTTAAAAGAGCAACTATGGGGTTTCTTGCCAGATTTTTCGCCATAGATAACTGCATTCCGAACTGGCGGTAGTTTATTAAACTCTGAAGTGTTCTCCTGTTTTTCTACCGACCTATAGGATATAGGAGGTGCATCTTGACTGTATCTAGAGATCTGAGAGGGACGTGTAAGCCCTCTCACAGCCTCGGCTTGTGGACATGCCTGCGACATATATGTAAGTTAAAAACAGGGCTAATTTATTTTAATTTAAAAGTGTATTTTTTTTAATCCGACAAGGTATAACCACTTGTGGTTGTGGACTCTTTGTCTGAATTACTCATTCGACATGCGGATTCACAATACCACATCTCATATCAGAGTTATCAGTGTACTTCCGATATAATCAGAATATTGTAGTCCACTTCGCTTGATTTCCCAGTGTACAGCCGCGTAATTGCAAACTATCATACAATTAATATATGTATTGCATGCGAATAATAATAGTAGTTTTATAAATATTCAGCAGCAGAATGAATCACACGCAGCCTAATTGTTTTTTATATAATTTTATCTTTTAGTTCGTTTTTGTGCGTACTCGTCGTCGCTTTAGTTATTTTTTTCTAATATTTTAAAACATTTCTGGAAGTGCTAAATAAATATTAACACCCAATAGCCACACATAGTTCTGACTGCCTAGTATGACACCATTAGTATTTGTATATTTTTATTAACGACACAAAACAGAATACAATTAAATGATAAATATAAATACACAGTCAGCAATACGTAAAATTACACTTTAAATAATGAAATTAAACTTAAAAAAAATGTCTAGAGTCCAGGCACTACGAGATAGTTTCAATATTTTTCCAGATCCCAAACCAATAAAAGCTAAAAAGAACGCCTATGGCTTCAACTATTAAATGTTTTTCTTATAGTTCAGTTGAAAAGAAGTAATTGGTTAACCTGTAACACTGGCTACACCACAAATAAGCCACTGCCTCGCAGAAAACCGATTATAATGTGTCGTAAGAAAACCTACATACCTAAAAATAAATAATATTAATACTAGCCCTGTATTAGACAGTGTCCCACTGCTGGGAACGGGCCTCCTCTACTAATGAGAAGGGTTAGGCCTTAGTCCACCACGCTGGCCTAATGTGGTTTTGTAGACTTCACATACCTTCGAAATTCTTATGAGAATTCTCACGTATGCAGGTTTCCTCCCAATGTTTTCCTTCACAGTTAAAGCAAGCAATAATTAACAATGAATACTCACATAAGTATTATCTACTTATTATATATGTATGTTTCATGTATAATAAGTGTAGTTTATTATGGTTTAATATATTTTATTCTATGTATATACCTAGTCAGGTCATAAGTATTGTCACACAGTAAAAACTTTTATTTTAGAATGCTGGCCACAAAAAAGTTTATTGAATTCGAATTTCAAATTATTCATGAAAATATAAATGTATACTTTTTAGAATTTTACTCATTTTTAAATATGGAGTGGACGCTTAAAGAAGACCGTGTTGCAGTAATTGCGTTGCATCGTTGCGGTTACGCACCAATTCAAATTTTTGACATACTGAAAAATTTGAATATAACCAAAAGATTCGTTTATCGTACCATCAAACGATACAATGAAGACTCTAGTGTAGATGACAGTTCAAGAAGTGGTCGCCCTCGGTCTGTTAGGACTCCAGCAGTGATAAAAGCTGTGAAGGCGCGAATTCAAAGAAATCCCAAACGTAAGCAGAAACTGTTGGCCCTTCAGATGGGGTTAAGCAGAACCACGGTGAAAAGGGTGTTAAATGAAGACTTAGGGCTTCGGGCATATCGAAGAAAAACAGGACATCGTTTGAATGCTCGTCTAATGGACCTGAGACTGAAGAGAAGCCGCGCTTTGTTGAAGCGGTACGCGGGAAAAAAATATCGGGAAATTCTTTTTTCAGATGAAAAAATTTTTGCCGTAGAAGAGAGCTACAACAAACAAAATGATAAGGTGTACGCACACAGTAGTGAAGAAGCGAGCAACCGTATTCCGCGTGTCCAACGAGGTCATTTTCCATCCTCGCTCATGGTATGGTTGGGAGTTTCTTATTGGGGCTTAACAGAGGTACATTTTTGTGAGAAAGGTGTAAAAACGAATGCAGTTGTGTATCAAAATACAGTCCTGAAGAACCTTGTGGAACCTGTTTCTCATACCATGTTCAATAACAGGCACTGGGTATTCCAACAAGATTCGGCGCCAGCTCATAGAGCGAAGAGCACACAAGACTGGCTGGCGGCACGTGAAATCGACTTCATCCGGCACGAAGACTGGCCCTCCTCCAGTCCAGATTTGAATCCGTTAGATTACAAGATATGGCAACACTTAGAGGAAAAGGCGTGCTCAAAGCCTCATCCCAATTTGGAGTCACTCAAGACATCCTTGATTAAGGCAGCCGCCGATATTGACATGGACCTCGTTCGTGCTGCGATAGACAACTGGCCGCGCAGATTGAAGGCCTGTATTCAAAATCACGGAGGTCATTTTGAATAAACTTTAGTGTCATAAGAATCTATGTTTTGTTAAGTTTATTTTGGTATATAAATGGTTACATAATGAATAAACTTGTTCCAATTATTTTATATTAAACTTGTGACAGAATTTATGACCTGACTGTGTATATATATATATCTCGACATATAATTATTTGTAAATATATCGTAGTCCTACAGAAAGTAAATCTATGTATGTAAGTATCTTGTCTAGTACACTCTTGTTAATATTTTCTTTTCTGTGATTAATATACACCCACATTGTTTCGTCTCTGCATCATCCACAGGTAGACTGGTAGAGAATGCCTACGGCATTAAGTCCGCCTTTACATATGTTATGTGTATGAAGTTTTAAATAAAATAAAATAAATAAGTTTAGAAAAGTCAGAGGTGAATGCCATTTGGGTTTCGAACATACGACTTTTGTCTTGACAGTCTGTACCGCAACCAATTAGGCTATCGCTGCTTATCACCTAAGAATTTCAATATATGTGAAATCTACAAACCCGCGTAACACCAGCGTGGTTGTCTACAGCCTAACCCTTTATTAGTAGAAGAGGCCCTTGCACACACATAATTAATACAAAGCTGGTATTTATTTATTAATACACACACATACACACTCACGCCTGTAATCCCCGAAGGGGTAGGCAGCGGTGTAACTAGTACACCCACTTTTCGCCAAATTTCGGTCCCATGATGTGATAGGGGGCGAGCCTATCGCCATACCGGGCACAATTCCAGACTCCGGGCTAATACTGGGAATTTCTAGATAGAAAAACCCATCATCACTTTACCCGACCCGGGGATCGAACCCGAGACCTCAGCATTGCAGTCGACGCATGCGCAATTACAACTGCGCCACCGAGGCAGTCAATAATATTTATTAATAAACATAACAATATATTTAACAATAGCAACACATTTTCTTATTCTAGATAAATAAAGTCCATGGTATATTTTTTTATCTTGGCAAAGTGACCACCCTCCACCTGATGGTAAGCGCAATGCCATCCAGTAAGAGTATCAACTAGAGAAACAAACTCGCTACTCAACACAATCTTGCCGGCCTGCTGTGTAGCTTCTTCACACTACGCCATGGAGCAACAAGGTGAAGAACTCTAGGTAGTCTAGGGTCTAGTGTCAGAGTACTTAGAAGGCCGCCACACATCGTTCCCCAACTCTAGACTGGTTGACCCCGGAACGCGACTCATTTGCGTGTTCAACTATGGCAGGTTTACAAAAAAAAAAGGTTTTACACCCTCTTCGCTGTTCGCTATCCGAGCGGATACGAATATCCTATCACCAGCAAAATTATATTGTAACAATAAATTATGCCTCTAAAATGGTAGCATAAATGATTACCGATTCAAAATTTTAATACAAAACAAATTTCCCTTTAAAATATGCTAAAGACCTTCAAATACAAGAAATATGGAAATAGGAATTTGCATACTCTCGCTTCTAAAGCGATATTTCGATGCCTCAGAACAATAATTTTGCAATTATAAACGCGTAATATTAATATTTTGCCGCAGTTATACATTAGGTACATATATGGTATGTAAGCATCGATGGGGCATGGTACTGACTGTCTAGACGCAATTGTAGGTTCGAAAATAGCCCATATGATATACACCTCTGACTTTTCTAAGGTTACGTGTGTATTCGTTGTTAAGTATCGCTTTTATCATGATAGAAAAAATTGTGAAGAAACTTGCATACCTGAGAATTCTTAAAAGAATTTCCAAGGTATATGAATTCTACCTACCCACTTTAGGGACCACCATATCCATCATCACCATAGGAGCTGTGGAACAGTTTGCTAGCTACCGTGTTCCCTCCTTGCTATGATCCTGTGTCCTTTAGACGAAGTGTGAAGAAGCTAAACAGCAGGCTGGCATGATTGTGTTGAGTAGTGAGGGATAGACTGTACGTTCATCAATATCCCTTAATCACCCAATCCACACCAGAACCACGCTTACTGGCTTGCGAAGCCACAGCCTCGTGGTGTCTACTACCCCGGCCCAAACCAGGAGCAGAGCAAATTCGTTTTTTCCCGCATCATCAAGCTGGGGAACAGTTTGCCAGCTACCGTGTTCCATCCTTGCTATGATCCTGGGTCGCTACTTGATAGTCTAACTGGACGGCACTGCATTTACCATCAGTCGCTTTGGTGTGCCAGGATAAAAAAAATCAATAACAGTCCTAAAACAAAACTAAACACACTTCAAAGCACATATTAAAGTACGCCTCCGCGGCAACGTCACACAAATTGGCTGGACAGGGCCCGACCTAGATTCGAAACTAAAATTCACGCACCAAGTATCGCAGACCAATGTATGTAATTATCGACAACAGCCTTCGGTTCGTAGTTCATCTATATTAACATTGTACTGTATTCAGACGTGAGTGGAAGGAAGCTAGGAGGAAAATTCAATCTAAATATCGGAAGAAAACGTACCCTTTACTCTTACGTTACTTCTAATTATGGATCATTTAGTGACCCAATAGGCTAGTATAGTTGACTGTTTTTAGGAAACCGTTTTTATTTTATTCTTTATGGTATATATTATTAAGATATTATCGCTAACCAACTGTCATTGCCTCTCGTGTGACGTGACCATCCGCAAAACTAATAGACTTTCAGTGTTTAATAGACGTTTCGAACTGTGACGTCATGCATGACGGATTTGTGTTTCATGTCACGTGACAAAATGCTTTTTTACATATTTGTTTCTTGAAAATATGAAATAAGCACATATAAATTAACAAATTGTTTTTTTTCTATATTTATAGACTAAAATCTATTATGAAAAACAAAATTCTATCAGGTTTTCACTTACTGTCAACAACCCTATTGCTCATTCACCACATAATAAATAAAGAGTCACTTAAGACATGGAATTGACATCCAAGCTTGAAGAAACATCATCACAATTTCACACGAGCGCTAGCTTATAACAAAATACAATAACTTCAGCTCGCGAAGGAACCTCGGAGCGTGTGACACAGTCTTAACGCTGTCATACATAACAGCAAACGACGCTTATCTACACCATGCTGGTTTTATATTAAAAATTGAAAAAATGTTTGCTGTTAACCTTTCTTTCGAAGGAAAAGATGTAAAACCATTTGACGTTAGCAAACAGGTTTTTCTTTATACTGACACACACGGGGTCTTCTATCTGAAGCAAGAGCTTCGTAAATTTGTTTGCCGCACCATTAAGCTATGGTACAATTCGCCAGCTACCGTATTCCCTCCTTCCTATGATCCTGGGTTCTTTAGACGTAGTGTGAAGCTACTTTCTTTCGCTACTTGAGACTGTAACTGGACGGCACTGCACTTACCATCAGATGTGGTTACTTTGCCGTGCCTGGATAAAAAATTATATCCTAAGAAATGCCACCTGTTCGCCAACGATAATTACACCCAATTATTTTGGTCAAGTCTGTTAAATAAGTAAGTAACACATATATACTCACAGTAAGATGAAATATTATGTAACAGTACAGGTTATGGTTGTGTAGCGCCACTACTATTATAGTGGTAGAGCCACGCTGTAGACATATTTGTCTACAGCATAAATGGGCCGGCTCGACCGGGGTAGTATCACTGTCTCACAGAAAACCAACGTAAAGTAACAGTTTACTGTCGCGTTTCGTGTGGTAAGTGAGATATTCGGAGACCCAGATTCCCCCTTCCCTTCCCTCATCCCTATTCCTGTCATTTAAGTCCGACAGCGCATACGTGATACTTTTGGTATTGTGGATGTTCATGGGCGGTGGAGATCACTTAACATCAGGTGACCCACAGGCTCGTTTGTCTCACTATGCTATTAAAAAAAAAGCGATAATAACCCTGTACCACACAGTCACTAAGAATCTATAGTTATTTTATAAAACTTCAAAATACATAGAAACTAAGTCCAACAATCGAACAAAATGTGGCTCCCGGGCGATATTCAATCCGAGTGCTGCTTGCTTTCTCAATTCGTTTTGTATTTGTATCGGAGTTGGCGAACGATCGCCACTTTGCGAATAAAAATATTTGGTTTTAAGATTCAAGCTTTTGTATTCTATAAAGATTTTATTTGTTATTTTTATGTAAGTGGTAGAAGAGCAAGTTGAGGAAATGATGCAATCACCGCAGTCCAGGAACAGTTACAATACGAGAGAAACCGAGATGCATTGCTGACTCGCTGGTTTACATACATCCATTTCAAGTGACTTCGAAAGACGGTTTGAGTTTTATTCATAAACTAGCTGTTGCTCGCGGCTCCACCCGCGTGGAAGTTATTTCGGGAGCAGAAGTATACAATCCAAGGAGTTGTCTTCTGCACTGAGGCACCTATAGCAATTACCGGGGAACGCGGGGGGGGGAAGAAAATTAGCGGGGAGGAATTATAAATAAATAATAAATAAATAACACCCAACAGTCACACACATAGCACCGACCCAACACTAAGATACGAGTCTTGTGTTGTGGGTATCAAGGACTACGAGAGACTTTCGGTCTCACAACACCGAGACCCCGGACACAAATATCTGTCTTTCACACAAACATTTGTCCCGGTGTGGGAATCGAACCCACGGCCTCTCGTTTCACAGCCGGCTAATCGCCAACTGCGCCACAGAGGCTGTCCAATTTATGGATTTCCCATACAAATTTTGAACTCCTATCTGACCCCTTCCAAGATTGTTATTTGAAAAAAAGATAGCCTATCTCCTTCTCCAGGATATAATCTATCTGCTTGCCACATTTCATCACAATCCGGTCAGCCGTTTAGTCGTGAAAAGGTAACAAACAAACAGAGTTACTTTCGCATTTATAGTAATGGTATGGATGGTGGCAATTTTTTATTCTCGTCACAAAAGGGTCTCTTTTGTGCATTACATTTGGTAGCATATTGAATAATGTACAAAATTAAAAAAAAAATCTTTATTCTTTTCATAGCAGCGATAGCCTAGTTGGTTGCGGTACGGACTGTCAAGACGAAAGTCGTAGGTTCGGAACCCAAGTGGCATACACCTCTGACTTTTCTAAAGTTATGTGTGTATTAAAATGTTAATTATCGCATGCTTTAACGGTGAAGGAAAACATCGTGAGGAAACCTGCATATCTGAGAGTTTTTCGAAGGTATGAGAAGTCTGCCAACCCGCATTAGGCCAGCGTGGTGGACTAAGGCCTAACCCCTCTCATTAGTAGAGGAGGCCCGTGCCCAGCAATGGGACAATGTTTAATACAGGGCTAGTATTATTATTATTTATTATTATATATATTCTTTTCCATTCAAATCAGTCTATATCCTAGTACCTTAGATTAATTCGCGTTAACACTGACTATATGGAGTATCATGCGCCGTCTACTTTATTTAGGTTACGTCTGTATCGTATAGCGACGGGCCTCGCCACCAGTTCATTTATGTCAAATACTGGAAATTACATGTTCTTCTTAGGCCGTGTTAATTCAAGTGTGTCAATTATAATAGTCTTTTATGACAAATAAATATAAATTCATTGTGTTCTTCGTGTTCCATTTAAACATGCTACTGAAAGGGTTGGCAGGGGTGTAAGCAGTACACCCACATTTCAACAAGTTCATTACCGTCCCATGATGTGATAAGGGAGCTACCGACATGGCATGCACAATTCCAGTCTCTGGGCTGATACTGTGTATTTTGTGATAGAAAAACCCAACATTACTTTATCCGATCGAGAACCCGAGACCTCAGCACAACAGTCGTACCTCGTACGCAATTGCAACTGAACCACCGAGGCAGAGATTTTTTATAACACTCCAACATCTATATAAACTCTAACACTTAGGAGTGCCTACTAAGATCATTTAGTTTATTTATCCTAGTACAGGAAACAAACAGTATTAAGTATATTAATAATTAAAGATACATATTATAACTAAATCTTGGAACAATAAAGTTTTCAACAATAAAGAAAAAACAAATACAGCCCTCGTCGGCAAAGTATACAATATTAAATTAAATTTAAAACTAAGAAAATAATTGAAACAAAAAATTAATATAAATAAAATAAAAAATGAAATTCCATATTGTTAATTAACATATTGTTTCATAAGTCTAATCATAACTATCTGATAGTCAGGGTCATAGAGTAAGCGGATAAACAGAGACGGAGGGCGACTCCTAACTCTGTTTGTATGTATTTTGTTTGTTTATATTGTTTGTTTGTTACCTTTTCACAACTAAACGGCTGACCGAATTGTAATGAAATTTGGCAAGGAGATAGATTATATCCTGGAGATGGACATAGGCTATCTTTTTTTTTTCAAATAACATACTTGAAAGGGATCAAATAGGACTTCAAAATTTGTATGGTGCATCCATTATTCCTCAAGTTAGGGATCTGGAAATTCATATTTAGGCTTTTGTATCCAAAAGGTACATTTTAAAACCATCAGCGATCAACACACTTTGTCAGAAAATACAAACTCCTTTGCCACAACCTTCGCTCAATAGATTATCGTATCGCACCAACGGCGCGGAAGGAGGGAACAAAGACTGTATTAAACGTAGCTGGGAGGTAATGTACTGTACAATCTTATATTTTATCAGTAAGCTGCCAAAACGTTCACAATTTTTGGTGAACATAATCATGTTTACCTCATCGGTTATTTTATACATTACACCACGTCATGTCGAAAGACAAAGAAAATGTTGTATGTGAAAATACTGGTTTTTAAAATGGTTCTAAATTTGAATTATTTTTATAGCGCTATCTCCGTTCATGTAGTTGTACGTAGTCTTTGAGGATGACCTCAATTGATCCTATATTTGATTTTAATAGCTGACAGACACAGAAAAATTAATGAAATTCACTAAATAAATTACACAATAAAATGATGTGTATTTAGTTTGTATTTCTTGAAGTATATTTTTTTTATGAAACCTTATATTTGATGCACTAAATCGGTTATTAGTAAGATAAATAAGGCATATTATAGGGATCAACCATCTTCAGGTCTGTAAGTCCATTTGCGTCAATCTGTATATCTGTATATAAAAGAAGAAACTGACTGACTGACTGACTGACTGACTGATCGATCAACGCACAGCCTAAACGGCTGGGGTTAGAGACTTGAAATTTTGACAGTAGGTACCTTTTATTACGTAGGCATCCACTAAGGAAGGGTTTTTGGAAATACCACCCCTAAGGGGGTAAAATAGGGGATGAAAGTTTGTATGAAAATCCGTCATTTTTGAAGTTAAAATCATGAAAATTAGTATTTGGCATTTTAGTTAAAAATAAAAAATATATGTTTCAGGATTTTCGGAAATTCCGCCCCTAATGGGGTAAAATAGGGAATGAAGGTTTGTATGAAAATCCGTCATTTTTAAGTTAAACGCATGGATAGTGGTATTTTGTATTGTATACTTTTTCTTGCAAACATGACCTCCACGCGGGCGGAGCCGCGAGCAACAGCTAGTCTTCAATAAAGACTTAAACTAAGCCGATCTAAGTTTGTTTTTATACTATAATAATTGTTACCAGTAGGTAATTGTACCTATTCTGCACACCGAAGCTGCTGGCTAATAATAGCTTTCCAAAGGCTTATATTTTCCGAAGTAGAAAGTGCAGCGCAGTATCACATATTCTCAAATTTAATATTCTGCGATATGAAGCATTGGCACCTTACTACGACTATTCGATAACATTAGCCAATAGCTTCATGTTGCGATCTGCTAAGGCTTTCAACGATCTACCTCATAATATAGATGTAGATCTATTTTATTCTAACGTCACATTTGCGAGAAGTGCGTTAACTAAGAGCTTTGTTGAGGTTCATGGTGACTAGCAAAATTTTTTTTATCTATTTGCTAAATACTCGGCATTAATTGGAATGGCATTGTCTTTTTATTTTTTAGTTTATTTTTTTTTATTATATTTAAGTTTGTGATTTTGGTAAACTTTTAAGATAAGATACCAAGACTAATATTGATTTACTTTGTATAATATGTACGGTGGCTTGTAATTGGCTTATATGTTGTATTCATTTCGTCATATATTTGTCTGTTATTAATAGCTGTGAGCCATCCAAATAAAATAAAATAAAAATAACATTTATCTAAGATTTGGCTATATAGGTTTGGTACAAAATCAAAATCAATCTAGTGCCAAAAGTCGGAACTGATATGTATACCTGATGGTAAGCGCAGTGCCGTGCAGTTAGAGTATCAAGTAGCGAGAGACAATCCTTGCCTCGCTACTCAACACAATCATGCCGGCCTGCTTCTTCACACTACGCCATAGGGCAAGGAGGTGAAGAAGCGGTCGACGGTCTAGTGTCAGAGTACTCAGAAAGCCGCAAAACGGCCAAACATTGTACCCCAACTCAAAACCCCCACAAAAGCCGGATGTACACTGGCTGATCCAGGAACGCGACACACTTTGTGAGCCACTATGGCGGGTTTTACACCCTGTGTACGGTGGTCCTATCCGGTCGGATGTATATCCTACCACCAGCAAAAATGCCATGCGAAAATGTGCCACTCAGTTCTTTATTTATAACTAAGTTCTTGGTAGTGGATTTACTAAAACTGTCTAACAATGTCCTGAGGGAAGTTATTCTCCCGCTGCTACGCGTCTGGGCTAAGCAAATTTTCTCTGCATATTATATCGCTATATCGACTGCCTCGGTGGCGTAGTTGTAATTGCGCATGCGTTACGATTGCTGTGCTGAGGTCTCGGGTTCGATCCCCGGGTTGGGTAAAGTGATATTGGGTTTTTCTACCTAGAAATACTCAGTATTAACCCGGAGTCTGGAATGGTGCCCGGTGTTGCGATAGGCTCGCCCCCTATCACATTATGGGACCGAAATTCGGCGAAAAGTGGGTGTACTGTTTTCACCTCTGCCTACCCCTTCGGGGATTACAGGCGTGAGTGTATATGTATGTATTATATCGTTCATACTAGTATTGATATTGTAGGGAATTCACATTATAACTTATGCTTGTTTAAATCATTTTTTGACTTAGTGGCGCAGTTGCAATTTTGTACGCGGGTTCGATCCCCGGGTCGGATAAAGTGTAATTGGTATTTTCTATCACGACATGTTCAGTATTAGCCCGTAGTCTGGAATTGTGCCCGGTATGATGATAGTCTCGCCCCCTATAACATTAGGGACCGTAATTAATTCGACGAAAAGAGGGTGTACTGGTTACACCTCTGCCTACCCCCTTGGGGATTACAGGCGTGAGTGTTTATGTATGTATGTAAATAATTTTTGGTGAACGATATTAATCAGACCAAAAAATTCGAAATTCGACAGTAAATAAGTCTTCATAGTCAATGAATAGCAAAATATTACTTAAATTTTAGCTACTGACATATTTTGGGACCCAAGCCCACCTCACCAAGAATTTAGGTTCATGTATTTAATTCAGGTATTCCTCAATGTAGATTCAGTTTTTTTTTAACTTTACCGCCAATTCGCAAAGCAATTTCGCCAGAAATTGAACAAAAAACTCTAGCGTTGCTCAGTTAACAAGTTTTAAAGTGATAGACCCACAACGTAGATGGTTATGTCTATAAGATGAATGTACCAGCACGACCACTGGGGTTAGAATAAGATACATGGGATATCATGCCAAAAACATTAATGATAAACAGGAAGATAAATCTTACTACTTATATACATACATAACTAGCAGGCCCGGCAGACGTCGTCCTGCCCGGAAAAGCAGCACCACATGAAATATGATATTTAAAGGTCTTTGTTCTTTATTTTCTCCCATAAATCCCAGCAAATTAAATTTACCGACATACCGACAGCAGCGCCACCTACCGGGTGCAATTCTGTTTTCACGCCATCCACGAACGTATTTAAATATACACACAAATTTTCCAGCCGTTTAGGATGAGCTAGGTGACAAACACAAGTACAGAAGATTTATACATATTAAGATATATAAAAAAGGATGTGTGTATAGGTTCCCTAGGACTCCAAAACGGCTGCAGCGATTTTGATCCCCCTTCCTATAAAACCTGGGTATTTTAAGCGTAGTGTGAAAAACTTAGCATACCGTCATGATTGTATCAAGTAGGATGGTTCGCTACTTGATACTCTACTTGGACGGCCTACTTTGTTACCGAGCAAGGCGTCATAAGCACAATGAATAAATACGCTACATTATGGCAATCTACAAACCTTAGATCATCCTGATCGACAATGGTCAGAATTTTAGACGATTCTTGAAAAAGCAAACAGGGAGCATTCCCTGGCGAGGTTTTCCAAGGGGACTATATTCTTCAAGAAGAGAGTAAATAGATTTATGAAGGGTCGGCATCGCGCATATAATGCTCCTGGTGTTGCAAGCGTCCATACGCTACGGTAACCGCTTACCATCAGGTCTGTAAGCTTGTTTGGCACCGTAGTCCATACTAATACTATAAATGCGAAAGTAACTCTGTTTGTTTGTTTGTTTGTTTGTTACCTCTTCACGACTAAACGGCTAAACGGATTGTAATGAAATTTGGAAAGGGAATAGATAATATCCTGGAGAAGGACATAGGCTATCTTTTTTCTCAAAAAACAACCTTGAAAGGGGTCAAATAGGAGTTCAAAATTTGTATGGGAAATCCATAATTCCTCGACTTAGGGATCTGTAAATTCATATTTAGGCTTTTGGAAGGAAATAAAGAAATACGTGCTTCCACGTTTTTTAAAAATCATCCCTAAAAGGGGTAAAGTGAAGTTAAACTTATGGGGTATTCTTTAGATGCAATCTCAATATTCAGGCACAACACCTGAGAGGCTGGACAATCGCTACAGGTGCCTCAGTGCAGAAGACAACTCCTTGGATTGTATACTTCTGCTCCCGAATATAACCTCCATGCAGGCGGAGCCGCGAGCAACAGCTAGTGGTATATAAAAATGTGCTAGGACATAAGAGGACATATAATTTCTCTTACATTCCTTTCAATATAACCTCTGTTAGACGCCTTTGAACGCCCACTGATGTCTTATCTATACTAATTTCGAACACATTTCCCTGAACCTTTCCATTTATAAGCAATATTGTTTTATTTTAGAAACAATCGAAACAAACAGCGAAATGAAATAAACATTTTCCGAGTAACAAAAACAATTGTACAATTTGAAAACACTAATATCCGAGAAAAGAGGTTTTATTTCTTAAGACCGTGCTGGGACGGAATCAGGCATATATGGGTACAGAGACCCACATTATTAGCAATATTCAAAGTACCTATACTCTCTTCCAACTTTGTTTCTGGATCATTATAATAGGGTAGTTTCCTGTGTTTAATTTTGTACATTATTCTCTACGCAATCGAATATAATACGCAAAAGAAACTCTTTTGCGAAAACAGAATCCAAATTGCTTGAAACATGAGGTCGCTATCTCCCTCGCACAACGGTACAGTACAGGCGATTCATAGTACCGTGACGTCACGGTATCAGATACGCATCCTTGTACTGTTATTTGACAACTTTCCCCTTCCAGCAAATTTCAATGGTGTCTAATTTACTTATTTTTGTTCGGATTCATAAAATTCTTTCGATAATAGGTTTTAGGTAATGTAACTTGTTGATTAAATTAATAAAAAAAATCGAGTCAACTACCCTATTCAGGTATTGCTGGTGGTAGGATATTCATATCTGCCCGGATGTAAAACAGTAATTTGAAGAAGCAGGCCGGCATGATTATGTTGAGTAGCGGAGGATAGATTGTCTCTTGCTACTCGATAATCTAATTGGATGGCACTGCGCCTACCATTAAGTGCAGTGTGGTCACTATGCCGTGCCAGGAGAAAAAAAAAGGTACTCAACACGAGTGAATATGTACCTTCTAGGCAAGCATGTTCAATCGAAGACTGCGTCGCCACCAAGTGGGATGGCAGTGAAATGCAAGCCTATTGCTATAAGAATATCACAGAATTACTCAATAATGACCTACAATCTAGACCAATACTATTCTGCAAAATACTATACCAACGCCTAAGTTAATGCCTTTTTTTTGTTGTCGCGGGGAAAGCGTTTTATTACTGCCGCCCGCTCCAGGGGGAAGCGGAATAAGAATAAAACGGGTATGCTGGACTAGCCGGTCTTACGACCCAGCATCCCCCTCGCCAGGATGATGGCCATCCGTGCTGCCGCTGGGCCGAGTCCCTACCCCCTATGTACACACCACCCAATACTACCAGCTAAAACCCCGCGGTGGCCTTCTTCGGCGCTTACGGAGCGCCTAAGTTAATGCCTAACTGTATGGTGCATTTATATATAAATAACTGCCTAACTATAGCCGACAGCGCAGCGGGCGAGTAGCCGGCTGTGAAACGAGAGGCTGCGGGTTCGATTCCCACACCGAGACATTTGTGTGACAGATAGATATTTGTTTCGGTTCTCGTTATTGATACCCACCATACAGTTGTTACCTAGTGTGGGATTAGAACTATGTGTGTGACTTGGTGTATTTATTTCTTTGACTACTTGAGATATATAGATAATGTAAACTTAAAATTTTGAGTGGACTTTATTATACGAATTGCTAAGCTAGGACTTCACAAATATAACAGAAAAAATTACATGTCCTTAAATCAATTAAATATTTTGACCCCCAACACTTGAATGCACACCCTGACTCCTAAACACAAGATAATAATTTTGTAGGTGTGACAGCGGATAACCGGGCACCTGAGACGATCCCACGGTAGAAACGGCTCTGCTCTGATAGGTATGTGTTGATTGGTATGATATGTGTTATCGACTTCCGGTCCTGCATTTACCAGCTCAACTAATAATTATAATTTAAAATAGATATACTAAATATAATGTAACACAGATACACCAATTATTAAAATTACGAAACGTTTATTTAAATTTTAATAAATATGAAATAAAGACGCCATCCGCTTGTCAGCTTCCGGCGAACCCAATGTTTATTACAAGATGATTGTAAAACGATTATTCACAATTGATTATTGAATGTTATTTACTGATAATTATTAATTAACACTATTACGATTTGTAAAGCAATATTTGATTGTTAATCACTATGTTCATTGACGGTGATTCCAAAAAATATAAGAATGCATAAATGTATAAAAGGCCGTTGAAATAGACGGATGAGTTAGTTGTTTTGTAACCGTCAAACTGTAAGAAATCTCTGCCGGTTTATATAAATATAAACTATACTACTAAGTGTCGTTTCGCTGCCCAGCAACCACCCTGACCTTACCACTTTGAACACTTCAGAAGTGGGATTATGTCAGGCCCATATATCAATGGCATCGGCGCTAAAAAAAGGAGGAGGTATGAAAAATCGTTGTCCTCAAGTAACGACGAAAACAGTGATTTTTTCTTGGAAGACGAAGATTCTGCTTGCAAATATCACTGTCAGAAAAAGCGACGAGTTACTCAGACAGATGCTGAAGTTATCCCGACGTTTCGACCGGATGAACAGACAAGCAATGTGAAAGGGTGGTTGCATAAAATAGACCAGTTAGGTGATGTGTATAACTGGGATAATAAGGATCGACAGTTCATCATGCAAATACGTCTTCGAGGTTCTGCACGAGATTGGTATGACGATTTAGATGATTACAACCTTACGTGGAATGAGTGGAAAGATGCTTTAGAAACCGCATTTCCACGTTCTACAGACTTTGTTGATCTTCTAGAAGCTATGCTTGCAAGAAAAAAAATGGATAAAGAAACTATGACTAAATATTTTCACGAGAAAATTTCCTTGCTCAAGAAATGCAATATTATTGGCGAGTCGGCGATTTCATGCGTAATCAGAGGTTTACCAGTAGAAATAAGGGGTAATGCAAAAGCTTTTCAATGTGCCACGCCACAGCAGCTCTACTACGGATATTTATCGTCTCTCGAAAACTATAAGCAAATAGAAACTGCTAGTAGCTCCAATCAACCTAGTATGACTTGGAAGAGAGGCGATAACATAACTTCGACTCCACCGGAAAATGACTGTCTACCAAAAAAATGTTACGCCTGTAGAAGACAAGGACATGAAGCAAAAGACTGCAGAGTTCCGCGGTGCGAGATGTGTCATCGTCCTGGCCACACAGTCTCTACCTGCTGGTATGCCGCTGGTTCTTCTCAACATCAGTCCCCAAAGGTCAGTAATATTTTGTAATATTTTGTTACAACATACAATAATTTTGTGGATCTATATAAAAACAGTGGTAGCGGTTAATGAATAATCTTATCGCATATATAGATGATATATATAGATACAGGTAGTAACCTGAATATTCTAACTGTAACTAAAACGTGTGTTCCTATACAAAGCTATGTGTTCCTATACAAAGCTATGTGTTCCTATACAAAGCTATGTGTTCCTATACAAAGCTATGTGTTCCTATACAAAGCTATGTGTTCCTATACAAAGCTATGTGTTCCTATACAAAGCTATGTGTTCCTATACAAAGCTATGTGTTCCTATACAAAGCTATGTGTTCCTATACAAAGCTATGTGTTCCTATACAAAGCTATGTGTTCCTATACAAAGCTATGTGTTCCTATACAAAGCTATGTGTTCCTATACAAAGCTATGTGTTCCTATACAAAGCTATGTGTTCCTATACAAAGCTATGTGTTCCTATACAAAGCTATGTGTTCCTATACAAAGCTATGTGTTCCTATACAAAGCTATGTGTTCCTATACAAAGCTATGTGTTCCTATACAAAGCTATGTGTTCCTATACAAAGCTATGTGTTCCTATACAAAGCTATGTGTTCCTATACAAAGCTATGTGTTCCTATACAAAGTTGAGTGACTCCTATACAAAGTTGAGTGACTCCTATATAAAGTTGAGTGACTCCTATATAAAGTTGAGTGACTCCTATATAAAGTTGAGTGACTCCTATATAAAGTTGAGTGACTCCTATATAAAGTTGAGTGACTCCTATATAAAGCTGTGTGATCCTATATAAAGCTGTGTGATCCTATATAAAGCTGTGTGATCCTATATAAAGCTGTGTGATCCTATATAAAGCTGTGTGATCCTATATAAAGCTGTGTGATCCTATATAAAGCTGTGTGATCCTATATAAAGCTGTGTGATCCTATATAAAGCTGTGTGATCCCTATATAAAGCTGAGTGATCCCTATATAAAGCTGAGTGATCCCTATATAAAGCTGAGTGATCCCTATATAAAGCTGAGTGATCCCTATATAAAGCTGAGTGATCCCTATATAAAGCTGAGTGATCCCTATATAAAGCTGAGTGATCCCTATATAAAGCTGAGTGATCCCTATATAAAGCTGAGTGATCCCTATATAAAGCTGAGTGATCCCTATATAAAGCTGAGTGATCCCTATATAAAGCTGAGTGATCCCTATATAAAGCTGAGTGATCCCTATATAAAGCTGAGTGATCCCTATATAAAGCTGAGTGATCCCTATATAAAGCTGAGTGATCCCTATATAAAGCTGAGTGATCCCTATATAAAGCTGAGTGATCCCTATATAAAGCTGAGTGATCCCTATATAAAGCTGAGTGATCCCTATATAAAGCTGAGTGATCCCTATATAAAGCTGAGTGATCCCTATATAAAGCTGAGTGATCCCTATATAAAGCTGAGTGATCCCTATATAAAGCTGAGTGATCCCTATATAAAGCTGAGTGATCCCTATATAAAGCTGAGTGATCCCTATATAAAGCTGAGTGATCCCTATATAAAGCTGAGTGATCCCTATATAAAGCTGAGTGATCCCTATATAAAGCTGAGTGATCCTATATAAAGCTGAGTGATCCTATATAAAGCTGAGTGATCCTATATAAAGCTGAGTGATCCTATATAAAGCTGAGTGATCCTATATAATGTTGAGTGATCCTATATAATGTTGAGTGATCCTATATAATGTTGAGTGATCCTATATAATGTTGAGTGATCCTATATAATGTTGAGTGATCCTATATAATGTTGAGTGATCCTATATAATGTTGAGTGATCCTATATAATGTTGAGTGATCCTATATAATGTTGAGTGATCCTATATAATGTTGAGTGATCCTATATAATGTTGAGTGATCCTATATAATGTTGAGTGATCCTATATAATGTTGAGTGACCCTATATAATGTTGAGTGACCCTATATAATGTTGAGTGACCCTATATAATGTTGAGTGACCCTATATAATGTTGAGTGACCCTATATAATGTTGAGTGACCCTATATAATGTTGAGTGACCCTATATAATGTTGAGTGACCCTATATAATGTTGAGTTACCCTATATAATGTTGAGTGACCTTATATTATAGCTGGGTATGCCCATATAAATTAAAGCCGTGTATGTTGTTTGAACATACTGTATTGCCTGAACTATTAATTCGTTATGACAAACATACTGCTAGTACTATTTAAATTTCAGATACCGCAACCCAGCCAAAGACCCGGAGCAAGTGACATATCTGATCGCCGTGAGACACGGCAAACTCAGGATGGCCGAGTGTTATCGACTTCCGGTCCTGCATTTACCAGCTCAACTAATAATTATAATTTAAAATAGATATACTAAATATAATGTAACACAGATACACCAATTATTAAAATTACGAAACGTTTATTTAAATTTTAATAAATATGAAATAAAGACGCCATCCGCTTGTCAGCTTCCGGCGAACCCAATGTTTATTACAAGATGATTGTAAAACGATTATTCACAATTGATTATTGAATGTTATTTACTGATAATTATTAATTAACACTATTACGATTTGTAAAGCAATATTTGATTGTTAATCACTATGTTCATTGACGGTGATTCCAAAAAATATAAGAATGCATAAATGTATAAAAGGCCGTTGAAATAGACGGATGAGTTAGTTGTTTTGTAACCGTCAAACTGTAAGAAATCTCTGCCGGTTTATATAAATATAAACTATACTACTAAGTGTCGTTTCGCTGCCCAGCAACCACCCTGACCTTACCACTTTGAACATATGGTTTAGTTTGTATTCTGTGGTTTGAAGGTGTTTATCTAAATCGAATTGGGAATAGAGAGTTTTGGTACCGATGAGTGAACCAAATGCTTTTCAAATTTAGATCTCACCATAAATGAAATATATATCCGAAATATACATTCATTTATCACAATGTTACTAGGGGTGTGCGAATAATTCGAATTATTCGAAAGATCCACATAATTCGAAAAAAAAACTAATTTTATGAAATATGAATATTTGTCATGGCCATAGCACTTTATTTAAAAGATGGGACTGATTTGTCACTCTCAAAGGAGAATTCTCAATTCGATAAAGATCGAATTGTTCGTAATTTTTTAATTCGGTATTTTTCGTATTATTCGTAAAAAATCGAATAATTCGAAATAATCGAATCGAATTGAATCGAACATTTGATTCGAACATTATTCACACACCCCTATTGCGTATGTATTTATTGTTAATTTATCGCTCGCTTTAACTGTGATGGTAAACATCGTGAGGAGACCTACATGCCAGAATTGTCATACCTCTCCCTTCCACACCAGAACCACGCGTACTGGCTTGCGTAGCCACAGCTTAGTGGTGTCTGGCCCGAACCAAGATGTTCGCAAATTCGTATCTTTGCCGCACCATCAAGTTATGAAACAGTTTACCAGCTAACGTGTTCCCTCCTTCCTATTATCTCGGGTACTTTAGGAGTACTGTGAAGAAGCTACACAGCAGACTCCTATGATCGTGTTGAGGGATAGTTGACTCTCGCTACTTGATGACTCTAACTGGACCGCACTGCGCTTACCATCAGATGCAGTGTGGTCACTTTGCCGTGCCAGAATAAAAAAATCTAAACAAGAATTTCGAAGTTGTGTGCAGTCTACCGACCCGCTTTAAACCAGCGTGGTAGACATAAGGCTTAACCTCTCTCATTAGTAGAGAGTGTGAGAGTGGCATAAGTGTCAAAATGACACGTAATGTAAAATAGCAGACTTAGGCCGTTGTGTGTCACAGGCTTTACGCAGAATGGATGCCGGCGGAAAACAGGCAATTAATAATCCCGACATCATAATTGCTGCCAGCTCATTAATTCGTAACGAGACGCCGTGGTAAAAGACACTGCTATATTACCCACAGTTAATAAGGAAAATTGATTTAGTTCTGCTAAGAAAGAGTGCCTTGGTCTTCGTGGCGCAGTGGGTTTCTGTGAAACGCGAAAGTGGGTTCAGTCCGAGGTAAAGACAATCTATCCCTCACTACTCAACACAATCATGCTGGCCTGCTTTTTCACACTGCGACATGGGCAAGAAGGTGAAGAAGCGATTGGGGGTCTATTGTAAGAGTACTCAGAAGGCCGCAAAACCAATATATATAGTTGTTGCCCGCAGCTCCACCCGCGTGAAACCTAATGCATTGTTATAGTGGTCTAAAACCATCTTCGTCTTCATATTATTGCTTTTTTAATTAAAGTTTAGGGCACATCGGTTGGATGGTTTTAAAGTCTATAACGGATATATGTAGTAACAATTTTTGTGTTTTAATAAATTAATTATAAATAACACTGAACAGTCACACACATAGCACCGATCCCGCACTAAGATACGAGTCTTGTGTTGTGGGTATCAGGGACTACGAGAGACTTTCCGTCTCACAACACCCAGACCCCGGACACATCTGTCTGTCACACAAACATTTGTCCCGGTGTGGGAATCGAACCCACGCCCTCTCGTTTCAGAGCCGGCTACTCGGCTACAGCGCCACGGAGGAAATAATAGATTGGGAATTCATGTACCTACGTATTACATGCTTTATTCTCATCCGAAATTGTTCAAAACATAACAAAATATTAACCCTACTGGAACATCAATATTATGAATATACGTACGATGTTATGGTTTAATTAACAACCACGAGGGCACCGACGTACGCCACATGTATTATGTAGGAAGTTTGTGTGTACTTACAGTCGTTACTTCGCACCAACCGAGTAATTGGACCCGGTTATACCAAAATATACCAACCCACAAATTATTAACATAATTATTAACACCAAATTGATCAGAAAGTGATATATTACTACTCAGCAAACACTGGCCAATTTTTATTGAATTATGTTGAAGTGGTAGAGCCACGCTGTAGACATATTTGTCTATAGCATGAATGGGCCGGCTCGACCGGGGTAGTACCACTGTCTCACAGAAAACCAACGTAAAGTGACAGTTTACTGTCCAATTTCGTATGGTAAGTGAGATATCCGGAGGCCCAGCTTCCCCTTCCCTTTCCTAATTCCTTTTCCTGTCCTTTAAGGCCGACAGCGCATACATGATACTTTCGATACTGTGGATGTTCATGGGCGGTGGAGATCACTTAACATCAGGTGACCCACTGGCTCGTTTGTCGGACTATGCTATAAAAAAAACACACCTGATATAGTGTGAATAAGAAAGTATGTATGAATCACACACATTAAGAACATGATAAAGTAACTAGATGTTAGCCGCGGCTCTGCCCGCGTGTAGGTTATTTTTGGAAGTAAAGGTACAATCCATGAAGGTATCTTAAGGTTAAGATATCTTCATGGAAGTTGAAGAAGAAAATGAAGGTTAATGTGTAATAGCTTAAGAGCTACTACACCTTTCTATGTTTTGCTATTCCATAGGAAGCGTGCATTTTTCCGGGATAAAAAGTAGACTATATCATTTACTGATCCCTAAAATGCCACTGCAAAAAATCATGTCGATCCCTTTGTAAAACAAAAACGAATCTATCTCACGGGAACCGTACCTTTTCCTGGACATAAAGTAGCCTATGTGCTATTCCCGACTATAATCTATCTCAGTGCCAAATTTCAACCAGATCCGTCCAGCCCTTGTAGCGTGATTGAGTAACAAACATCCATCCATCCAAACATTCGCATTTATAAAATTAGTAGGATGATCCCCAGCCAGCCTACCACCACCCAGCTCTTAAAGCATTCTTGTAGTATTACAATGGGATTTTATAATCGCATTGTAATATTGTAAAAATCATATTATGCGTGTTGAAGTAACGGAAGAAATTAATCATGATAAAGACGACGCATGAGCCGCATGCATAATGATGATAGACAGCCTCTGTAGGGCAGGCGAGCCGGTTGTGAAACGGGAGGCCGTGGGTTCGATTTCCGCACCGAGACAAATATATATTGTTAGATACATAAAAAAATGTTAGAAACATAACAAAGTGCTATAAATCAAAATCAAATCATTTATTTTGTAAATTAGGCCACTAGGGGCTCTTTTTACATGTCATACTAATGTTAAAATCTAAGTCTACCGGTGCTTCGGAAATGCCCACTGGTCTGAGATGAAGCACCAAGAAACTCAGCCGTAGGTCTTCTGTAATTTGTCATTACATTCCAACAAAAAACCACACATAAAATACATTTTTAAACAAGTCACATTCACATGACAAAAAAAATGACGGTATACATGTCAATACAAGGCAGAGTCGTAAAAGAGGCTATACAACTTGTTATTTAATTTTATCCAACTAACAATCAATGAGCAATCCAGGTAGACCAGTCCACACAAGCAGCACCCATTCACGAGTATGACGCATGTGCCAGCCATCGGCCTCCTCAACCATGACACAGGGAAGTGACCGACCCGGCACATAACGCCGCCGCAAGCACAGACCCTTAAGCGAGCATGACATACCCTAATCGCGTCAAACAATGATAGAGAAACAAATTCACAAGGCAATAGCATTAACAAAAAAAAACAAGAAGCCAAGACTAATACGACTCAGGCATCTTGTAAAAACAATTTACATTAAACAGAAATAATCAATACATAATCATTTATTGTAATAGATCTGGAAGATTCAGAGCAATTTAATCCCAAGCCTTCTTGTCGTCAAGATAATCGGAAATATTGCTTGGTTTTTATTATGTTTTTAAACTTATTTATTGGTAATTCTCTTATATCATTCGGAAGTTTATTATAAAAGCGTATACTTTTCCCCATAAAAGATATATAAGGTGGTTACCTTAAAAGGCACATAAACGATGATGATGAACCACTGTATTGATCAATTTAATGATCACTGTTACCTCAGTGGCCACCTTGAACTACCATGACAGAATATACCAAATACAACTTTCCAATTAGTCTCAAGTGCTGGTAAAATAAAATATTTTACTGACAAGTTGTGCAGAATTCCGACCTTTGAATTTTCGGAACGTAACTAGCTGTCGTAACCATGTTGCCGATTTAATTAACCGCAGATGCGATTGTATCATATATTGATAACAAACCTCGTTATAATTATGTGTTTATTGCGAGCAATTATTTTATCCTGAATTTTTAGAATTACTTTTATCACACGCAGGAACTGTACGCATAGTTTAGAAATAATAACATTATATTAAAAATTAGTTAAATATAATATTTCGTAATAACTTAATACGTAGTAAATAAAGTTCAAAACGGCTTCGCTCTAATTTATTTATTATAGTAATTCAGAAAAATAAAATTGTCGCATAGTTTAAGCTTTTGGCTTTAGCGTCATCTATCGAGGAAGTTTTGCACTACATTCTAAGCACAGTCATTAATGTTTTAGTACGCGGTAATTTCGTAAGATGGCGCTGTTACACATTTTCACAACACTCAATTAGCGATAGATTTAAAACGTGGCCTACTCTACACATAAATAAATCATAACTGATAATATTAACGCGCCTTCCTCTAATTATTTTTTTCTATTTTCACACATACATACATACACTCACGCCTGTAGTCCCCTAAGGGGTAGGCAGAGGTGTAACCAGTACATCCACTTTTCGCCTAATTTATTTCGGTCCCATAATGTGATAGGGGGCGAGCCTATCGCCATACCGGGGACAGATTCCAGACTCCGGGCTAATACTGAGGAATTTCTAGATAGAATACCCAATATCACTTTACCCGACTCGGGGATCGAACCCGAGACCTCAGCACAGCAGTCGTAACGCATGCACAATTACAACTGCGTCAAGTCAGTCTGGAAGAGTGGGTAGAGGGCGCCCAAGGAGAACGTTTACGAATCAGATAAACGATCTTCTCCTAAAAGGGCAAATCAGAAGTACCTCCAACCGTCGTAAATGTATGAGAAGATGTATGAATGTGGAAGAGGCGAAAGAAGTGTGTCAGGATCGTAGCTTGTGGCACTCAATAGTCTCTGCCTACCCCCATGGGATACGGGCGTGAGTGTATATGTATATATGTATGTAAGTCAGTCTTTTTACATTTTGTCAATATGCTTTGTTCCTATCGCATAGGAACATAATATATAGATTCCATCTTAGATTTTTAGTTTGCTTACGCCATAATAGTTAATCAGGCGTAAATAACTGTAGGCAGAACTGTTCTAGCTACTTCAAAGGTTATTTTATCATCATGTATTTATGTTATTAGAAATTGAAGAAGGAAATTTGATATACACTGCGCATTCAATCTTTTACTATTGTCAGAACATATCATTTGCGATGATCCATGTATAGGAAATCCATTCGATGCTTTAAGAAAATATTTATGTAATACAGGCTAAACCCGGAATGGATTGCAATGCCATGTAAAGTAAATTTGATTAATTTTGAACGGCATTGAAGTTGATGTTCCGCAGCGCCATTTAGCGCGTTCTTTTTAATTTTTCGTGCCAGGAACCTTTGCGGGCGTATGCAGAACAACTCACCAAAGTTTTATCATAATAGGATTAATAGTTTAGAAGTCCATAGAGGACAAACATACTTACAATGTGTATAGATAGACTAGCTAACCCGGCCACGTTTCTCTGTAAAAAACAAAATTCAGCTTCCGTCAATGCTTGCTTGGAACTTCCTGAGGTATATAAAAATGCAGTTATGTAAAAATTCAAGTCATTCCATCGTCTACTTATCGAGTTTGCGGACGCAAACATACGGAACCTGATTTTTATGTATAAAGAAGATGGCGATAGGCTCATCCTCTTTCACATGACTGTAATAAGCTCTGCGAAATGTATGTGCACTGGTTACACCTCTGCCTACACCTTCAGGGATTACAGTGTGTGTTTACGTATGTATATTTATGTAATGGACAGCCTCCGTTGCGCAGTAAGCGAGTAGCCGGCTGTGAAACGAGAGGCCGTGGGTTCCGGGACAAATATTTGAGTGACAAACAGATATTTGTGTCCGGGGTCTGGGTGTTGTGAGACCGAAAGTCTCTCGTAGTCCCTGATACCCACAACACAAGACTCGTATCTTAGTGTGGGATCGGGTCTATGTGTGTAACTGTTGAGTGTTATTTATTTAATAAGTAGGTATATTGTATCCGCAGTTGCTAATTCTGATCATTCAAAATTATCTGCGTTGACTTTTGTTTACATTCTGCTAGTGGCCCCGGGCGTTGCCCTCTATAAACCGCCTTCTCTGTGGACCGAATTTTCGTTGAAAAAATAAGAAATTCAGATCTCGACAACAACGCCACCTATCGCTATCAAACTTCACAGGAACAATCTCTAGGCTAATCTGATGATTTCATGAAAATTTCATAAAAATTGCCCCAGCCGTTTCAAAGTATATAACGGCATACTGGTATAAACATTTTTTGTGTTTTATATAGATTTAACGGTGAAGGAAAACATCGTGAGGAAACCTGAGAATTCTCATAAGAGTATCGAAGGTATGTCAAGTCTACCAACCCGCATTAGGCCAGCGTGGTGGACTAAGGCCTACCTCATTAGTAGAGGACCCCTTTACGTTTACCCAGCAGTGGGACAATGTTTAATACAGGGCTAGTATTATATTATCATTAAATAGATTTAGTTTTTCAGCCCAAATGGCTGCTTTATAAATAGCCTTGAGTTCAAATCAGATTGTTTTAATGGTTTAAACAACTTCATCACGACCATCCAAGGATGTAACGAAATCGTGGATATTATTAAAGTTTTTATACTATTTGTCTGCGACTTTGACTGCATAGAATTTATAGCACAAATCGTCACGCTTGTATCACATAGGGTAGGCAGACTATAGATTTCCACTTTCCACGAACTACCATCTTTAGCTTCATCGGTTTTTGTCGGGGGTTCGATTGGGGTATGATATTTGGCCGGTCTGCGGCCTTCTGAATACTCTGACACTAGACCCTCGACCGCTTCTTCACCTTCTTGCCCATGGCGTAGTGTTAAGAAGCAAGCCGGCATGATTGTGTTGAGTAGCAGGGGATAGATTATCTCTCGCTACTCAATACTCTAATTAGATGGCACAGTGCTTACCATCAGGTTCAGTGTGGTCACGTTGCGGTGCCAGGACAAAAATCTCCTTTCGTTAATCTCGGCATGAATTGACGTCAATTTCTATGGCTATGGAAATGTTGGTATAGAATATCCGCATGAAATTAAGTCGGCTAAATTAGTGACATTATTAATATCAACTTTTTTTTGGCTCAGCAAAGTGACCACACTGCACCTGATGGTAAGCGCAGTGCTGCCCAATTAGAGTATCAAAAGAGAGACACTCCATTCCCCGCTACTCCCCTCTTATACCTCACTATAAAAAGGCTTTAACAATAATTAAAATTGACTACGGTTGAAACACGGTTTATTTCTCGGGCCTCAATTTCGAGCCAAATATGTATGATAGAATTAAACCCAAAAACTCACGGTTTGCAAATTAACGCCGTGTAAGGACAAGCAAAGTATTATAAGAAATATCTATTTATAAATTGTACATTTAATTTAGGAAATATTTGATAAAACACGATTTTAAATTATATTTAACTACCGATACGATAGGCTTCGCACGTTTATGCATGCAGGGGCGGTTCCGGCAGCAATTCTATCACTCCTTAGAATACCCCGGGATCACTGTGTAAGCGCCGAAGAAGGCCATCGCGAGGTTTTAGCTGGTAGTGTCGGGTGGGGTGTACATAGGGGGTAGGGACTCAGCCCAGCGGCAGCACGGATAGCCATCGTCCGAGCGTGGGAGTGCTGGGTCGTGAGACCGGCTAGTCCAGCATACCCGTATTATTCTTATTCCGCTTCCCCCCGGAGCGGGCGGCAGTAATAAAATGCTTTCCCCGCGAGAAAAAAAGGCTTCACACGTTTACTATGATCTTAGAAGATTGACACATGCCATCGCCAATTTTCTGGAAACGTTTATAAGATACTAGCTGAGGCTCGTGGCTCCGACCGCGTGGAGGTTTTTTTCGGGAGCAGAAGTATACAATCCAAGGAGTCGTCTTCTGCACTGAGGCACCTGTAGCGACCAGCCTCTCAGGTGTTGTGCCTGAATCTTGAGATTGCATCTAAAGAATACCTCATAAGTTTAACCTCATTTTTCCCCTTTTAGAGGTGATTTTTCAAAAACGTTGACACAGGTATTTCTTTATTTCCTACCAAAAGCCTTAATATGAATTTCCAGATCCCTAACTTGAGAAATGATGGATTTCCCATACAAATTTTGAACTCCTATTTGACCCCTTTCAAGATTGATTTTTGAGAAAAAAGAAGGCCTATGTCCTTCACCAGGATATAATCTAGTCCCTTACCAAATTTCATTACAATCCGTTCAGCCGTTTAGTCGTGAAGAGGTAACAAACAAACAGATTTACTTTCGAATGTACACTATTGGGATGGCTGGTAGGATTAACTACCTATTTATTATAAGAGAATACTCGTTTTACTATTATGTGATGAGAAATACTTGTTTTCATGTGTTTATATCTCAACGTTTTGTTATACTGGCACTAGTGCCGTCCAGTTAGTGTATCAAGTAGCGAGAGACATCCCTCGCTACTAAACACAATCCGGCCTGCTGAGTTGCTTCTTCTCACTACGCTATTAGAGGACGTGGAGAAACGGGCGAAGATCTAGACCGCTAGCGTTGGAGTAGTTAAGCACTGCAACAAACACCGGGTCACTAAAAGAGCCAAGAAGAGATGACCGATCCACTAAATGGAGGGATCCTCGTAAAATGTCTATTTATATTTTATTTATCCCTAGCACGGTTGCGACCACACTGCACCTAACGGTAAGCTCAGTCGATCCAGATAGAGTATCAAGTAGCGAAAGACATCTGCTGGTGGTTGGATATTCATATCGACCCGGATAGTGACCACCGTACACAGGGTGTAAACCCGCCATAGTGACACACGCAAGTGTATCGCGTTCCCGGATCCGTGTACATCCGGTATTTGTCGAGGATCTAGAGTTTGGGTACGATATTTGGCTGTGTTGCGGCCTTCTGAGTACACTGACAATAGACCCTCGACCGTTTCTTCACCTTCTTGCCCATGGCGTAGTGTGAAGAAGCAGGCCGGCATGATTGTGTTGAGTACTACTACTACTACTAGCCCTGTATTAAACATTGTCCCACTGCTGGGCACGGGCCTCCTCTACTAATGAGAGGGGTTAGGCCTTAGTCCACCACGCTGGCCTAATGCGGGTTGGCAGACTTCTCATACCTTCGAAAAATTCTCAGATATGCAGGTTTCCTCACGGTGTTTTCCTTCACCGTTAAAGCTAGCGATAATTAACATTTTAATACACACATAACTTTAGAAAAGTCAGAGGTGTATGCCACTTGGGTTTCAAACCTACGACTTTCGTCTTGACAGTCCGTACCGCAACCAACTAGGCTATCGCTGCTCATCATGTGTTGAGTAGCGGAGGATAGATCGTTTCTTGCTACTCGATACTCTAATTGAACAGCACTGCGCTTACCATCAGGTGCAATGTGGTCACTATGGCTGTCTTCTTCCTAACTACAAAGTTAGGTACATAAACTCATAACCCAGTACCCACCTTAGTAACAGTCGGCCAAACGATCGCAGAACAATCTCCACGAACTATGTGTGTCATTGGAATACTAATACGCATCACAATGCCCCTATGTTCACGAATATGCTAATATGACAGAACCGAACATTGCGATATTTGAAAAATCGTTGTTTTTAAACCCGCGGTATTTGGGACTCGTGTCAATAGATATACGGTTTGAAATTATTGCGTTTGAGCTGATAATTAATTATCCATTTGTAAATATATTTCGTTAATGCTGGCCCAGATTGGATATCAAATTTGTTAAATGAATCTATACTGTAATATTATAATCATAATATTATAATAATGTTATAAAGCTGAAGAGTTTGCTTGTTTGAAGGCGCAAACTCAGGAACTACTGGTTCGAATTACAAAATTATTTTAGTGTCGATAACCCATTTATCGAGAACGGCTATAATATGAATGAATACGCTATGACTTTAGGAGCGGAGCATCAATGAGAAATGTTGCAAAAACAGGGAGAATGTATTTTGAGAGCTTTCATTGCGTGCTTTCAAAAATAACCTCCACGCGGACGGAGCCGCGGTCAACAGTTAGTTTGTGATATTTTTAGTCAATATCAAAAAGGAGGAAGTTCCCAATTAAACGCGTATTTTTTTCATGTGTGAAACGGCCGAATATAGATAGAATTTTCTGAATCGTTATTTGTTCGATACGGTTTACCGTAGGTATCGTTTTTGCCGTATTACTTTAGTTTATCTTCACCTTCTTGCCCGTGGCGAAGTGTGAAGAAGCAGGCCGGCATGATTGTGTGGAGTAGTGGGGGATGTATTGTATATCGCTGATACTCTAATTGAACGGCACTGCGCTTACCATCAGGCGCAGTGTGGTCACTTTGCCGTGCCAGGATAAAAAAGTCGAGATATTATGACAGAATTCTATGTAAATAATAATAAAGGACACCCAACAGTCACACATAATTTTGATCCCACACAAAGGTGCGGTCATAAGTCTGTTGTGGGTATTAATTGCGGCAGACTTTTAAGTCTCAACTCAGACCCACAATGAATATTTGTCGATCACGCATCAACATTTGTGTTGGTATGGGATCGAACCCGTGAGTCGTAACCTCTCGCTGGACAGCCAGCTTCACTCACTGCGCCACGGAGGCTGCCAAAACGATGAACGATATCAGTAGATACATGTTTATAAAATCAACATACCAATGCAATACAGTAATACCCCGACTTACGCTACCCCGTTTTACGCGAATTCGGAGATACGTGGTTTTTCTTTTTGATGCCCGCGCGCATCAGCTCTCCCACTCACCCCTGTTAGTGTTGCGTTGACGACAGTTTCGAACTTGTTCCGCGTGGAATTGTTTTACGTACGCAGGGCGTTTTATTGATAACCTCTAATTTGTCATCGATTTTTTTTTACAAATTTTAGATACAATAGGATGAAGAGGGCGTTTCTACTGTAAAACGGGGAATAAATTACTGACTGATGAAATTTTGCGTGAGAAGAAGAAAACCTTAACTCGTTAGGCGACATTGTTAGAATATATGAAGCCTTCGACATCAAAATGACTTCGGTTTACGTCGTTTTATTCCTAACAATGTAAATTGTTTTCATTATCTAACATTTTATTAGACATGTTTCTTCTAAATTATTGTTTTCTTTAGACTCTGGTGCCGATTAAACAAAGGTACTACTTTATATGTTTAAATGTAAAGTTGAACCCCGACTTACGCGAATTCGACTTACACGGTTATCGCTCGGTCCCACCTATCGTGTAACTCCGGGGTGTTACTGTACTCAATATCTAAAAGAAAACCTAAAATTATCTTAAATGGGTAAGGCTCATATTTTAACGCTATCGCACAAAAGAAATCACAACGGAATGTGTCATAACTAAAATAATGTGTTACAACAGAATTTGTTAACCTTAGTAATATCAATAAAATGTCCTGATAAAACACTTACCAACATTTAGTTTCAAGCTACACAGCTTAGATAAAAAAAAACCTTTTTTAGTGTGTCTAGCATCTCTCCATTGCTTTCTTTTCATTTGTTTTTCTTTTTCACTCATATTTGCTATTTGTCTGTTTTTATTTTTCTCTGTATCTTCGACATATTTCGGCCGCGGCTCTTATAAACAATAAAAAGTAAAGATTAAATAAGTTCAAAAACAAAAATCTGGCTACTAAAAAAATCACGGTCTTAACTATGAAACAAGAAAATATTATTGTCATCTGAAATTTTTAAGTACAAATGATTCAATATTTATTAAGCATTATTAAGTAAACAACATCAATATCAGCATAATCATATCAACCCACTGCTGGACATATGCCTCTACCAACATTGTCCGCACTTCAACTTTTATTATGATGAGACTATCAATATGAATATGTTTAAATAGGTACATTAAAACATATTAAGCATAAGTTTCAGTGTCAGCAGTCGGGTTTGATATGAAACTCACTTTTTAGAAATTATGTTTTATAAATGTTGTGAAAAAATAAATACAATTAGTGTAGTGATAATAAATTAAATTGTTCTACAATATAACAATATACACCCACCTTAATAATTTCTGTCGCACAACGGATAGAATTTTCGACACGACCTGACCTAAAAAAATCATAACATGTAAATTAATAGATATAGCCTCCAAACACTATCACTAAAGAAATGATTTTTCTATATGATTTAAAACTACAAATCAGGACAGCTAATTAATTAATAAAAATTCAAAAGAATGAATCTTACCTTTTCTTAACGATACATTGTCTTCTCCAACACGTTCTTCCAACTGGCATGCAGAAAAAACGGCGGAATCGTTTAGAAATGTGTCAATACGATGACCCAGTAATGCCACTTCAAATAAATTAATTCTTTATGGCAGATTATAAACAAGTTCGGGAAATATCGCGTTACACAACGGAATGAAATTGCGGACACCTCTTAAATTGTATTTCGTTTAATTTTGTAGTTAAGATCCAATAGAACAAGATTTATACGATAATAAACAGTCATAGTGATAAAAAAAATTTATATGTAGTGATTTGTGTCGAGTGGGCGTATGCGGACATCAACAAAATGTATGGAACGAAAAAGTAGACCTTTTTTTAATTGAATGTATAAAAATAAATAATAGAAATATATTTATGAAAAAAAATTACATAATAAAGAAATATACATACTTAATTTTGTTTTTATAAAAAGTAGATTTAATAATATATTTTTTTTTGTAGTCAAACTCTTCGGACATCCAGTTTTTACAAAGTATAAAAATATGAACCTTACCCAAATGTGAAAATTAAAAACCAACTTCAATAATTAACACAAATAATAATAAATTCATACAAAAAATAGAAGACTTTTAAAGTCAAAGCAAATTCCAACAGCAAAGCAATTGGTAACTAGGAATCAAACCCAAGGCCTGGCCGATTACATACCCTAAGTACACCTACACCAATGCGACCATTATTGCCCATTATAACCATCAACCAAGAAATCAAACAGAATTTAATGAAGTCATATCCCAAGAATGACTTCTCCTATTCCAAATAATTCACGTTAAAAAATCTTGAAACCGTTCATCGTGCTTCCATTTTCCTCTAAGGAAAATGTCGTGCACACGGAAATGTATGCAGTCATTTATATTCAAAGGACAACTGGTTCCAGTAATGCAACGAGATTCTAATGTAATTTAGGCTGGTGGTAGGATATTCATATGCGCCCGGATAGCGACCACCGTACACCCTGTAAAACCCGCCATAGTGACACACGCAAGTGTGTCGCGTTCCCGGATCCGTGTACATCCGGTATTTGTCGGGGATCTAGAGTTTGGGTACGTTGTTTGGCTGTGTTGCGGCCTTCTGAGTACTCTGACACTAGACCCTCGACCGCTTCTTCACCTTCTGGCCTCATGGCGTAGTGTGAAGAAGCTACACAGCAGGCCGGCATGATTGTGTTGAGTAGCGGGGTATAGATTGTCTCCCGCTACTCGATACTCTAATTGCACGGCACATGAAATAAATATAACTTAAAACTTTGGAATTACTATGTTCTTTTTTGTAACAGCGGCCATGAAGTAGTAATTTTTTTGTTTATGATTGTTTGTCAATAATTATAGAACTTCATAGACTTCATAGAAAATCTAAGTGTGACTGCCACGTGAGTTCAGTTGCTTGTTCCCCAACTTGTTCCCTATCCCAAAAGTGCCCAATGTGCCTACAGAAGTTTTCACTTCAAAATCATAATATAGGACTAGTATATAGTAAACTACGGAACCTATAAAAGTCCCCCGTCCTTGTCGTTTACTGTAAAAACGCAAAAGATATAACATTTGTGAATGCGAATTGTAAATGCAGTGTACCAAGGCTAGGTTCATCAGTGAACGATCAGCAGTGAGTTAGTGTTGGACAGTGATGTATCGATATGAGTATTGTTGGTGTTTTTATCGATAGTCTTGAATAGATTCTTAGGGCTTGTGTAGACTCGATAGCTTTAGATCTACTAGATTTTTTTCCCACGATGGTGGCAAACAAGCTCACTACCCACCTGATGGTAAGCGGCTACCGTAGCCTATACACGCTTGCCACACTAGGAGCATCACGTTGCCGACCCTTCCTAAACCTATTTACTCCCTTCTTGAAGAACCCCATACTGTAGCCCCTTTGGAAATCGGCAGGCAGCTTATTCCATTTATGGGCTTTTAGACAGAACCAATAAACTTATGCATGCATGTGAAGTGAGTGCAAAATGTGTGGTGACCGGCATTGTGTGTTTATTTTACGCAGCCTGGTTTATTCCCACGATGATACGACAAACAATAGTAATGCATCTGTTAAATTGTCTTATGTTGAAACAAGCGAACAAATTACTTCATAGTTTATGCCATTTTTTTTATCCTGGCACGGCATATTGACCACACTGCACCTGATGGTAAGCGCAGTGCCGTCCAATTAGAGTATCAAGCAGCGAGACACAATCTATCCCTCACTACTCAAGAAAATCATGCTGGCATGGTGTGTAGCTTCTTCACACTGTGCCATGGACAAGAAGGTGAAGAAGCGGTCGAGGGTCTAGTGTCAGAGTACTCAGAAGGCGTGACGTGACAACACGGCCAAACATCTTACCCAACTCTAAACCCACGATAAAAACCGGATGTAGGTACCCTGGCTGATCCCGGAACGCGACATACGTGCGTGAGCCACTATGACGGGTTTTACACCCTGTGAACGGTGCGAGCTATCCGGGCGGATATGAATATCCTACCACCAGCCAATTTAAAAAACTTGAGAAAGAAACCCCCCCCCCCCCCCCTTTTTTAGCTGTTAATCTTTAAAAAGTTTTTTGTCTCTCGTATAAACTCTCGAAGTGCACTCTAACAAATATAGAAAGAATTAAGTATCAAAAACGGTTGTTTGGCAGAGATGACTTGTAACATAAAAATAGCTGAATTCCTTCTCGTTTTTTGAATGCTGTCTTTAAAATCATACAAAATAGTATAAAAAACATCTCTTTCAACCGACATGACGCTCAAACCGTTTCACCGTGTTTAAGGCAGAATTTAAATAATCACTTAATTAGAGATTCATAAATATTTATAAGGTACCAAGGTCCTTTTATGCTTAAGAAATGACATCAATCTTATTTTGGCTTGTTATAAAACAGCTATGTATTTTAAATTTAGGACACCTTTTAAGAAGTGTGCTTATAAGTTCATGTTGCTAGTGGACACAGGCCTCCTTTACTAAGGGAGAAGGGTCGGGCTTTAGTCCGTCACGCTGGCCTAAGCCGGCTTGGTAGACACACCTTCGAAATTCTTTTGGACAATTGGACCCTGTTAAGCAGAAAAGATCCAACCCACATTTTTTCTAACATCGAGTTAAATACATACCTCAATTAGTTACTGCATAGTAAATTCGCTGTTAAACTTTAAATTGCAAACTCAAAAGTATGAAAGCATCTATTGGATCTTTTCTGCTTAACAGGGTCCAATTAGCAGATAAATAAATAATAATAACTAATACCAAACAGTCACACACATAGCCCCGACCCCACACTACGAGTCTTGTGTCGTGGGTATCAAGGACTACGAGAGACTTTGGGTCTTACAACACCCAGATCCGACACAAATATCTGTCTGTCACACAGACATTTCTCCCGGTGTGGTGTCGAACCCACGGCCTCTCGTTTCACAGCTGGCTACTTTTATCTTTTTTTTAGTGCCTTGATAGGCAGACGAGCCATACGGGCAACCTGATGGTAAGTAGTCACCGCCGCCCATAGACTTCTGCAATGCCAGGGCACAGCAAAGCCGCTGCCTAGCGTTGTGCCGCTGACTGTCCCAGATTTGCAAGTTATCTCTGTAAAGTGTCACACTGCTGAAAGAAAAGCCTTATTAAGGAGAGGAGTCCTAAGTCCCCCATGCGGGTTGGTAGAATTCATATATGTATTTCTTGTCTCTCAAACTTACTAAATAAGTTTTATTCTGATATCCATATTTAACTCTCATAGGTATAACAGGTAATCTCTATAATAGGTAATTCTTCACGGTCATGTGTTTTTTGGCATACGTAATTTAAGCAATTAAAACACGTCTTCATTTTTTTGGGAAGTATAATTATCTCTGACTAGTTGTTCCTCGCGTCTCCCACGTGATAGACATTCGCTCCGCTCCCATGGGTCGTAACGTGATATCAGATAGACTTTAACCTATTTTAATAAATTAGTTATAAAATACAAAAATAATTTCTCAAATCTGACGGGTGGATCCAGCGATTCGCGCGTTTAAACAAATACTTCAGTTTTATATTAGTACTAGCTGTGAACCGCGGCTCCACCCGCGTGGATTTTATTTTTGGGAGCTAGCTTGGTAGCTCATAATCGTAATCACTTCATATCTCACCACACATTATCGCCGTAATACAGCTATTGTGAAATATAAATATTCATAACTTTTGATTTAATAGAAACATGTTATTCCGTTATATATTTTTAGATGTTAACCAGCCTATAGCTAGATTCGTCTTTAGCTTGAAATATTCGGCCTCAGCACGGTTGATTCTTGGACTCGGTTTCTACTCTGACCTGTTTAAAAGCCTCACAACAAAGTTCCGAGATAGAAGTAAAAATGAGAAATGAAATGAATAAAGAAATACACCCAACAGTCACACACATAGTTCTGACCACACACTAGGTAAAACCTGTATCGTGGGTAAGAACTACGAGGAACTACGGTCCCACAACACCCAGACCCGAAACATATATCTGTCTGTCACACAAATTTATCTCGGTGCGGGACTCAAACCCACAGCCTCTCGTTTCAGAGCCGGCTACTCGCCCAATGCGCCACGGAGGATGTCAATGAATCAATATTTTCGACATAGTTTCTATACGAATACAGAATCACGAAGGGATAGGCAGAGATGCCTAGGTTTAGCCTAGCATTTTTGAGTAAATATGTAGTACATAAAAAGCCTATTACTACTTCAGGCATAAATTCCAATCCGGAACAACTTTCTAGTAACTATACACGAACTATATTTACCTGGCTTGGGATTTGAACCCAGACCTTGTAATTTATCACGTACGCTGCCATGTAGATCAATAAAGTATGTCTTCCCTAATCCTCGTATAACAGCCTCCGTAGTAGGCGTGTAGCCGCCTGTGAAACGAGAGGCCGTGGGTTCGATTCCCACACCGGGACCAATGTTTGTGTGACAGACAGATATTTGTGTCCGGGGTCTGGGTGTTGTGAGACCGAAAGTCTCTCGTAGTGCCTGATACCCACGACACAAGACTCGTATCTTAATGTGGGATCGGGACTATGTGTGTTATTATTATAATCCGAAGTCTTCTTGTCGCCAAAAAACACAATAATCAATAATAACTATGAACTTTATTCGTAACGGGAAATACACTGTTATCGTACTATTTCAGTTATTTTTTATAATTTAAAATTAAATGTTTATAAATTGATTTTGCACTTCATAATAGCATATAGGCTAAGAGCTAGACATTGTTAAGTAATACGTTTGTATGTCCTATTGTCGACGATATTTGCAAATAATTTGATTAGTGGTAGAGCCACGCTGTCGACATATTTGTCTACAGCATGAATGGGTCGGCTCGACCGGGGTAGTACCACTGTCTCACAAAAAACCAATGTAAAGTGACAGTTTACTGTCGCGTTTCGTATGGTAAGTGAGATATCCGGAGGCCCAGATTCCCCCTTCCCTTCCCTAACCCTTATTCCTGTCCTTTAGGTCGACAGCGCATACATGATACTTTCGGTATTGTGGATGTTCATGGGCGGTGGAGATCACTTAACATCAGGTGACCCACTGGCTCGTTTGTCGGACTATGATATATAAAAAAAATATTATGGTTAACAGCCACCGTGCTGCAGTGCCTGTGAAACGAGAGGTCGTGGGTTCGATTACCACTCCGTCACAACTGTTTGTGTACAGACAGATATTTGTTTCGCGTCTGGGTGTTGTGGGATCGTAGTCCCTCGTAGTTCTTGATACCCGTGACACAGGTTTTACCTAGTGGAGGTCAGAACTATTTAGTTGACTGTTGGGTGTATTTATTAATATGTAAAAATTGTAAAACAAAAATAATTTTTTTTTAGTGCCTTGATAGGCAGACGAGCAGACGGGCCACCTGATGGTAAGTAGTCACCGCCGCCCATAGACTTCTGCAATGCCAGGGCACAGCAGAGCCGCTGCCTACCGTTTATTACTTTCCGTGTTACTAAATATCCATCAAATTGGCATTAATTGTTCAACATTAGAATCGATCATGTGACCTTATATTCATAAACATACAAGTACTACCTTCATAAGAAAATCACACCGAAATACACTCATTTTGTCCTTGAATGTTTCCACAAAACTACGAAAAGAAGAAACATAAATACAAAACTGGTGTTTACTAACCTGATGTTAAAATACGGGACATTGTAATAAAACTTAAGCACATAGTATAAATTTAAATGTATGATAAAAAGAAGCAGTTTTTGAAACGATAGTTTGCTGTAACCAGTTATGTGTACAGTATGAATGGAACATCTGGATCGGGTGTAATTATATAAATGCACAATCACGCCTGTAATCCACGAAGGGGTAGGCAGAGGTTTAACCAGTACACCCACTACCCACTTTTCGCCGAATTTATTACGGTCCTATAGGGGGCGAGCGTATTGATATACCGGGTATAATTGTCTCGCAAAAAACTTTGCTGGTGGTAGAATAGTCATAACCGCCCGGATAGCGACCACCGTACACAGGGTGTAAAACCCACCATAGTGGCACATGCCAGTGTGTCGCATTCCGGGATCAGCCAGTGTATATCCGGTTTTCGCGGGCGGTCTAGAGTTGGAGTACGATGTACTTTGACATTAGTCGCTCGACCGCTTCTTCACCTTCTTGCCTATGGCGTAGTGTGATGAAGTAGGCCGGCATGGTTGTGTTGAGTAGCGGGGGATAGATTGTCTCCTGCTACTCGATACTCTAATTGGACAGCACTGCGCTTACCATCAGGTGCAGTGTGGTCACTTTGCCGTGCCAGAATAAAAAAAATACCTAAATGAAGAAACAATTTAGGGTGATATAAATCTGAGTATTTCTATACTATGCAGTTGCTTGTCCGTGTTGAATAATATTACTCTTCTTTGATTCAAACTCTATTTTTCTGAACACCAAAAAACAATTAAAATCATGATATAATTTTTGCTTCCAGCTATCAATCCTACAATTATTATAATATTATGTATACTAGCTAAATGCGAAATTAGGTAATTTATGTATAAAATTAAAAGAAGCTAAGCAAACTTAGCACTAATATTTAATAGATATTAAAAGTATGTATATCTTCGGACATATTATGCGGTTCAAAGCATCATCTGGAAAAACAGAGCATTGTAAGCCAAATAGAAGGCCGACGTGCTCGAGGAAGGGCACCTACAAGGTGGTCACATACAGTGAGGAAAGCGGTGGGCGGCAGCATGCAATGGGTGGTCCACGTGGCTCAAGACTGCACACAGTGGCGAGCGACGACATGTGTTCGCGATCCTCAGTATTGAGGGAACGAGGAAGAAGAAGATTAAAAGTATGAAAAAAGGATAATACCTAGTTTCAAGCGTAACAACATCTGCACCAGGATATAATAATGTCGCATAAGAGGTTAAACAAGGCATCACTCGTAAAACCGTCTTTATACACGATGACACATAACTACTATGTGACAAAAAGTTATAAAAAATAAAAATTCCTACTCGACTATGTCTGCCTCAGTGGCAGTTTGTTATTGCATACGCTGTACGTCTGCTGTGCTAAGGTCTCAGGTTTTATTCCCGGATCGGGCAAAAGTGATATTGGGTTGTTCCACCACGAAATATCCAGTATCAGCCCCGAGTCTGGAAATGTGTTCTATATGATGATAGGCTCGACCCGTACCAAATTATGGAACGGTAATAAACTCTACGTAATGTGTACTGGCTACACCTCTGACTACCCCTTCAAGAATTATAGGTGAGTCCATATTCATGTATTAAATAATTTTAACATCAAACAAACTTTTACAAAACTAAATCTAATTAGGTAAGAAATATAATGATAATGGTGTGCAGTTTGCGCTAACTTAAATAAATTCAAAGCGAGTTGTTACGTCATGTCTGGTTTCTGTAAAACAGTGGCAACAGTGAACCTGTACCCGGTATGGCGATAGGCTCGCCCCCTATCAGATTATGGGACCGAAATTCGGCGAATAGTGGATGTACTAGTTACACCTCTACCTACCACTTCGAGGATTACGGCGTGAGTGTATATGTATGTATAATTGATACTCATTAAACTTTTACCTTAGCAGCAGCGTATTTTTACCTACCACGTATGTAATTTTGAATAAAATTAAAGTTGTTAATAACCTCTTCACATCTCTCATATAAAAACATCATAAAATCACATCTCATAAAAACAAAAACACGTTTAACAAAACGCCATTCAGTTAACACCGACCTCGCTAGCTGCGCGCCTACAAACGCATTCTCATAGTATTTTAAATCGGACACGATAGTTTCTTAACCAGTCAAATTATAAACACCGCGGGCGATACACGAGTCCTGCAGTGTTGTGAAAATGTGGATCGTACTGACCTTAGTCGGCTTGGTGTGCGGAGCGCCGACCAACGTCGGAAATAACTACGATGTTATCAATCAGTTCTCGTTCCGACTCTTACTTAACACTTACGAATTCCAATCGAGTTTTGGAAGTAAGAATGTCGCCATCGCCCCCGTGTCTGTCTGGAGCCTGTTCTCTTTACTAACAGAAGGATCAGCAGGTCAAACGTTTACAGAACTAGTAAATCAGTTAGGGTTGCCAAATGATCTGCGGGCGACGCAAAATCTACATCTATCAGTGAATAATGTGTTGAAGTATAATGACAGAGATGTGACCCTAATTGGACAGTCGGCGATGTTCTCGGATTGTTCGTTGGAAATCCACCCAGAGTTTTGCAGATCAGCGGATTTGTACAGCACGGACGTTTATTCTGTGGATCCTAGTAACACTACTAAATTAGCAGCAGATATAAACTACTATATTTGCACTACTACAGGAGGAAAAATCTTTAATGCCGTAAAACCACAGAATCTGGAGAATCTACGCATGGTTTTAGTCGACGCTTTATACTTCAAAGCTAATTGGACTCATCCCTTCGATCCTACGCATACAAAAGAAGCTGAGTTCCAGAATTCTCAAGGCCGAACCATTGGCAGTGTGAATATGATGTACCACAAAGCACCACATAAGCACCAAGACGTAGAAGAAATCGGAGCTCAAGTAATAGAAATGACTTATGGTAAAGACGCACAATTCTCAATGTTAGTTCTTTTGCCTTATGAAGGAATGCCGATAAAGAAGTTACTGGAAAACCTAGCAGCAAAACCTGAAGCTTCATCAAAACCGAATTGGTTAACGAACTTCCTATCAGAAGAAGAAAACAGCGTCGACACATACATACCAAGGTTCCTTATGTCAGCAAAATCTGATTTAATAACTCCTTTGAAATACACTGGTATAGTATCTATATTCGACCCACAGAAAGCTGAACTGCCTGGAGTTTCAGCAAGCCCTCTTTTCGTCTCCTCAGCAACACAAAATATTGAATTAGAAGTGACCGAGGAAGGCACTGTGGCAGCTGCAGCGACTGTTGCTGGCTTAGAAGACAGAATTTTGGGTCCAAGATTTGAAGCTAACAGAGAGTTTGTGTTCTGTATAATAGAAAGGAATACTAAGATGGTGCTCTTCGCTGGAATTTACGAAGAACCTTCAGTGGTTTGAGTGAAAACTACTAACGTTTTCGGCTTCGTTTAAGTTATTAACAAGAAAATAGTGACTATTACGGAATATATTACAATGTTTTTTGTGGAGTTAAACGCGATCGAAAGCTTTAAGAATAATATTGATGTGCGTGTTATTATGTTGTTAAGCGCCGTTTAGCGTGACTTGTTCGTATACGGAAATATTAAATGCGTTAAAAGGTGATTTGATGTTAAACATCATTTTTATTTATATCCTTGTTTTTTGTGATACGACGATTAATCATAATTTCATTATTTATTCTTTGGACATTGTATAACTGCAATGATGGACCCTTATGATATTTGGTAACTAAATGCAACACATATTTTAACCTACATCAAACAAAGTATAGACAGAAAGGAATCAAATAGAAGTTCCTGGAAGAAGATATATAGTTAAATCGATTCACATTCCAATTCATAAAGATCGATAAACAAATAAGTACTCTTATCATGGAGATCAAACCTAATCGATAGAACGTACATCAAAATAATAGCAGCTTAAGTTTGATTACTGAGTTACATGGCAATTATAAAAACAATAGAGAAATAAATTTTGAAATATTTTAAGTTGACATAATTTTTAACTATGCAACACGAAATGTCAATCATATTATGTCACATGTGTGCAGAAGTTTGCCTTCGAGTTCAATATTGTATATATGCATAATTTAAAAATCGACTAAAAAAGGCATATAATATGTTGAAATAAAACTAATTTTACGGATTATATCGTGATTCATTTTAGAAAACCATTAAGTTTGACAGCTTCCGTGGCGCAGTTGGAGGATAGTCGGCTGTGAAACGAGAGGCCGTGGGTTCGAATCCCACACCGGGACAAATGTTTGTGTGACAGACAGACATTTGTGTCCGGGGTCTGGGTGTTGTGAGACCGTGCGTTTCTCGTAGTTCCTGATACCCACAAGGCACAACACAAGACTCGTATCTTAGTGTGGGGTCGGGGCTATGTGTGTGACTGTTGGGTGTTATTTATTTATTAAACTATTCAATTCCGATATAATTTGCAAAGTCATTATTATCTACGAACGTGATTTTGATATCGCGTTGGAGTCACTTTTACAAATTTTTTGAAGGATTTGGCTTTGTTTATACGAACAGCTTGCCTGTCAAAAACTCTACCTAGAGGAAAGCGATGAACCCATAAAAAGATGATTGACAGGGTGATAATGAAATCCAGATCTGTCTCAGTGCATATTCTACTGCTTCTAGACTATGCATAAAATACATTGCATCTAAAATTAGGTGTAGTGTAAGATGTTTATGTCAATAACCCTTACCACTCGAGTCTCAAAGGATATTAAAAAAATAAATAGTACGGAGTAAATACAAGCCAAAATCAATTTTATTTCTATAACATTAAAGTTAATAATCATAAAAAGTACACCGACTTAAATAAAAAACTATATGCGTTTTACTATTATGCGTCACTATAAAATTTGAGGGTTGTCCTTGATTTTTCTGAGATCCCATCATCAGAGCCTGACTTGGTACCAATGGGACCACCTGGGAAGTATACCCTTTTAAACAAAAAAATAATTTTTCGAATCGGTCCAGGCGTCTTCGAGTAATCAGGTAACATACATAAAAAAAAGATTCCGAAGAATTGTTAACCTTCTCCTTTTTTGAAGTCGGTTAAAAATTGCATGTAAGAGCGGCGTGTGTGCCAGTATTTTTGGCGCGCCGGCATACCATTTGAGAATTCTTAGTTATTAGATTTAACAGCATGTTGCCATGATGATATTTTCCTTGTTAACTTATCTATGTAAATTTAATTATGTAATACTGTGGTGGCCCGCATTGACAACGCATGAAAACTTTACAAGACAACCTACGTAGTGGACGAGTGCATGTCTAGAGGTTCTAGGTTCGATTCCGTCACTGTTGCGGGATTCGTAAATATTTGTTAGGCAACAAACTAAAAAAAAATATTTCTTACTAGATGTTGCCCGCGGCTCCGCCCGCGTGGAGTTTATTTTCTGAAGAAATTGTATACAATCCATGGAGGCATCTTAAGCTATTACACTTTTCTATATTTTGCTATCTCTTAGGCAGCGTGCATTTATCCGGGATAAAAAGTGGCCTAATTTTATGATCCCTAAACTGCCACTGTGCAAAAAATCATGTCGATCCCTTGCTCTATGAAAACTAAACTATCCCACGGGAACTGTACATTTTTTCGAGATAAAAAGTAGCCTATGTGCTATTCCAGACTCTAATCTATCTGTGCCAAATTCAACCAGATCCGTCCAGACGTTGTAGCGTGATTGAGTAACAACCATCCATCCATCCATCCATCCAAGCATTCGCATTTATAATATTAGTAGGATTCAAGTTATTCTTAAAATTCTAAATCATACTAAGCCGAATGATAAAAATAACATACAAAAGGTCGAAAGACAATCCCATTGTGTTTTTATTTATATTCTCATGATTATGATCAAAATTACTATCATAAAGGAAATTTAACAGACGTTCCGCATGTTATATGTACGTATCTAAATACTCTAAGGTACGTATACAACATACGCTGTTTCATTATAATAATAATACCAGCCCTGTATTAAACATTGTTCCACTGCTCACGGGCCTCCTCTACTAATGAGATAGGCACCACGCTGGCCTAATGCGGCTAAACATTCGAAATTCTTATGAGAATTCTCAGGCATGCAGGCTTCCTCACGATGTTTTCCTTCACCGTTAAAGCAAGCGATAACTAACAATGAATATACACGTAACTTTAGAAAAGTCAGAGGTGTATCCCATTTCGGTTTTGACAGTCCGTATAATTTTTTTATTCTGGCGCGGCAAAGTGACCACACTGCACCTGATAGTAAGCGCAGTGCCGTCCAGATAGAGTATCAAGTAGCGAGAGACAGTCTATCCCCCGCTACTCAACAGAATCATGCCGGCCTGCTGTTTAGCTTCTTCATATTACGCCTAAAGGACCCAGGATCATAGGAGGGAGGGAACACGGTAGCTGGCAAACTGTTCCACAGCTTGATGCTGCGGCAAAAATACGAATTTGCGAACCTCTTGGTTCGGGCCGGGGAAGTAGACACCACGAAGCTGTGGCTCCGCAAGCCAGTACGCGTGGTTCTGGTATGGAAGGGAGAGGATGGGATAAGATCAAACAATTCTTCAGAGAATTCGCCATGATACAGACGGTAGAACACGCTAAGCGAGGAAATATCCCTACGCAGCTGTATAATGGTGTCTTTTGGACACGCACAAAAAGATTAAGACACTTATATGGCCTTTAAATCTTGTAGTAACGTTAAAACTTCATTATAAAGGATTTTCGTCAAATATCTACTCGGAAGACCCTATAAATTTAAATACTATCATCAGAATAAGAAGACTCATTTTAGTGTCCGTAGCGCAGCGGGGCAGTATCCGGCCGTGAAACGAGAGGCCGTGGGTTCGTTTCCTGCACAAATGTTTATGTGACAGACAGATGTTTGATGGGGTCTGAGTGTTGAGACCGTAGTGACCGTAGTAGTCCCTCATAATTCTTGATACCCACGATACAGGTTTGACCTAGTGTGGGGTCAGATGTGACTGTTGGGTACATTTACTATTATTGAGATCAGCGCGATACAATAGGGTAGGTTCCCGTATTCAATGTTGTATTATTCGATATGCAACCGAATATAATACCCAAAAGAAACCCTTTTGCGAAAACAGAATCAAAATTGTTTGAAAATTGAGGTCACTATATTTATTTTAAATATTGGTATGAGCAAAAATGGTTACATGGAACATATCACTATCTGCCTCACACAACGGCACAGTAATGGCCATTCTGAAAACCGTGACGTACGGGTCATATGCATCCTTTTACTGTGATTTGACAATTACTTTCAGCAGATTTTAATGGGGTCTAATTTACTTATTTTTTTTCGGATTCATAAAATTATTTTGAATAAAGTTTTAGGTAATGTAACTTGTTGATTAAATTAATAAACAAAATCGTGTTAACTACCCTATTCTTGCAAATTACAAGCCATACATATTTTTTAACATAGCGTCAAGTCAAGGTGAAGAGTGGGTCATATGTCTTGTCCCACCATGGGTATGCAACAAATACCTACTCTTTATCATCATCATCATCAGCCGGTGTCAGTCCACTGCTGGACGTAGGCCTCTCCCAAGATGCGCCACTGAGCCCGATCTTCAGCTCTTCTTTTCCAGTCACTGTCCACCGCTTTGCCTACTCTTTAGTGCAAAGTCCCTAGACATTTTAACCATAGAGGAAACGGTTTGACCTTATAGTAATCCAAACACAATTAAATCAGACCTCGTATGCAAATGACATTAACATTTTTCATTACTACAACATAATGGTTTGCAAATCACATGACTTCACTTAATTCATGGAATCAAATGGAAAATTGTAATGGTGGAAATCTTTATAAATTGTACCGCATGATGTGCAATGATTGTATCTATGCCTACATCTAATGCGGAGGTTTTGGAGCGTATGCAACATTTTTGATAATAAATAAATACACCCAACAGTCACACACATAGTTCTGACCCCACACTAGGTCAAACCTGTATCGTGGGTATCAACAACTACGAGGGACTACGGTCCCACAACGAAACAAACATATGCCACACAGATATTTGTCTCGGTGCGGGAAACGAACCCACGGCACCTTGTTTCACAGCCGGTTGATCGCCAGTTGCGCCACGGAGGATGTCGAGTCTGATGATCTGTATTTTACATACATACATATACACTCACGCCTGTAATCCCCGAAGGGGTAGGCAGAGGTGTAACCAGTACACCCACTTTTCGCCGAATTTCGGTCCCATAATGTGATAGGGGGCGAGCCTATCGCCATGCCGGGCACAGATTCCAGACTCCGGGCTAATACTGAGGAATTTCTAGATAGAAAAACTGAATATCACTTTACCCGACCCGGCAATCGAACCCGAGACCTCAGCACAGCAGATGTCGTAACGCAAACACAATTACAACTGCGCCACCGAGGATCGAGATCTGTATTTTTTTTTAATAATTTATTAAAGGCAATACAGAATACAATCAAATGACAAACAAAATACACAGTAATTCTTATCTAGACTGTACTCCAAAATCTGTGCCCAAATAATGAGTAATAAATATGTACATATGTAAAATTACATTTTAAATAATACGATTACAGTGCCTACGTACCTGTATTTGGTATTTTAAGAATAATTTGCATTTTTTTAGGAGTTACTATCGGGTGAGACATTTACTCGTTTTTTATCCTGGCACGCAGTGACCACACTGCACCTGATGGTAAGCGTAGTGTCGTTCAGTTAGACATTTGACATTTACCTAAAAAAACTTTTCATGTTTTATTAACCAACTAATTTTCAATTAGTTACTGCATAGTACTATTTTTATAGACTGCCTCGGTGGCGCAGTTGTAATTGCGCATGTGTTACGACTGCTGTGCTGAGGTCTCGGGTTCGATCCCCGGGTCGGGTAAAGTGATATTGGGTTTTTCTATCTAGAAATTCTCAGTATTAGCCCGGAGTCTGGAACCTGTGCCGGTATGGCGATAGGCTCGCCCCCTATCACATTATGGGACCGAAATTCGGCGAAAAGTGGGTGTACTGGTTACACCTCTGCCTACCCCTTCGGGGATTACAGGCGTGAGTGTATAGGTAGGTACTATTTTTAAATTCGCTGTCAAACTTCAAACTGCGTTTTCTCAAAAGTATGAAAACGTCAGTTGGATCTTTTCTGCTCAACAGGGCCCAATTATAGCAACACTGTTACAAGTCTTATCGAACCGACCTCCTCGTCACAGCTTAATGATTAATAGATAAGTCACGTATTTACCGTGTATTTACCCATGTTGATTTTCCGGCACTGAGTAACAGATCCTTGGGGCCGTCGTAAATTATAGTATGACACACTTTAACTCGAAAAGGGTTTAAAGCACCTTATGATACATTTTCCTAGAATACTTTTAGATTATCTAAATATTGCACAGTAATTTTTTTTTATCCTGGCACGGCATCTGACCACACTGCACCTGATGGTAAGCGCAGTCCAGTGAGAGTATAGAGTAGCGAGAGACAGTCTATCCCCCGCTACTCAACACAATCATGCCGGCCTTCTCCTTCACACTACGCCATGGGCAAGATGGTGAAGAAGCGGTCGAGGGTCTAGTGTCAGAGCACTCAGAAGGCCGCAAAACGGCCTAACACGTACCCCAACTCTAGACAAAAACCCTGTGTACATTGGCTGATCCCGGAACTAGACACACTTGCCAGTGTGCCACTATGGATATGAATATCCTACCACCAGCTAATTAGCTAGCAGCTAAAACTTAACTTACTTAGATTACATTTAACTGGGTTTATACTGGTTGCCATAGTAACCCATATTAATTTACTCATTAACCTGGTTTAAAATTAGCCAGTACTTTACAATAATGGCAATAGAGAAAATCATTTATTTAAAACCACGCCGTATATTTTATGTTAAAATATTCAATTTTATGTAAAAGTAAGTACGTCATAAATGCATTTAAAAAAACCCACACGTAAAACCCAATCAATAAAATTGGATATAATCGAAAGTGTTTAGATATAAAGATAGTAAAGCTAATGTGGGCTAGTCGGTGAAATTCCGATGATATTATAAGCGATTTCACTTTTATTTTTATTTGTATGTGAAGCTTACGGCTATATTTACAAATCAGGTTAAATATATAGGAAGATATATGCCAATGGGCTAGTTGACTGTTTTTGGAAAACCGTTTTATATTATTCTTCATGGTCTTTATTATTGAAATATTATGAAATATTAGGGCTTCGGGCATATCGAAACAACAGGACATCGTTTGAATGCTCGTCTAATGGACCTGAGACTGAAGAGATGCCGCGCTTTGTTGAAGCGGTACGCGGGAAAAAAATATCGGGAAATTCTTTTTTCAGATGAAAAATTTTTTACCGTAGAAGAGAGCTACAACATACAAAATGATAAGGTGTACGCACACAGTAGTGAAGAAGCGAGCAACCGTATTCCGCGTGTCCAACGAGGTCATTTTCCATCCTCGCTCATGGTATGGTTGGGAGTTTCTTATTGGGGCTTAACAGAGGTACATTTTTGTGAGAAAGGTGTAAAAACGAATGCAGTTGTGTATCAAAATACAGTCCTGACGAACCTTGTGGAACCTGTTTCTCATACCATGTTCAATAACAGGCACTGGGTATTCCAACAAGATTTGGCGCCAGCTCATAGAGCGAAGAGCACACAAGACTGGCTGGCGGCGCGTGAAATCGACTTCATCCGGCACGAAGACTGGCCCTCCTCCAGTCCAGATTTGAATCCGTTAGATTACAAGATATGGCAACACTTGGAGGAAAAGGCGTGCTCAAAGCCTCATCCCAATTTGGAGTCACTCAAGACATCCTTGATTAAGGCAGCCGCCGATATTGACATGGACCTCGTTCGTGCTGCGATAGACAACTGGCCGCGCAGATTGAAGGCCTGTATTCAAAATCACGGAGGTCATTTTGAATAAACTTTAGTGTCATAAGAATCTATGTTTTGTTAAGTTCATTTTGGTATATAAATGGTTACATAATGAATAAACTTGTTTCAATTATTTTATATTAAACATGTGACAGAATTTATGACCTGTCTAGGTATATGTATATTGTCTCTGGCTACTTGATACTTAATGATACCCAAAGTGATCTACATCGACCCCCGGCGACGACGACCTATGAGGGGTCCATGTGAGCGAAAAATGAATAAGGGCTCTATGGGATGTCCACACCACACCTCCTACCTACTAAACTAAGCTAAAAATTGTTTTATTTCATGTCTCCTCTCTTTATTTCATGCTCTCTTTTCTGTCATGATCAATGTAGGTCACTACTTAACACAATTCCTTTGACCTCTGTTGAAACACAGTTCGCGAAACAATGAGTATCAAATCTTCACGCTTAACATACGATGGCGCTATTTGGGGTTTTACAATCTATCTCAATTAATAAATTTCAAAGATTAGATCTATACTATGCTAACGTTGCCCGAACAAGCCATTTGCGAGCTCCTGTGGGTTGTAATGAAATGTTAGATGGTAAAAGGTGGTGATGTTGAACCGTTAGGTAGAGCTGGTGAGGTCCAAGCTTCGATTCCCAGATAGGGCAATATAAATTTGATTTTATCCCTTTGCTTATCGGTCAGTAAGTTTCATATATCGATTCATGTGTCCAATGTTGCCAATATTTTGGTGTTTTATTTTTTTGGTTCAATTCCAAACATACACGTTAATTTCCTGTTAAATAAAGATGTATATATTTACTCACTTCATAGACAGTCTCTGTGGCGTAGTGGGCGAGTATAAGCGAGGCCGTGGGTTCGATTCCCGCACCGAGACAAATGTTTGTGTGACAGACAGATATTTGTTTCGGGTCTGGATGTTGTGCGATCGTAGTCCTTGATACCCAAGATACAGCTTTGACCTAGTGTAGGGTCAGAACTATGTGTGTGTTCGTTATATTTATTTATGGGTAGATAATGGTAGAGCCACGCTGTAGACATATTTGTCTGCAGCATAAATGGGTCGGCTCGACCGGGGTAGTACCACTGTCTCACAGAAAATTAACGTAAAGTGACAGTTTACTGTCGCGTTTCGTATGGTAAGTGAGATATCCGGAGGCCCAGATTCCCCCTTCCCTTCCCTAATCCCTATTCCTGTCCTTTAAGGCCGACAGCGCATACATGATACTTTCGGTATTGTGGATGTTCATGGGCGGTGGAGATCACTTAACATCAGGTGACCCACTGACTCGTTTGTCGGACTATGCTATAAAAAAACATTAATAGCACGAGTACAGACAGGATACACGCGTGACTTGTTTATCGTATGTACAATCTCTAGGATACAGGACACGTTTGAAGCGCAATACTGAGAACGCGGATCTGCCGCGGTCAAGGGTAATCGCTGGAAATTAACTAAAATCATTATTTCACACGGTCACGATCATTAAATACTTTTTTATTGTGCGCATGATGTCATGTCGGGTGCGGACTCAGGTGGGGGGTCGGGCCCCCGTTATAGTAATAGCGGTGAATGTCAACTAACAAATACATAACACCCAATAGTCACACACATAGCCCCGACCCCACACTAAGACACGAGTCTTGTGTTCTGGGTATCAGGGACTACGAGAGGCATTCGGTTTCACAACACCCAGATCTCGGACACAAATATCTGTCTATCACACAAACATTTGTCCCGGTGTGGGAATCGAACCCCCGGCCTCTCGTTTCACAGCTTTTCGCCAACTGCGCCACCGAGGAAATACCTTCAAAAAGTTCGAAACGCAACCACAGCTTCGTAGCTACTATCCCGGCCAGTAGAGGTTCGCAAATTAGTATCTTTTCCGCACCATCAAGCTGTGGAACAGTTTGCCAGCTACCGTGTTCTTTCCTTACTATGATTCTGTGTCATTTGGGCGTAGTGCGAAGAAGCTACTTAGCAGGTATGATTGTGTTGAGTAGTGAGGTATAGTCTCTCGCTCCTTGATACTCTCACTGGATGGCTGGACTGGCTTGACGTACCAGCAAGTGCAGTGTCCAGTTCCATTCCGTGACAAGTAAAAAAATTTCGGGAAATACCTACATTGCTCTTTTTTATGTGATATCAGTCTGCTGTATAAATAATATATATAATACTAGCCCTGTATTAAACATTGTCCCACTGCTGGGCACGAGCCTCCTCTACTAATGAGAGGGGTTAGGCCTTAGTCCACCACGCTGGCCTAATGCGGCCTAATGCCAGTCTGCTGTGGTATCTATAAACTAGCTAGCTATTATTTATAGCTAGTTCATAATAACATTCACAATATACTGTTAAGCTTTCACGACTATAAAGTCGTAAGCTGATTGCTGGCAAAATAAAAAAGCCTAAACGAACCAGTTGTTTTTCCACTGCCCTTTTAATGGCAAATATCAACATTAACTTGATTGATCTTATGTTATAATGAGTGTATTATGCATATAATAACAAAGTATCTCAGTTTTACATACATACATACATTATATACACGCCTGTAATCCCCGAAGGGGTAGGCAGAGGTGTAACCAGTACACCCAATTATCGGCAAAATTCGGTCCCATAATGTGATAGGGGCCGAGCCTATCTCCATACCGGGCACAGATTCCAGACTCCGGGTTAATACTGAGAATTTCTTGTTAGAAAACACCAATATCACTTTACCCGACCCGGGGATCGAAGCCGAGACCTCAGCACAGCAGTCGTAACGCATGTGCAACTTCAACTGCGCCACCGAGTCAGTCAGTATTTGTGTTCTAGTGTAGTCCCTTTAGTAATTTCATCACCAAGCTAAAGGAAATTTAAGACTTAAATGGTCCACTAGCCGCTGCTAAGTATGTCCGAAACCCGTTCGTTTCTGGCATCCCGGGCGGTCGCCCATCCGCGCCCACCTCTAATGCCGGCCCTGGCTTTGGTCCACAGCTTCATATTATGCGTGATAATGTTTATTGGTACCGAAGGACATTGAACTTTCCTGAACTTTCTATCTCTAAAAACCTTATGCGGAGTATTAAAAACATTAAAATAACCAAATCCATCCAATGATTTTCTATAATCACACTCATTAGCCTCGGTGACGCAGTAGGCTAGTAGCAGACTGTGAAACGAGAGGCCGTGGGTTCGATTCCCACACCGGGACAAATGTTTGTGTGACAGACAGATATTTGTATCCGGGGTCTGGGTGTTGTGAGACCGTGCGTCTCTCGTAGTCTCTGATACCCACAACACAAGACTCGTATCTTAGTGTGGGGTCGGGGATATATGTGTGACTTGGGTGTTATTATTATTATTAAAATCACCACGGTATTTGAGACATTCTGAATAATTCTGTGTATACTCCGGGTTGCTACGAAAACAGATTCACGCACTCTCTAAAACTGGCATTGCCACGACCACTTACCTTTTTAAGACCCCCAATATATTTTCCTGATTACGCACCAAACTAGCGCTTACGTTATAATTACAATAACAAGGCGATTATGTATGAAAGTAACCGAATTAAGATTATATAATTTGGACATAATAATATTAAATCGAAATATAATTTTGCATAATGTTATATCACGGCCAAAATCGTTTGGTTTAATGAGGTTATTTTTTTAATGCACAGAATAAAGGCTGTGAAACCAACGAGGTTCTAGGTTAAATCTTTAGCTCACTATATGATCAAAAATTGTCATAGAATGTATTCTATGATAAGAGATGTACAACCTCCGTGGCACAGAAGGCGGGAAGCGAAACGAAAGGCCGTGGGTTTGATTCCCGCAACGAGACAAATGTTTGTATGACAGGCATATTTATTTCGGGTCTGAGTGTTGTGAGACTGTAGTCCCTCGTAATGGTACCCACGATACATATCTAACCTTGTGTGGGATCAGGACTATGTGTGTGACTGTTGGGTGTATTTATTTATTGAAATGAAATGAAATCGTTTATTGATCAAGTAGGCAATTACATAGCTCTTATGACAAGTCAGAACATTAAAAAAAGTAAAAAAATTTAAGAAAAGCATATCAGCTTATGTATAAAGGTTATTAACTAACGAAACCGATAGAAAAGAACAGCTTATTGAAAAGTTGGCAGAGGATGTCAACACCGAAATTATGTAAGCCGGAATGTCGACATTAGCGATCGAATGAACAGATTTTTTTTACTTTTTATTATTTTGTGTCATATTTTCTTTGGCAGGTGTAATAGGCTAAGTTACATTACCTAAAACCTATTATCGAAAAAAAATATGAATCCGTACAAATAAGTAAATTAGATGCCATTCAAATCTGCTGGAAGGGGTAGTTGTCAAATTATAGTAAAAGGATGCATGATATGACCCATGACGTCACGGTTCTCCGAATCGCCATTACTGTGCCGTTGTGCGAGGGAGTAGGCGATACGTTTCCAATACGCAACCATTTTGGCTCATACTTTTGAGTTACTTTTGAGTTTATTTAAAATAAATATTGTGACCTCATTTTTCAAGCACTGCCTGCCTGCCTAGGTGGCGCAGTGTTAATTGCGCATGTGTTACGACTGTTGTGCTGAGGTCTCGGGTTCGATCCCCGAGTCGGGTAAAGTGATATTGGGTTTTTCTACCTAGAAATACTCAGTATTAACCCGGAGTCTGGAATGGTGCCCGGTGTGGCGATAGGCTCGCCCCCTATCACATTATGGGACCGAAATTCGGCGAAAAGTGGGTGTACTGGTTACCCCTCTGCCTACCCCTTCGGGGATTACAGGCGTGAGTGTTTATTTATGTATTTATGTATTTTTCAAGCAATTTTGATTCTGTTTTCGCAAGCGAGTTTCTTTTGCGTATTATATTCGGTTGCATATCGAATAATGTACTAAATTAAACACAGGAAACTACACTATTAATACTTCGGTTGCACGGGATAGCGACATCTCATTCAACGCTGACGAAATCGCGGGCAAAAGCATGGCAGGAAAAATTACAAACCCTAAGTGCACTAATAGTTTCTTATATTTAACGGTAGGCAGCGGCTTTGCTGTGCCCTGGTATTGCAGAAGTCTATGGGCGGCGGTGACTACTTACCATCAGGTGGCCCGTCTGCTCGTCAGCCTATCGAGGCACTAAAAAAAAAAAAAAAAAATTTACGCGAATATTATACATTGAAATAAAACGATTTTTACGGAATAAATCGCGGTTTATTTTACTTTTTTAACCCGACGTTTCTAAGGCTTTATAGCCTTCGTGGTCATTGGGCAGACTAAGTTGTATGTCGTCACGAAAGTATATTGAAATGTTTCTACCCTCCATATAGTTGATATTTAATTTTAATTTGTTGTAGTCCGATCTACGCAGAAGGAGCTCACAATGTCTAGTGAGGTCTGGCAGTTGGTCTTTTGGGTTCCGATTAATTTAAATGTATAATTGGATCCCAGGCTGGTGCTAGCTTCCAACCATCTTCTCTATTGAAATTTGAATGTTTTTTAATTTCAATAGCCTCGCGGATCATCCTAAGCAGGAATCGGTGTTCTTTGGCAAGGATTTGTGGTTTGTCAAATCGAAGATAATGCTTGGAGCCTTGCTCTGAATGTTCAGCAACTGCAGACTTCGTAGAGCGTCGGTGTTTTACGTCCGCTATGTGTTCTTTTACGCGGGTCCCTATATTTCTTTTTGTTTGACCAATATAAGAGAGTCCACAGTTACAATCTATTTTATA